>VDFB02000015.1:231984857-232091890 GCA_007258455.2 Sequoia sempervirens
GAAAATCATAATTATTTTTTTGAAAAATCAAAAAATCCTAAAAATCTTAAAAATTCAAAAATTCATCGATTTATCTCCTAGGGGGCATGTATACATCATCACTACAAAATCGGCATTTGGGGCATCAATTTTTTTTTGTCAGCATCACCAACAATTTTTTCTTTGAAGCAATGTGTAAAAACATGACTTCAAAGAGGGGAAAAATGTATACACCTAAAATCATTGAGGATAACCAATTAATTAAATACAAGGTATTTAATTAATAAACCTCTTATTTTGTCTACTTATAAATAAATTCTAATTTTATTTATATAGTTCACTTTTTCTAATTCTTCTCATCTTAATTCATATTCCCCTAATTTTAATTAAATACAAAAATTCAAATAGTTTTTTTTATTTAATTAATATCTTCTCACTAAATTTGAATAATTCCAAATTCAAATTTAGCCACATGTCTACAACTTTTCCTCTTGTGACATCATCAAGTGTCTCATGAATTTAAATATCTTTAATATTGAAATTGAAATTATTTTCAACAAATTTTGAAAAAACCTTGGACACTTGGCTCTTCCATTTCATTTATTCTTCTAAACACTTGGAAAATTGTTTTCTTAAAGGGAACAATCTCCATGATTCCCTCTAACTTCTTCTTCCTCCACTGTTCATCTCTCTAGCCAAAATCTTGACCGTTGGTTGCTACAACATCATTTTATGCCATTGAAATCCTATAAATGCAACCTCATTTTCCAACATTGGATATCCCATCTTTGTGCAAACTTACTCTGCATAATTTTGATAAGAGCATTTAGCAAATTAGCATTTAGAAGCATATTAATTTAGAATCATGGCTAAGTTATTAGCTATATCTTAGTTTCTTTAATTTCATCACATTATTATCATATAATTCAATCATCATGTAGGAATAGATTTATTGCATTTTAGAACATTCCGTTCTTTAGGTTGTCATTCTAAAGGTCATAAGTGCATACAAAATCTAAGAGCCATTATGATCTAAAAAATCCTTGAAGATAGAAAAAAAATGGAACAATTTTAGGGAATTTTCTTTGGTTCAATTTGATTAGTTTTGTGATTTAATTTCTCTAATATAATATGTTTCATTGTATGTGTGGCTTTATTACTTATTTACTCACATTTCACAATTCACACAATACACTATCAAAGGACAATAACCAAGACCATTTGTTGTTTTTTGTATAATAGGATCTATAGGTTTGCAAATTCCTTGTTCGTGAGCACCACATCCTTTTCCACTATAGCCAAGTTGCTTCAAAAGTTCATAACCTTTTCAATAAAGCTTTTTCATTTCTTTTGAGTCAGGTTGTTGGTCATTGTTGTGTTCGTCAAAGGTTGTGTAATTGGTTATGATGTGGTCTAAAGTGGTTGAGGTGGATTATTTTGAAGGATCATCCATGAGTGTTGGTGTGAAGTCCAGGGAACCCTAATCATCGTCTAATAGCTTTGTGGCTTGTTCCATATGTTTTTGTTTGTCTTGTTGTTGCATAGGTTCCACTTGTATAGTTGGTGTTAATGTGTTTAAATGATTCACGTTGTTTTTCTGAATGTTCAAACAATTATTGGGATTAGGGTCAACTTCAAGTATGTGCACCTTTTTGTTGTCAATGTATTTCATTTTTTGATGAAGAGTGGAAGGAAAACCATTCATTTCATGAATCCATGGCTGACCTAGAAGAAGGTTATATGAAAGATTATGAGGCATGACATGAATGAGTGTTTGCAATGTGGCCACTCTAATTGTAATATAGGTAAAGTGATCACGTCAAGCAGTTTCTTTTCTTCATTGTGAAAGCCTTTAATAGATAAAGAATTGGGTTGAATTTGTGGTCTATCCACACAAAGCCTATCCAAGAGGTTTATGCTACAAACATTAAGAGTGGAACCATTTTCAACAAGGGATTGCTTTATCCCTATTGTTTTGTATTGAGATAGGATTATGAAAGCTTCATTTTGTTTTTGCATGTCCAAAGGGGGGAGTTCAATTTGGTGGAAAACAATGTCAGCAGTCAATCCTTGAATTATAGTTGCTATGTCATGCAGTTGTGCATTAGAAGGGATATGAACCTATTGTAAAGCTGTTGAAGCATAATGTGATAGGTAGGTGAATTTTGAAGAAGGTCCCAAAGGGATATCTTTGTGGGAATGTTCTTAAGTTGTTCAACAAGATCATACTCCCTTAATCAAGGAGGAGCAAATTAGGCAAAGGTAAGGAAGTCAGGGTTGGTTGTTGTGGGGATAGATTATTTATAGTGTAGTGTGTGTGAGTGACAACATCATGATTAGGTGGGTAATGGGTTAATTCAAGTTTAGGTGATGGTGGGTAAAGGATGAGTTCAGGTTGGCATTGAGTTTGTTGTTTTTTTGAAGGTGGGTAGAGAATTAGAGGGTTCTTAGGATGTCCCATGAGGTATGTATGAGGTCCATTGATCAAGGGGATCTAATGGACACTTGTGCATTCATAACCTTAGCTATCTTGGTGTGATGTATCTCTAATGAAGGGAAATCTAGAGTCACCATTTTACCTAAGGGAGACACATTACTATTGGTTTTATTTTCTTGTACCATGATATTCTCCCTAGGAGGAGATTTTTTAGGAAAATGACAAGTCAAATGTTCTTGGAATTCAAAGGTTATTTCTTCTAAAATGACTTCATCGCAAGTAAGGGAATAATCAATGGTGGAATGTTGTTTCTCAAGAAGGGTTTCACTAGATAAAGGGGGACAATTAAGATCTTCATGATCATCATCAATTTTTTTTTCTAACAACAAAGTATCTTCTTCACAACTATGAGACATACTAGGAGAAGAAAAAATGTTAGTGTCATGATTACCACTGGTTGTGGTGTCTTGTTTAACAATGTTTTGTCCACTAAAATAGCTAACAGGAGAGAAACAACTAGGATTCTCAAAAACTCTCATCAATTGATTCTTCTACCAAAAAATTTTCTTTGCCAATAGGAAAGATATTAGGAGAAGAAAAAATATGATTGTTAGGAATGTCCAAGATCATATTCTCTTTCACAAAAATGCTCTCATAGGGAGGGGATTAGAAAGATTTCTTAACATGTCTAAATATGCAATGTACTAATTGTGTGACGAAAAGTGAAAAGCACTTGTAACCATTTCATGCAATGTTTAAACAATATAAACAATGTATATGCAAGGATGCAAAACATTTTTATCCAGTATATGCAAAGATTTAAGAATGCAAACAATGTATATGCAAGAATGAAAAGAAATTTGATCAAACTTATGAAAATTTGCATGAATAGAAACATTGTATATGAAAAAGTGAAAAGTATTTTTATCCATATTATGCAAAATTTCAGAAGCATTTTCAGATCTAGTGATGTTTGTAATTAAAGTGATTTTAAAAATGACTACCTTAAATTGACATTTTTGAGCGAAATGCATAAAAAAAATGATCTCAAAACTTTCCAGACTTATATTATATGATACTAGGAGGCTTAGGAAGCATAAAAAATGAGGTTTATGTTGCTTTATCAGATAGTGAAAAATCAGGAATAGGACTAAGTCGCCCAGACTCACAGATTAGTGCCAGTTAGGAATTTTTTCAAAATTTCCATATTTTTTTAATGGATTTTGATGTTTTACATGTGGTATGATGCAAACCTTAGAAGAAAATGAAAATTTACAAAAAAATTTAATGATTTTAGTGTGAAAAATGCAACCTAAATGCACTTTTTATGAATGCAAAACTTGAAACCTAACATGCAAATCCATTCAAATCCTAATGCAAGGTCAATGCGAGCTAGATATATGATGAAGGACTACAAATCAGAGATTAAAAGTATTCAAAATTTTGGTTCACCAAAATGTAGACAATGATTTTGGCACCCTAATGCTCTCTAACTCCTATAGGGGTTTTCACCTAAAAGAAGAGAGATGGGCCAAAACTCTAATGTCGACACTCAATATTAATGTAATGAGGGATGAAAAATTCCTAAATGTAATGTCCTAAGTGCAATAAATTAAAAAATAAAAATGATTATTAATGAAAAACCTAAGAAATACAAAGTGTTGGAAAACACAGTCTGATATGCAAAATGCCAAAAAATGCAAGTAAATGATGAAATAACATAATTGAATCAGAGAGATGCACCAGGGGGTTGGAAAAGGATGGAATGAAGGCATGTGATCTTGATGAAACTATTACAAAATTCAACTAGTACATATATGCCAAGTTGGGTGACTTAGTCCTAGTTTTGAGAAAACTGCCCAAAAATCCATTTCGATCAAATGGGCATCCAAATCTACAAAAATATAATTTTTTTTTTTTAGTGGGACTAATACACCACTAGTGGTGACTTAGTCCACTTCTGAATTTTTGAAAATTTGGAAATAGAAATTGAAGCCCTAGGTCTACACTTTGGTTTCTCATAGGTGTTCGCTTCTAAAATTATGATTTTTGGGCCTGGAGGTGACTTTTAGTGGATATTTTTGGCTTCTTCAATAAGGAGAGGTTTTCAAAAAGCATTCAACCTTTTCTTCAATGATCTTCAAACTCTAAAAGTTTCTAAATCTGCAAACACACAAAGAGAGAAGGAGAAAATATTGATTGTTCTGGCATGGGGGTTTGCCTTGGTCAAACCCCTTTAGGTAATTCAACCAAAATGGAGAAATAATGTAACTAAGCATGCAATAATTGATTTATTACCTTTCCATGATGATTGATGTTGAATTTCTGCAACAAAACATGAAGAATCTACCCTTGAATGTCCTTGAGAGCTATCTTGATGACTTGGAATGATAAAACCCTAACTTTCTTGACTTGAGAACATGATGAATGATGGATGAATGATGATGAGTTATGAATTAGGATGATTTAGTTCAAAATGAGAGGGAAAACACTTTATTTATACACAATTACGCATTAGTTCCTAAAAAATCACCTACAGGTTGCAAATCAGGGTTTCAGATCCAAAAAAAAGTGTGGAAGGAAGAGCAAAGATAGGAGAGAAAAAGTATATCTTAACCCTCCAAAAAAAGAAGAGTGGGAATAATACACCACTTGTGTCATATGAGTCCCAATATAGCATATTTTCTAGAATTTAATAGTTTTAGATCATACACTATCAGATTCTCGTTTCCACCCAAAAACCATAGTCTGGGACTAAATCTCCTAGACTGGCGTATGAGTCCTAGTGGGCATAAAAAATAAGTTTTCTGGGTTTTAGAGCTTTCTTTGACCTCATCACTCTTCCAGGTGCATCCCTACTTATTTCTATTTTGATATTTTGAAATTCAGTTTCATTTCCTAGGTCATTTAGTTAGGTCTTGCATGGTTCTTTGCATGATTCATTTATCTCTTATCTTTCCAAGCCCTAGCTTGGTGGTCAACCCTATTATTGTCTTCAATCACACCTTTGGATACTTTATTGCAATATCTCTTTCCCCTACTTCATCCTTGGATTGAGATCTCTAAGGTTTACTTGAGTGTAACAAGTGTTAAATAGGAACCCTACCCTTATGCTCCATTCCTCAAAGGTGGTGCATACTATTTCCATTGCTACACATACTTCTCTGGAAGAATATGATATTTTGAATGGATCTAATTTGGAGGGTGGGGTTTTATGTTGGAAATTCCTTCTATTCAACCACTCACTCACTTCTTTTTTTAGTGCAATGGCACACAGTCTATTGGATGATTGGTCTCATGAATTCCTATGACATCTCCACAGGTTAAGGTCGCGGCTAGAAAACATGATTTCCAATATTTTATTGGATTTATTTGATGTTGTGAAATTCTTGATTAGGTATGCCCTTGTGGAACCTCATTCCACCCCTTACTTTGCGCCTCCTATTGACTTGGAATCATCGATTGAAAGTCATGTGTAATCTTTATATTTTTCTTATGGTTCTTACTCTCCATATTCAGTGCATATCTCATGGTTTTTGTTTAGAGTTCCACCACTTGCCACATTTTGATGTCTCTCTTGGATATCCTACTTTTTTCTCGGGGATCTACTTGTTATCAATATTGACTCACATTACATTGTTTGTTCAATGATCTTTTTGGATAAATCTATTCATGGTTTTCATTTAGAAATCTCAGCCATGTATTTTTGGTTTTTTTCCTCATTGTAAACCCTAATCTATATCGGGTTGTTTGTATTGTCTTCATCCATCTTTCATTGTTTATTTGTCTTCTCGGTGAGACTTTCATTTTCTCTTGGCAAAATTTTTCTCTATAGTTGCTCCTAATGTAGCGCTCTAGTATGTATCTCAAACATCTTATCAATAAATTTTGGTTTCTTTTCAAAAAGAAAAATTAGGTTCCCAAAGATTCCAAGTTCTATAGCTATCATCTCTTAAGGGTGCACCCATTAGATACATTCCTTTCATATTTATGTTTGGTAAAGCTTCTATGGTATTGACCATGAGTTTCCTAATATACTAGATGAAGGTGATAGAAGGTTTAATAGTGAGCAAGTTATCCAATGTCTTAAGAAAGTTATTGAGAATCTTGAGCTAATACCTCATGGAAAATGAGGTGACTAATTTTATACCATACCCTAAGATAATCCAAGTATTTTATTCACTTTTGTATTAAAAATCTACTCTTAGACTTTTCCTTATTAGGTGTAATATTTTCTTGGTCTATAACTTATTCATGGGAATAAAAAATATGTCCGAGTACTAGTTTTCTTGTTTTGTCTCCTTTTTGCCTAGTCAATTAGGCGTCCCATTCATGGAATTTCATAGAGTTTAGCTATTATTTGGAAGAACATTGGGGTTAGAGGGACCACTGCCAAATTTTTCGCGAAGGTCAGTGGGACTAAGCTCATGTTGTTTTCTGAAAATAACATCAAACATGGACGTGTATGCACATAAACACTCCACTCAACTGTTGACAAATTTCAACAAACAAATATGAAGGAAAAATTCAATTGATTGTGTTTAGGTTTTTACATGTGACTTTATTACTCAGTTTGTCGTGAATCACTATGTACATCATCGATTGAATAAATTTGAGCTTTAGCGAAAGAAGAGACAAAATAATGGAGCACCCACAAAGGCTGGGTCTATTATTTTTTTCTAGAGAGAACAATAGCTTCACGATTTGTTTGGCATATCGAAGAATTGGCGTTAGGGTTAGGACACAATCTCATGTAACCTTCCTGGGTAAGGGGAAAGTAATGTATTGAAGGTAGTGGCAATATCAATTTAATATTTAAGGTTAATTGTCATTAATAAAAATAGGATAAATATTTATCACTTTTTGATGTGGATGATTCATAAAATTGTTATTGATTGTTTAATCTTTGAAATGGGTGATGCTTATATAGATTCAATCTGGGTTACCAACTTCTTATAAAATAAAGAAATGATTGGCTATGAATGGTTTTCTTCAAAATTCTCATAAATCATCTAATTATGATATGCTGCAAAATAGGTGGATGAAAGAGATCAAGGATTGGCATGTTGTCCCTTTTATAGCTATAACAGTTGAATCAGAGATGCAATTTTGTACTATAAAATTTTCAATGATATTTTTTAATGTAGGTCTTGTTTGGTGAAGTAGCTTATTAAATGTCCTACTATTGAGATGGTCATTGAATTTTTGGAGGAGGAATGCCATTATTTATAAATGATACTTATATGTAATTTCAACTTGTTTTGGTAGAGACTTACTAATATAAATAGTTTTGTCATTGATACTAATTATTATGAACAAATCATGTCACTAACCCATGTAGACAAGGCTTCTCTTTTAAGTTGTGGTTTTTAATGTTCAATCCTTGTTTGGGAACTTTTTCTATGTTGTCAACTTACATAGGACTTCCTAATATCCTTTTGTGATTAGAAGTTCCCTAGGAAAGTTTATTTTCCTTGTTCCTATAATGATTTATTATTTTCTCTCCACCTTTTTACTTTATCTTGATATGGATATTTCTAAGGGTCTATGTAAGGATATTAGTTTTCATGTTCAAGATCAATCTTGAAATCAACCTTTGGGTTATTGAGTGTTGGGTTTTAGATGTATTTTTTTCTTCAGTCTAGGTTATATTGTGGTTGTTTGTTTGTGACTTGAACATATTTTGGGCATCATAAATAGTGTAAAGATGTTGATCCTTAACTTTAGATTATTTTAGCATTCTTCAAATCTATTGGAAGGACTTCTCCTTATTTTTTGAAAATATTAAATAAGATTAGGGTGTTGCCTTTTCTTTACCACAACGATCAATTACTAATCACTAGAACATTAGTGAAAATATTGGGTGGTCATATCAAAGTACATGGTGGTTTGATAGAATCCATGCTGGTATTTATTAGTAGTTTAAGTGTCATCACAAGTTAATGTGTCATGTAATCTTTGCTCATTCTACACAAAATTTAATGGATGACCACATGACAATCACTTATTGGTTATGACTATGTTTGATGTTATTTTAAGCCCAATCATTGGGTTGATATGATTGGATCATTAGTGGTAGTTTTCTTTGTCTGGAAAATATTTTTTTTGAAATAATAGAGAAGGATAGTGGTGTTATTTTATTCTATATTCTTTGACCTAGTCAGGGGAACACAATATATGTTGAACACTCAGAATACTAAGAGGTGGGTGGGGGTGAATAATTATTCTTTTAAACCACTTAAGAATTTAAACATTCAATCCTCATAGCATATACAAATTGCAGTAATGAAGAAAAGAAAGAAAAAAACCAAAAACATCACATAACACATGAACGCAAGATTTTTATGTGGAAAATCCAAAATTGGAAAAAACATGGTGAGGATTAGCTCACAATATATTATAATTGATTATAGTATATTACATAAGTTCTCACTGTAGGTGAACAACCTATTCAAGTGGACTCACTACCCATTGAAAAGAAGAAATGATAGAAGATAGTAGTGGCACACAACCAAGTTTGAATTGTTACAATTTTATCTAACATATGCATGAATTACAACTCCATTGAAGCTCAAAATACAAACTACAGACTTCCTGTGGATATGAATTAACTTTGTAGTCTGCTCTACATTCGCTTTAATTTCATGTAATTTGCATACACAGACTCTTATTGCATCACCACACCATGAAAAACTAAAAAATATGATACATATAATATCTGCTTCATCCATAATCCCTTACAACATCAATTAGGTCACCCTAATTACATGTAATATACAAAATATAAATTTTTGGATCAATATCTACTCATGCACAGTTCATGCCAAGATTAAAAATTTGTAACAATTTAAAATAGGTTACCATGGACCAAAAATAGCTCCCACATAATGGATTAATACTTATTCAAACTTTGTAGTACTAAAAAATCATTAGGTTGGCACCGACAATGACCTAATAAGAAAATTTGACAACTGTGTAATAAAATCAAGACACAGAGACCTCCAAACTCTGTGCCATTTGGAATACACACTCCATTGACACCTATCAACATCTCCACAAATCTACAAAGCTAGATTCCAATCTACGAAGAAGCGTGGATTCACCAAAATATATGCACTAAACTAGAAAACACCTATTTTTACTAGACCAATATTCTATCACTCATAACTCGAACACTAGGAGCCAAAACAATATGAAATTTTGGAATTAGATTCCTATATCATCCAACAAAATTATATCAATAGTGTAGAGCAAGATCTTATACAGTGGACCAATGTCAACCCAAAAACTAGATGTCTTGTACAAATAATACTTGTATTTGCACTTAGTAAATTTTCATGTCAACTACCTTCACCGGATCAAACCTTCATACAAAATTCTACTTGATAAGCATCCTAATGTTATTATATGGAGCCTAATCAGACTTAGAAGTTAAATAGTACACAATTTCCATGTACTGTAACTTCCTCTAATTTGAACCCACATCATTTTATGTGAAAGAGTAGACAATTTCCAAGTACTGTATAGATAAAAGCACATATATTTTCCAATTCAACTCATAGGTAGGATATTTAAGTGGCTAATATAGTTTCAAAATTGTAAGTATAGATAAATAAAATATAAATATATTGAAAAACCATATTTGAATCTGTTAACGAGAGTATCACCTTTTTTAATATACAAGAAATTCTCTAAAAGATCAATAAATCATAATAATTAAAATATAATTCTTTATGGTATGATAATTATTTTCATCAAATGTTGAATTTAATAGCTATGTGACTTTATTAGAAAATTTAACAAATTGTATAACATAAAAATAAAAATGAAAATATATAAACCTTAAAATTTTCTCAAGAATTATATTTAAATACATATTTAGTTTTAAATAAAATATTCTTTAATATTTAAAAGACAAGATTTAATGGATAATTATCAAAGATGCTTTATATAATAAGAAAATTTTAACATCAAAATTTTTAAATGTAGATAATAGTATTTCAAATATATACATTAAAATTAAATGCATATATCATTAAAAAATTATATATATATAATCACTAAAAATTATATGTATAAAATCATCATAAAATTATATATAAAAGATAATAATAAATAATAAGTTTATATTTTTTAAATGATAAATAGCATAATATAAATTTTATTAAACTAGCATTCACATGAATAGGAATGCAATGATCAAATAATAGGGGTCCACTGCAAATGGTTATTGAATGGGGAGGAAGGAAGAAACTTGTTTTTGTAATGTAGTGTGAAGTATAAATATTGAAAAATATTTGCAATTTCTTGAATGAATTCAAAAAGGGAAAGAATATTAATAATTCAATATCGAATAACGTGAAGTTAGTTTATAGTAGGAGGTGAATGAGGATAAGATTTTTTGAGTACATCGTAATGAACAGTGATGTTTGAAAATCAATTGATATATTTATATGGATAATTATATGGATAGATTAATTAAAGAAAAGCTATGTGTGCATTAAAAGATATGAATTTGAGTTATGCTACTTCATGTAAATTATTTGCAATGTATGCATTAATTGCAATCTCAAGCAATTAATCATTAGTAATTTTAATTACATTTTTTTTTTAAAATGAATTCAATTAATAATATTAGGAGAATGATCTTTTAATAAAATTTCTCTTAATAAATTACATTTGATAAATTAAATACAATTTAAATTTTCAAATAATTAGTTTTGTCACTCTATTTTAGTTTTATATTGTATATTTTAGCTTTTTGTCTAGGTTATTCAATCATTTAATTAATTATTATTTAATAATGTTAAGATACATATGCATAGAAATACAAGGTAGAATTTTTAAAGAGTTATTACCCATGCCTTTAATTACTAATATTGCATTTAAAAGTATTGTTTAACAAAGGTAGTGTATAACTTTGGGTATCACATATTTTTGAAGAAAAAAACATGTTTGATATTGGATACTTTATATAATTACTATTTAGTGCATAATTTTGTGAATTAAAGTTATTGTATGCATGTGTTTTTTGGGTTCATAGTAGTAAAATAAAATGGGGACAACTATAAAATATTGAAAAGCAATCAGTAACAAGGAAATTTTGAATATAAATATCAATTTTTAATGAATCACTTCATAGTGCAATTGAAGAATTAGTCAGACCATATTTTTATTAGAAACAAATAAACAGATCTGAGTAAGAGAAGAGTGTGAGGACGCAATACATTTTTTTTTGGATTCTTAGAATGAATGAATAAAAGATTACACATGTACCTATGTAAGAATAAATATGTGACGTTACAATCCAAAGCACAAAAGCCACACTCGTTATCCACCCTGCCATATTGGCATCATGGAGCCTCGAGGACTCTAAGCAAACCCCCAAGCAAGAAAAGTATGAAACATCCATGGGAAATTTTGTGGAGTTCCATTATACATCACACAATATCAAATTTGAGAAAAATTTATTGTTTTTATATATGATCTATCCTATTGAAGTGTTTTTTTGTTGTAGTAATTCTGTAAAAAAACAAGCATCGTGAATTTGGAGCACTTTTGTATGCTTTAGCCTAGTACCTACAAATAGAAGAGAGGGGTATGTCAATGGACGAGAAAGCAAGATCAGGAACAAACCATAAAAAATCAGTAAGTATATTGATAAAACCAATATAAACAACTTGAAACTGGAAATAATCAATAATATTTAGAATTGCTTCATTGAATTTATTTATTGATAATGGAAAACTTATGTACTTACATGTATTGTTGACAGTGTTTAGTGAACGTGAGCAGGGGGATTGAGTCGTTGGAGCATTAAAAAATTTGAAATAGACAATTTAGAGTGCAATATCTCTTTTGCATGCCTATTGTATCTGTGGAACATTATAAAGGAAATCATATAGATCTACAATAAAATGGGCTAGACATATACAAATACATATACATATCCATATACATACATATACATACATATACATATACATATACATATACATACATATACATATACATATACATATACATACATATACATATATATACACATTTACATACATATACATATACATATATACACATATACGTACATGTACATATATTATTTTAGGTTAAATTCTCATTGAAGGGTTTGAACATAGATGTGCTCCAAAATGTGCAAGAAAATATATTGATTAAGTTGTATTGTTAAAAGATCCATTGTGATCTTCATTCAAGAGAAGACTATAGTAAAAAATGTCACTAGCTATTGCTTGTTAAATGTGCCCATGTTTCACAAACATATTTTTGCATACAAATCTTAGGCATGGAATGTAGATAAAGTTGTTTTGCATGGGTATTTTGCATAGACAATTAATTTATTGTTCATGTCTTCTTGTTATATGTTTCTATCTTTAGCATTACACACATTCTGCAAACTTTAAAGAGAATTATCACCATCTTTTGGGTGGAAAAATTGTAGTTGAAAAAGATGAGAAAAAAAGAATACCATGTAACATATTAATACAAGATTCGAGCTACGTTCTTTGGCAATAAATATTGAACACAAGTAGAGAAATTGTATAAGAGGTGTTAGAGTGAGTAATTTATTGTTCATGTCTTTTGCTCTCTTCTTATTATTCCTTGTTATATGTTTGTATCTTTGACATTATACCCATTTTGGAGACTTCAAAGAGATTATGGCTCTGTATGGATGGATAAATTACACCTAAATATTCTTTCCTTCGTCAAAAAATATGGTCAGGGTTAGTAATTTTTTCGGCCTTCGTTTATTGTTTGTAGTTATCTCTATGCACCTTTGGCATTATACCCATTAACATAGGAGCATTGCATATTAACATAGGAGTAATTGCATATATATATATATATATATATATATATATATATATATAAGCAGAGAGCTAGTATGAAAGCATGAAGATTTTGGAGATGAAAATAGCTTAGTGGCTATTAAGTGTTATTCTAATAGCTCTTTTACAATTTATCTCTTTGCCTATAATATTTAGTTGGAAGTAATGCACCTAAATTTTTTAATTTAGCATGTGGCTTTAATAGATTTAACTACAATTTATCCTATGCTATTGGGTGCAATGCCAAAGATACACACGGATAAATACAAACAATGAATGGAAGATTCACGTAGATAACTAAAACAATAAACAAAGCACAAAAAATAACTGCTCGTATGTTAATCTACAATTTCTCCCATGCTAATGGGTATAAGAACATAGCTTCAACTTTCAATTTACAACTCAACTGTTACATAAACTGGTTATGTTGTGTTAATATCTTTAATGTGGGTTTTCGATCATGTACCATCTACCTGTGATTCTTAAGTGTTTTTCTAATAGTTCTTTTACATAGGCTATGTAAAAGTTGCAAGATCTATTAGAATAAAACTTTAGAATCACATGTAAATGGGCTATGACCAGGAACATTTTGCCATTTTCCAATTTTTTTGGCCTTGTTGTTCTCTAGAATCTATAAGTTGTTTTACATGGGTGTTGTAGTGTGGGAAAGTATAGTCTGAAATGTGCCACAAAATATGGAATTTGTAAGTTGTTTTACATGGGTGTTGCAATGTGGGAAAGTGTAGTTTGAAATGTGCCACAAAATATATTGATTGAGTTGCATTGTACGAAGAGAAATTGTGGTGTTGTTTGTCTTCAATATATATATGCATATATGTATCTATCTATGTTTCGAACGATTGATTTTCACATACAGTTGACATTGAATGTAAATATATATATATATATATATGTATATCTAAATATATATATATATATACATATATATATACATATATATATAGATATACATATATATATATGTATGTATATGTGTATATATATGCATATGTCTATATATATACATATATATGTATACAGTGCATTATTTGGCATTTAGTATTATAGAGAAATATGCAAATTGTAACATATCTACTAGAATAACATAGATACATATATATATGCACATGTATATATATTTATATTATATATATATTGATGTGGATTTTTTAACACCTATCATTTACCTATGATTCTCAAGTGTTTTTGTAACAGTTGTTTTATAGTGTTTCAATTGGCAGATCATGTAAAACAAACTTTATATGGAAGTTTAACATATGGAGACTACAAGTTGTAGACCATAGAGATGGAGAGTTTCTTATATAGAACTTCCACTGTACAAAATGCATATAGCAATAACGATGAACACAGATAACAACAAATAGTAGGAAGAGGACACAGAGCACACACAGGCCAAAAATGAAAGAAAATAGTCAAAAGGTAGAGGTAAATATTATGTTTTTTGAAAAATAGAACAAGTAAACTACAAAAATAAAGACCTTGTTATAAGCAGCGTCAAAGAGATGAGAGGAAGAGAATATCATGAAACATATTAATACAAAATAGGTAATATATGTAACAGTTGCAATTTGCCTATTGGCTATCTATTTCAATTTTCCGCAAGGGTTTCCATCAGAGCAGTTGTGGCTAGAATTTTTTGGCATATCTAGATTTTTTTTTTGTTAGCTGAAAAGGAAACTATACAAACATGGACAAATCTAATATGGAGAATAGATAATGTTTATTGTAATCAAGTGCATGTAAGAACCCATGTATGAATGTATATATATAGCAACAAATATATGGAGGCTATCTAACCATGGAGGAAGGAAAGGGTTGAATGTATAGCTCAGGAAAATACAAATCTATAAAACAAACCTTGTTTATGCTTACAACTATGGCCATCTTTCACGTATGAATTGTCTAACACATGGGCTTCATATCTCGTTCTCCATCTATATTTGCATTGAGGTTAAAATGATATTGCTGCAAAGAAACATTTTGTTTGAACATATTAAAATATATGTGTTTTCTTAGATGCATATAGTGAACTGTACATTTTTGGGTAGGGCTTATAAAATACTCTTGCACTCTTAGGATGTTTCACCTAAAAGGAGAGAGATAAATCCCACTCAAAAGATATAGGTGGTTCAATCAAATTAGGATATGTATGAAGTCATGAAGTCTAAATGAGATGGTCTAAGTGCAACTAAATGAACTATTTGACTGATTATAAATGCAAAACCTAAGAAATATGTAATGTTAGAAAACACAATGTGATGCACAAACATGAATGAAACATGAACAAATGCAAAACAGAAACGAAGAAGGATAAATGAGAGTGCACCTAGAAGTTTGATGAAGATTATGAAGTGTCCTAAATGTTGGTAGAGATCACTAAAAATCACCAATGGGACTTATTTGCCACTGATGGTGAATCAATCCTGCTTTTGATGAAAACTTCTAAGAACAAGTTTATAAGTGTCAGGATCCAGAATCTAAAAAAGTGTTAGGATTCACCACTGATTGAGACTCATTTTACATTGATGGTCAATTAGTCCACTCCCACAATTTTGAGAAATCAGGGACCAATTTTGTAGCACTAGATTTGAGGTTGTCTGATTGTCGGGTTGACAGAATCAAATTTGTAGAAAATAGACAAAATGTCTTCTCCAAGCTTGAAATAGGATTTAGTTTCCTTGAAACACTTTGTTGACTTCTTGTCTACTTTTCAACACCTAAATTCTTGTCAAATCTGCATACACAAGTCTGCAAACACACAAGCAAGAGAGGAAAAATGGTTAAGGGTTAGGTTATAGGGATTTTCCTTGGTCAAATCCCACTTTGGTAATCAAACCCTTAATGAAGAAATGAAATGGAAGAGAATGATAAAAAAATAGCATGTAAATGCTATCAACTTACCAAACCCTTGTTGAAGAAAATTTGAAGATATAACAATGGTTTCTCCAAAATACTTGATTAATGCTTGATTCAATGATGCAAAGTGCTTGAGTGCTTGAATGAGTGAGTGAGTAAGTGAACTTGATGAATGGGGGTTAAAATGGATGTAAAAACAATTATTTATACACACTTGTGCCTTAGTAACCCGAAGACACCTCATCATAGGCCAACATAAGGTGATTTTAAATAAAAAACCAAAAGAAATTTTTAAATATTTTGAATTTTGAGCCAAGAGGGACCCTTTCGCCACCCATGGTGAATGGGTCCCACCTTGGGCTTGAAGGTGGGTTTCGGGAATTAACTTGCATTTAATGTTATTTTTGGGTTTACATTCAAAAACATACTTAATTAAGCCTTATGAGTGCATAAAGGGGTCAAATAAAGCATAAGAAAGCTGTAAATAGTGAAATTAAGCCTAGAAAAGTGTGAAATCTTGTTAGAAGACTTTACAACACTTCAAAACATGACTTAATAAGTGATGAAAAGGTGATTTTTAGGTGAATTGTAATAAATAAATTTTAGGAAAGTGTAGAAATGTTTTACAACACTTCACAACACCTTCACAAGATGCCATAATTTGAATTTTAAGGACCTAATGTGAATGTTCAAGCCACATTACAACATTAAATCAAAGCAAAATGGACTAAGTATCCTAAAGAAAGGTCTAAAAGACCATGAAAATCTCAAGGGACCATTTTTCTACGGTGCATATAGAATGACAAGAAGGCATTGGAAAATGGCTTACAACAATAATAGAAGTCGAAACACTATAGGTTGCAAGTCGGGATAGTTGGGGAGCTCTCCATTCTGGTATCCAATTGAGGTGTATGGTAGCTTTATTGAGTACCCTGGTATGAAACCAACAACACGGTGCATCATTTGAGTATGGAAACAAAAAAATAGACATGCTTATATTAGAAAAGAAATATTACATGCACTCTCTTGTGTGGCATCGAGCAACATTTCCAGGGTGGACCAACCATGGCGGCGCCAAAAACTTGCCATTGTGATGTCATTGAACAAGGTGGCCAGTTCCATGGCCAACAAACCACACAGCCAACAACCTTGGCCATCATTGTAAACAGGGTTGAGCAACCCATCGCAAGTAGCATGGAGTTTTATCATAATTGAGGGAAAAAAAAAGAAATATAGACAAAAGTATATATTTTTAATGCAATATACAAGAAGAGTGAAAGAGTGAAATGATGGGAAACACAAATTTTGTACATAAATATTTGGAGCTAGTTGAATGAAATAAAGGTAATAAAAAATCTAACAAGAAGAGATAAGAATATTTGGAAGCAAAGTATGAATCACAAATGTCAAAACTTAGGGTGTATAAGCAGAGAAAATAGAAAACACAACATGGTTGTAGAATTTTAAACTTATTAGTAAAATAGAACATAATTTTTTTAAACGTTTTGTAGAGTATGTGCATATATATAGTTTAATATACTAAAATTTTCAAAACATTCTATTGACTTATAAAAATTTGGGCTCCACTTATTGTTTGTTAGAATGTTTATGCATCATTGACACTTGAAGTTCTTTTTGTATAGTTTGGACCAGTGCCATAAAAAATGGCCCTTGTCATTTCCATGGCCTTTTAGGTCTTGTTTCATGGTATTTGATATATTTTTCTTTGATTTTATGTTGTGACATGGCTTGAACATGCAATTCAAATAATGGTGTCTTGTGAAGGTGTTGTGAAGTGTTGTAAGACATTTCTACATTCGTCTAGACTCTATTTATTATAATTCACCTAAAAATCACATTTTTATTCACCAAGTCCTATTTTGAAGTGTTGTAAAGTCTTGTAACAAACTTTCATGCTCTCCTAGGCACATCTTCACTATTTATCCCCTTTATGCCCTCATATGTCCTATTTAAGTGTATTTTTGAATATTATCCTGACAAATAACATTAAATACAACATATTTACCAACACATTTTTAGTCCCTAGGTGGGACCCATTCGCCATGGGCGGTGAATGAGTCTCCCTTGGCCCCAAATTCAAAATATTTAAAATTTTCCTTTTGCAGTTTTATTCAAATACACTTGATGTCAGCATGTGATGAGGTATGAATGGTTACTAAGGCACAAGATAGTATAAATAAGTGATTTTCAACTCATTACAACCCCAATTCATTCAAGCACTCAATCTCACATAGCATTCAAGCATTCAATCATTTTACAACATCTTTTCAATAACTATTCAAGCACTTTGAGGCAGCCATTGACATTGTTTTAGACTTGCATAATCAAGGATTTGGTAAGTTCATAGCATTTGGATGATTTTAGTTTATCATTCCTTTGCATTTAATTATTTTATAAAGGGTTTGATTACCAAAAGTGGGGTTTCACCAAGGCAAAACCCTATTTGCTAACCCTCAACCATTTTCCCCCTTTGCATGTTTGTTTGCAGACTTAGGTATGTAGATTTAACAATATTTTTGGTGTTGAAGATTAGTTTACAAGTAAACTAGGTGCTTCAAGTCAACTCAAGTCTATTTCGAGCTTGGAGAAGGTTTTCTTTTCGTTTCCTGCAGAATTGACATCGACAACCCGACAAGTAGTGATTTCCAAATCTGGTGTTGCAGAGTTGTCTCCTTTTTTTTAGCAATTTAGGAGAGGAATGATTCACCATTAGTGGTGAATGACTCCAACCTTAGGACTAAAAATCTGAATTTGTTAGATTCTAGATCTCGATAGACAAAAACTTACTTCTGACAGTTTTTCAACATGAGGAGGACTAATTTGCCACCCTAGGCGAATGAGTCCCATTGTGAAAATTCAGTGATTTCAACTAGCATCAACAACATTCCAAATTCATCAAGCTTCACCCAGGTGCACTCAGATTCATCTTATTCCTTTATGTTCTACAAATTTTCTTCATTTAGTTAATTATTGCATTACATAATGTGTTTTCAAACATAGCTTAAATGTCACTTTTGTATTCATATTTAGTCATTTAAATCATTCAATTGCATTTATTTTACTACATTTAGGTTAGAAAAAATTTCACATAACATAATTTGAATGAACTCATTAGCATTTTTGGCCCTATCTCTCTCCTTTTAGGTGAAAACCCCTAGAAGAGCAAGAGAAGTCCATAGAAAACCCAAAAATCTAGGGTTGATTTTGGTGAACCTGTATTTTGAACACTTTGCATTTATAATTTCATTTGTATATTGCATCTTACTTTATAGTTGCATCAACATTCAATTAGGACATTGTTTTGCTTTTGTATTTTAGGCCTTTTCATATTGCATTATTGAAAGCTTTATTTAGATTTCATTTTTGCATTGCATCTCATTCAAAACAAAGAAAATTTGCATCCTGCATCTTTGATTGCATTCTATAGAACATTAAAATCATGTTAAAATTTGTGCTAAAGACATATACCAAAGTTGCTAATGGTCCTCTCTACATAATTGGTAGAATCTATGATAAGCCCACTAATGAGATATTAATAGATCCCACTTGTGGCTAGAATGTGATCACATAGGATTTTTTATTATTACATGATCTCTATCAAGATGATTATAATAAACCAATTGCATGGATTAAAAACTCAAACTAGTTTTACATTCCCTACAATCGGATCGATCGTACTCCCCTTACATATAGGACCAAAATCTTTGGAGGTAGTATTTTCAATTATCCCACACTATGACCAATTTCATTTGCGGCTAGGCCACCCTTGGCTTTGCTCAATGAAAGTGGTCCCCTTAGTCATTCATAAGTCTTTGAAGTTTCCACATGGAACTGAGGTATTCACCATACACCATAGTGGCTTCAATCCCTTATCTTCCAAAGGTAATTTTACATTAGAATCCTTTTGGCCTGAACCCATGGAACCCATCACCCCTTGAAAGGAATTCTTTTTCATCACCTGTAAAAATTTTAAAGCCAAAAAGATAGCCAAATTGTCTCTTCATAACTCATCCCCATAAACTTCCACAACTCCTATCATAGATGAAAGCATGGTTCAACCTGAGTCCAACATCGAGTAAACCATGCAACCTCTTGTACAACCACCTCTAGATACTTCCCAACCATCATTTAAACAAGCAAGGGCAATTGAAACAACTCCTGTCATTCCTCCTCATATTAAACAAGTGTATAATACAAAAGAGAAAGTGGCTAACCCATCTTCTTCGGTTTCTTTTGTTGTTCCCCCTTTGAAAGTAGAAGAACCTATGATGACTCAATCCACTCTTACACCTCAACAAATCCAAACTAGAATTAACCGAAACCATGGTGCTAGGGAACATAGGCGTTGTCGTCATCATCTCCTTGCCCATCAATCCCACATGGAAGAAAATAAAGAAAATCAACATACACCTTTGACATAAGTAATAGATGACCACCCTCCTTATCCTGACCCATCACAAGACAGTCCAATACAACAATCACAACAACGCGAACAAGTCCAATGGCCACAAATTTTGATACATCCATGCTTAGAAATCACCCTTCACCCTCCCATTGCCATTAATATTGATGATGACGATGACTTCGAGATTTCCAAAATAAATGAGGAAGTGCATAACTATTTAAACTCTTTTTTTTCATCTACAATGAGCTTAAAAGATAAATCCTCTCAACTGCATGACAAACCTGGTACAACTCCTAGTTCGACACTTACAATTCTTCCTTTGGAAATTCAACCACCCTCACATTACACTGAACATGTTTGGGAGGCGGATGACTTGTTAGATGGTTGACTTGCACTTTCCTAGATAGCCTTGTTGCATTTCTCTTTTTATTTGCATTTCCATGTGTGTATCGTGTTCTCCCATATCGTGTGTTTCATGTTTCCTCTCTTTGTAAACTTTTTCTCTTTCAATGTCTATTCTTGTCTTTTTCATTCCTTGTCTTTTTCTCTCTTTTTTTTTGTGTTCCCCTTTTTGGGGATGATGCAAGGAATTAAGACTGAAATGTCTCCTTCATGTTGACCCAAAAGCTTTTTCACTTTTTGTTCATCTTTTTTTCATTTTCTTTCTTTTGGCTTGTGTTTTCCTTTTGGGGATGATGCAAGGTGTTGAGATCGCAATGTCTCTTCCATGTTGACCCAAAACTGACTTTTTTTTCCTCTTGTTTTCGATCTCTTTGTGTCATTCTTCTAGTTCTATGTGCTTTGGAGAATGATGATAGTGTTTCCAACTTTCATAAAAACATTGCAGCAACGAACATATTTACCCGAAATCCATAGATCCCTTATGTGTTTGGTTTTATTTCTTTTCTTGGGGGGAAAACACCCTTTCTTTGTTTTTCATTTTCCTTGAAATCATGTAGCCTAACTTTGAAACATATGACTTTTCATAGGGCTTTCAAAGTTTTCTCTGATGTCTTGTTTTCTTTCTGCATTTTCTTTTCTTCTCTACTTTAAAGCAGTTGCTCACGGATCAATATGTAGCAATTCCTTTAAAGTGTGGGGCATACATTACCATTCTTTCATTTGCATTCTTCATTCCTAGTGTATCCTTGTCATTTATGTGATGCATTTTTCACTTTGTAGATGACATTGGGTGTGATGTCCTTCATACATGTGATCTATCTTAGCATATTACATTCCTCTTGGTGGCTTGATGTGACACACTGTATCCCCTAAGTTGTGAATATACTATTCTTTGATTGGTCCTCTCTTGGAGACATTAGACAAAATGTTCCCTAAGTGACTAACCTTACATGAACTGAATAAGACTCCTTTGAACATCCTTTAAATTTTTACATTTTTGCATTTTTTACATTTTTACATTTTTTCCACCTTACATAACGCAACTTGCATAATTCGGGTACCTTCCTTTCTTTTCATGGCATTTTCCTTGTGGTGCCTTGTTAAAGTTACCAACAGGTATAACTTTAATATGATTGAGTGGGAAGCCCAACTAGTGGCATGACTTTTCCCTAAAGCCACTTTTTTGTTTGTGAGTGCATACCAACTAGCGTATGTATCTTATCTTTTTTGGATTTCTCACCCCGCAGACAACTAGTTCTATGGCTCTAGAATGAGTACATTTGGGCCTTCTCCATCAATAGACTTTTCTGTGTTCTTTCACCCTAGAGTGAGTACACATTCTCTTTTTCAAACAATCAGCCTGGATCTAATCCACAACTAGTTGGATTATCGATTGAAGCTTCATCCAATTCATTTCAACACTCGTGCATTCCTTTGTTCTTATGCCTAGTTTACCATACGATCTACATCCTAGGGGCTTGATCATCCCTCTTCATTTTTGTCATTTCATCTTTCTAACGTAAGTGCATTTGAACCCTCCACTCGATGTTCATGGCTACTTTAGTGTCAGTTTGAAGCAGGTTCATCCTCTCACTAAAGTGGGGGCTAAATGCGTCCTAGAAAAATGTCCCCTTGTCATTTTCATGGCCTTTTAAGTCTTTTTTCATGGTATGTGATATATTTTTCTTTGATTTTATGTTGTAACATGGCTTGAACATGCATACTTAGGTACTAAAATTCAAATAATGACGTCGTGTGAAGGTGTTATGAAGTGTTGTAAGACATTTCTACATTCTTCTAGACTCTATTTATTCCAATTCACCTAAAAATCACCTTTTTATTCATCGTCAAGTCCTATTTTGAACTGTTGTAAAGTCTTGTAACAAACTTTCACGCTCTCCTAGGCACATCTTAACTATGTATCCCCTTCTTATGACTTATTTGAAACCTTTATGCCCTCATATGTACTATTTAAGCGTAGTTTTGAATATTATCCCAACAAATAACATTAAATACAACATATTTCTTGACACACATTTTTAGGTCCTAGGTGGGACCCATATGCCATGGGTGGTGAATGAGTCCCCCTCGGCCCCAAATTCAAAATATTTTAAATTTTCCTTTCGGGTTTTTACTCAAATACACTTGATCTCGGACTGTGATGAGGTATGAATGGTTACTAAGGCACAAGATAGTATAAATTAGTAATTTTCACCTCATTTCAACCCCAATTCACTCATGCATTCAATCTCACATCACATTCAAGAATTCAATCATTTTACAACATCTTTTTGAGCATTATTCAACCACTTTGATGTAGCCATTATCATTACTTCATACTTGCATCATCAAGGGTTTGGTAAGTTGATAGCATTTGCATATTGTGAGTTTATCATTCCTTTGCATTTCATTATTTTATTATGGGTTTGATTACCAAAAGTGTGGTTTCACCAAGGCAAACCCCTATTGGCCAACCCTCAACCATTTTTTGCCTTTACATGTGTGTTTGCAAACTTAGGTATGCAGATTTAACAAGATTTTTGGTGTTGAAGATTGGTTTACAAGTCAACTAGGTGTTAGAAACCAAGATCATATATGCAAACCAGAATAACCTTCCATAGAAGAGAAAAATTAAAAAAGGCAGAGATATTGCAAAATGTGCAACATTAATTATTCAGGAATTCAATAATTACAAGATAATTATTTCTTTATAAAAGCAAAGATGCCAAACCCTAATCTTATCTTGAGCAACAACATAGCTCAAAAGATAAAGATGAGAATTAATTAACCTAGGAAATAAATAATACCTAAGTAAAGTTATGCAAGTGTAATTAAATATTAATTACACCAACACCCCCCCATAAGTGCAACTTAGGGAGAAGCAAAATTATTATGCAAAGATGAGTCCTGACAACAAGGCCTGAGCAGGTACTCATGTATAAATGCAATGAATGAGGTAGAGAAGGAAAACCCTGTGGGATAAAACCACCCTACAATGAGATGACTGCTCCAAAGAAGCACTAGAAGAACATTATGGAGTAACATTGGAATATGATTCTGGAAAGCAAGGAAAGATACTTCTGTTTACTATAGAAACGAGATGAGAGTCACTGACTGACTCAAGGAATCATGATAAAGCAACAACACACCCAATGCCACAGAACACTGGAAAACTCACAAACTAGAACAACCATGGAATTTGTGAAGCAATAGGAGATGAGATGATGACATAATTTGGAAGCCGTGTATCTTGATGCCGATACCAAACTGTGACTAAAACTCTTCCATGGGAAGGAGTACCATGAAGACTCTGGAACATTACCCATAAAAACATGGCCCTCAAACTAAGATGGATCCAATGTGGATCATTAACCATAGGCTCTCAATCTAAAGTGTGAACCGGATGTGAATCTGATATGTGTCAAGCAAGAGAAAAAAAGTGGCCAAAAGAACAAGGAGACCAGATAACCCATGCGAATTGCCAACAAATCAAAATGAAATATGGAGATCAAAGTGAAAAACAACACTCTAATCAGATTATTATGCAAGAAACCCCCCTAAATGGAACTTTATCTCAGTTCATTTATTGCAGAACCTAATGATTGTAAAAGGAGAGAATGCTAAAGCATTCATAAATATAAAATAAGATGATGTGGTACTGAAATGAAGTACAAATATTCAAGTTTCACTTTCCCAACTGCCAAAACATCCAAGTAATCTCCAAAACACCCATTGAGACAAATCTAGAATAACAAAAACTTGGGATAGATACAGAAAAAATTACATCGACAGCAAGATATATCTCCTCAACACCTTTCCAATGCCGCAAAGAGGACGAAAATCAGAGATTGTGGCAAAAAGCTATGAGCTCGGAAGTTCAAAATAAGCATCTGAATTCAAATAGCAATAAATGCTGATAAACAGAAAAATACTATAAAATAAACTACACTACTGGAAAGTGCTCGGAACCAGATTTCTGGCAATATCTCATTTTTGAAAATTCGAGTTTGGACGCAAAAGTTATGCCCAAAATACCAAAACTCCTCCAAAAGGGTTTAGAGTTAAGCCTGGTGGCTAGGCTAACCGCTAGCATTAACCACTAGCATTAACCACTAGCGGTTAACCGCTAGTGGCTAACTAACGGCGGTGCCCATTAACTCTGATTTTTTTCCTTCGATTGAGTGCCATACCAGGCTGGACGACCCAGAAATGAAAAAAAATTACCTCCCGGAGACACTGTGTCCGATTTCAATGATTTGACAGTCGATTTTGGGGTTTTTGGGCACTTTAAACGCGATGGTGAGGTCCGTTTAGGCTGAAAATGCTCCAAAATTTCAGGTATGCTCTGGATCTAGAAACCCTCATAAACTTCAAATCCTTGTAGATCTGACAAATGGAGGCCAAAATCAGAAAAATAAAAGCCAATCTGATCCAAAATGCTGCAAAAATGAACTCAAGGCATGATACCCTTGAGGAATCTCGAATGAACCCTGTAATGATTTTCTCAAAAATCTAAGAAGGGGCTGCAAATCAAGGCTCTGATACCATGTTAGAAGCCAAGATTAGATTTGCAAACCAGAATAACCTTCCATAGAAGAGAAAAATTAGAAAAGGCAGAGATATTGCAAAATGTGCAACATTAATTATTCAGAAATTCAATAATGACAAGATAATGATTGCTTTATAAAAGAAAAGATGCCAAACCCTAATCTTATCTTGAGCAACAAGATAGCTCAAAAGATAAAGATGAGAATTAAATAACCTAGGAAATAAATAATACCTAAGTAAAGTTATGCAAGTGTAATTAAATATTAATTACACCAACACTAGGTTCTTCAAGTCAACTCAAGTCTAGTTTAAGCTTGGAGAAGGTTTTATGTCCATTTCCTGCAAAATTCACTTCGAGAACCTAACAAGCAGTGATTTCCAGATATGGTGTTGTAGAATTCTCTCCTGATTTTTTAGAAATTTGGGAGAGGAATGATTTTTCAGTGGCGAATGAGTCCCACCTTAGGACTAAAAATTAGAATTTTGTTAGATTCCAAATCCTAATAGATAGAAATTTGCTTCCAATAGTTTTCACCAGGAGGAGGACCAATTCGCCATCCTGGGCAAATGAGTCCCATTGTGAAAATTCAGTGATTTCAACCAGCATTAGGGTATGTTCAGGATCATGATGGGCCAAAAAGTGGCAATATAATGAGTATGTTCCTGAAGATTTTTTTTTACCCAAAATTGTTGAAACACAAGGGGTTTTTAAAGGAGATTCTTAGCTTTCCAAAAATATAAATTATGCTTTATTTTTAATTTAATAAGTAATTATTATTCATTTTCTATTTGAATTACACCTAAAGTCCTGATTAATAGGCTAATTGAAAAACATCTATAGCTTTCAAACAGTATCACATTTTTTGAATCCAAAACATGTGTCACATTCTATGCTTCACATACTATAGGATTAAAAAAAGAAAAAATGAATTTCATCAAGTTTTGACAAAGTTAAGGTGGTCAGACATACGAGTTTTTATATTTTTTAAAAGTTGTAATAAAAAATTCATAATCAATTATTTGCTTGGAAAAAAATTCCAAAATAATATGCATCACATTAGGACATGAGTCCTCTACTTATATCTAAAATATTATCATTTTATTGTGGTTAGGTTGGTTAGACCAACACCTACTTATTTTTTCCCTCAAATTTAAGTACTACTGCATTGCAATTTCAAATTTTCACCATATATATATATACATTAAACAAACCTAGTAGTTTAGAAACTACATTCAATTTTCTATAGATTCTATTCTTACATATTTTTGAAATAATATAGATAGCTTATTCAAATTTTTACGTGAAGTTTCCTAGCTCTGATTTTTCTGAATTTTTTGTCAATTAAGGGTGTGTTTTTCCATGATGGTCCTACACATACCTATTAACAACATTCTAGATTCATCAAACTTCACCTAGGTGCACTCAGATTCATTTTATTACATTTTTTTATGCATATTTTCTTCATTTAGTTCATTATTGCATTACACAATGTGTTTTCAAACATAGCTTAAATCTCACTTTTGCATTCATATTTAGTCATTTAAATCAGTCAATTACATTTATTTTACTTCATTTAGGTTAGAAAACATTTCACATAACATATCTTGAATGAACTCGTTAGCATTTTTAGGCCTATCTCTCTCCTTTTAGGTGAAAAACCCTAGAAGAGCAAGAGAAGTCCTTAGGAAACCCAAAAATCTACAGTTCATTTTGGTGAACCTGCATTTTTAACACTTTGCATTTTTTATTTTATTTGCATATTGCATCTTACTTCACATTTGCATCAACATTCAATTAGGACATTGTTTTTTTTTTGCATTTTAGGCCTTTTCATATTGCATTAGTGAACTTAGCTTCATTTAGATTTCATTTTTGCATTGCATCTCATTCAAAACAAAGAAAATTTGCATCCTACATCTTTGATTGCATTCTATAAAACATTAAAATAATCTTCAAATTTCTTCTAAAGACATACTACCAAAGCTTCCTTATGGTCCTCTCTACATAGCTAGCAGACTCGATGATAAGCTCACTAATGGGATATTAATAGATCTCGCTTGAGGCGATAACGTGATCACAAAGGATTTTTTAGTATTACATAATCTATATGAAGATGATTATAATAAACCAACTGGAAGGATTAAAACACATACTGGTTTTGCATGCCCTACGATCAAAACAATCATACTCCCCTTACAGATAGGACCCAAATCTTTGGAGGTAACATTTTTAGTTATCCCACACTCTTACCAATTTCATTTGCGGCTAGGCCACCCTTGACTTTTCTCAATGAAAGCGGTTCCCTCACTCATTCATAAGTGTTTGAAGTTTCCACATGGAAATGACATATTCACTGTACACCATAGTGGCTTTAATCCCTTATCTTCCAATGATAATTTTTCATTTGAAGCATTTTGGCCTGAACCCATGGAACCCATCACCCCTCGAAAGGACTTATTTTTCATTGCCTATCAAAAGTTTAAAGGAAAAAAGATAGTCGAATTGTCTCTTTGTAACTCATCCCCGTCCACTTCCACACCTCCTATCATAGATGAAACCATGCTTGAACCTAAGTCTGAAATTGAGCAAACCATGCAATCTCCTCAACAAACACCTCTAGATACTTCCCAACCATCTTTTAAATGACCAAGGGAAATTGAAACAAATCCTATCAAGTCTCTTCATATTGAACAAGTGTATAAAGAAAAAGAGAAAGTGGTTGACCTATCTTCTTTGGTTTCTTATGTTATTCCCCCTTTGGAAGTAAAAGAACCTATGATGACTCAATTTTCTCTTACACCTCAACAAATTCAAAAGAAAATTAACTGAAACCATGGTGCTAGGGAACATAGGCATCGTCATCGTCTCCTTGCTCTTCAACCTCACATGCAAGAAAATAAAGAAAATCAACCTACACCTTTGATAGAAGTAATAGATGACAACCCTCCTTATCTTGACCCACCACAAGACAGTCTAGTACAAAAATCACAACAACACAAACAAGTCCAGTGACCATAGATTTTGATACATCCATCCTTAGAAATCACCCTTTCCCCTCCTGTTGTCATTAATCTTGATGATGATGATGATGATGAGATTACCAAAATAGATGAGGAAGTTCATAACTATTTAAACTCTTGGTTTTCATCTAAAATGAGCTTAAAAGATAAATCTTCTCAACCATGTGACGAACCTAGTACAACTCCTAGTTTACCACTTGCAATTCTTCCTTTGGATAGTCAACTGCCCTCACATTAGACTGAAAATGATTAGGAGGTGAATGAATTGTTAGATGGTTGAATTGCATTTTCCTAGCTAGCCTTGTTTCATTTCTCTTTTTATTTACATTTCCATGTGTGTATCGTGTTCCCCCGTATCATGTCTTTGATGTTTCCTCTCTTTGTACACTTCTTCTATTTGTATGTCTATTCTTCTCTTTTTCATTCCTTGTCTTTTCCTCTTTTTTGTTTTGTGTTCTCATTTTTGGGGATGACACAAGTCATTGAGACCGAAATGTCTTTTTCATGTTGACCCAAAAGATTTTTCACTTTTCTTTCGCCTATTTTTCATTTTCTTTCTTTTCACTTGTGTTTTGCTTTTGGGGACAATGCAAGGCATTGAGACCGCAATGTCTCTTCCATGTTGACCCAAAATGGACTTCGTTTTCCTCTTGTTTTCACTCTCTTTTTGTCATTCTTCCAGTTCTATGTGCTTTTGGGAATGATGATAGTTTCACACTCTTCTATAAAAACATTGTAGCAATGAACATACTGACCCCAAATCCATAGATCCCTTTTGTGTTTGGTCTACTCTCTTTTCTGGGAGGGAATCTCCATTTCTTTGTTTTTCATTGTCCTTGACATGACGTAGCCTAACCTCAAAACTTATGACTTGGCATAGGGATTTCCAAGTTGGCTCTCATGTCTTGTTTTCTTTTTGCATTTTATTTTCTTCTCTATTTTAAAGCAATTTCTCATAGAACGATGTGTAGCAATTCCTTTAAAGTGGAGTGCATACATTACCATTAATTCATTTTCATTCTTGGTTCCTAGTGTATCCCTGTCATTTATGTGATGCATTTGTCACTTTTTGGATGCCATTGGGTGTGATGTCCTTCATAAGTGTGATCTATCTTAGTATATTACATTCCTCTTGGTGGTTTGATGTGATGCACTATATCCCCTAAGTTGTGAATATACTATTCTTTGATTGGTCATCTCTTGGAGACATTAGACACAATGTTCCCTAAGTGACTAACCTTGCATCAACTGAACAAGACTCCTTTGAACATCCTTTACATTTTGACATTTTTGCATTGTTTACATTTTTACTTTTTTGCCACCTTACATAACACAACTTACATGACTTTGGTACCTTCCTTTCTTTTCATTGAATTTTCCTTATGGTGCCTTGTTAAATTTATTAGTAGGTATAACTTTAATATGGTTGAATGGGAAGCCCTCCTAGCACTATGACTTTTCCCCATAGCAACTTTTTTTTTTGTGAGTGTAGACCAACTAGCGTATGTATCTTACCTTTTTGAGCTTTCTCATCCCATAAACAACTAGTTTTGTAGCCCTAGAGTGAGTACATTTGGTTCTTCTCACCTGGCAGACTTTTCTGTGTTCTATCTACCCAGAGTGAGTATGCATTCTCTTTTTCAAACAATTAGACTAGATCTAATCCACAAGTAGTTGAATTATCGATTGAGGCTTTATCCAATTCATTTCAACACTTGTGTGTTCCTTTCTTCTTATGCTTAGTTTTCCATGGGATCTTCATCTTAGGGGCTTGATCATCCCTCTTGATCATTGTCATTCCATCTTGTTAATGTAAGTGCATTTGAACCCTCCTCTCGATGTTCATGGCTACTTTAGTGTGAGTTTGAAGCAGGTTCATCCTCTAACTAAAGTGGGGGCTACATGTGCCATAGACAAATGGCCCCTTGTCATTTTCATGGCCTTTTAGGTCTTGTTTCATGGTATTTGATATATTTTTCTTTGATTTTATGTTGTAACATGGCTTGAACATGCATATTTAGGTACTAAAATTCAAATAATGACATCTTGTGAAGGTGTTGTGAAGTGTTGTAAGACATTTCTACATTATTCTAGACTCTATTTATTCCAATTCACCTAAAAATCACCTTTTCATTCATCATCAAGTCTTATTTTGAACTGTTGTAAAGTCTTGTAACAAACTTTCACGCTCTCCTAGGCACATCTTCACTATTTATCCCCTTCTTATGACTTATTTGACCCCTTTATGCCCTCACATGTCCTATTTAAGTGTATTTTTGAATATTATCCTGAAAAATAACATTAAATACAATATATTTCCTAAAACACATTGTTAGGTCCTAGGTGGCACCCATTCACGATGGGTTACGAATGAGTCCCCTTTGGCCCCAAATTCAAAATATTTTAAATTTTCCTTTTAGTTTTTTATTCAAATACACTTGATGTTGGCCTGTGATGAGGTATGAACAGTTACTAAGGCACAAGATAGTATAAATGAGTGTTTTTCACCTCATTTCAACCCTAATTCATTCAAGCATTCAATTTCACATCACATTTAAGCATTCAATCATTTTATAACACCCTTTCAAGCACTATTCAAGCACTTTGAGGCATCCATTAACATTACTTCAGACTTGCATCATCAAGGGTTTGGTAAGTTGATAACATTTGCATGTTTTTAGTTTATCATTCCTTTGCATTTCATTATTTTGTTAAAAGGGTTTCATTACCAAAAGTGGGGTTTGACCAAGGCAAACCCCTATTTGCTAACCCTCAACCATTTTTTCCCTTTGCATGTGTGTTTCTAGACTTAGGTGTGCAGATTTAATACAAATTTTGGTGTTGAATATCTGTTTACAAGTCAACTCTATTCTATTTCAAGCTTTGAGAAGGTTTTTTGTTTGTTTCCTGCATAATCAAGTTTGGCAACCCGACAAGCAGTGACTTCCAAATCTGTTGTTGGAGAGTTGTCTCTTGATTTTTTAAGAAATTTGGGAGAGGGATGATTCACCATCACTGGTGAATGAGTCCCACCTTAGGACTAGAAATCTGAATTTTGTCAAATTATAGATCTCGACAGATAGAAACTTGCTTCTGAAAAATTTTCACTAAGAGGATTAATTCACCACCCTAGGCGAATGAGTCCCACGGTGAAAATTTAGTGATTTCAACCAGCATCAAAAACATTCCAAATTCATCAAACTTTACCCAAGTGAACTCAGATTCATCTTATTCCTTTTTGCTCTACATATTTTCTTCATTTAGTTCATTATTGCAATACACAATGTGCTTTCAAACATAGCTTAAATCTCACTTTTGCGTTCATATTTAGTCGTTTAAATCGGTCAATTGCATTTATTTTACTTCATTAGGTTACAAAAAATTGCACATAACATAATTTGAATGAACTCATTAGCATTTTTGGACCTATCTCTCTCCTTTTATTTGAAAAACTCTAGAAGAGCAAGATAAGTCCATAGGAAACCCAAAAATCTACGGTTCAAGACCGAATGAAAGAGTAATTATTCTAGATAATTTTCTATAATTTGGTGCATGAGCTGGTGGTGGAAGCATTTGGTGGGGGTTGGAGTTGTTCCAACCGCACCTCTTCACTGCGATGTCTAGCAGTGTATTTATTGTTGCTAAACTTGGAGTATCTTTCAAATAAGAATGCTAGATCAATGTAGAGAATTTCAATTAATTTAACATGAGAGATAGCTGTAAAATTCAACCCTTTCCTCTCTTTGCTTCCTATGTTTATCATTGCTCTATCCAATGTTAAGCCATGTGCAAGCTTATATATTGTGATTCCCCGTGCCATGGTGAGTGGGATTTGTGTTCGACAACCCTGAGTTATAGCTGGGATGGGGATGTCTCTTCGGTTTTCTGGGTCCCATGGTGGGACAATATAATTTTGGAAGTGAACAACAACATATTTAGGAGGATTTGGTGGTTTACAAGGTCCATTGTACACAATAGCTATAAGAAGACCAAGGGATCCAATGACGAGGCCAGCTTGAATCCATAAATTTGTTATTAGCATCACCTATTCACCAACACAAAGTAGTAGTTTAGTTAGAAGCTGGTCATCATCTCCATGATCAAATGTTTGTTGTTATGTCACTCGAGCAATACTAATGGTTATGTGGAGGTTTAACTATTTGATCATTTTTTTGTTGTGGAACATGACTAAGTCATTTGTGGTGAACAAATGTGTGACAACATCAAACTGTTCTCTTTCTGTCGATGAGAGCATTTTATTTTTTTGTTTCATAAGCTCTTTCGAGTCATTATGGAGAGCCTCACCATTTCTTATATGGAGAAGAATTGCCTAAAAATTTTGGTAGGAAGAGCTATCTCCTTTTTGGTGGAAAACAGTGTCCAATGTGACTGAGACTATGAATGTATGCCATAAGGCTACCGCCGATGAGTGTGAACCATAAATAGGGGTATCCATAATAGGTGGAAACTATGCAAGATCACCAACAAGGATGATGGAAACACCACCAAGTGTATCATATGGTTATCAGAGAATGCTTGGCGCAATTGGCTATCCATTTTAAGCAGCAACTTTGGGCCTAGAAAACTAATTTCATCTATCAAAATGTATTGAATATATTAAAATTTTTCTTGGAATATTGTAAATTTCTGACCTTGCAAAGGATTCATATCCTTTATGGGGATTCAGGGGGTTGTATGGATTGTGGAGGGGCATATGTTGTACATAGCAACACTTGTGGGGGCCAATGTGAGCAACAAGCTATTAGATCTAGTAGTAGATGTGTCTATTTGTTGTCTAATACAATTTATCAAAAAGGATTTGTCAGTGCCAGTTGTCCCTTGAATGATCATGCAGAGAGGGTCTTTGGGGAAAGGTTGCATGCGATGGGACTAGATAATTTCAAGATCCACTTGTTGTTTTGGTGAAATCTGATGGGATGATGTATTTATAAGAAAAAAATGTATTGTATTTTGCTCACGCTATGACCTAGCTGATGGTGTGAACTGCAAAACAATATTATGAAGTTGTTCAAGCACATGGTTTGTATTCCATGAATGGTTCATATCAAAGTTCTGCCTACCAACAATTGGAGTTGATTTATACTGAAGTTAGTAGTTGCACCAAGCCAAGAGAAAACTTCCCATTCATATTCATCCATAGAACGTTGATGGTTCAAATCATTAGTATCACTATCATGTTCTTCTTCAATCATGGATGCAACTAGAAGTCTATTAACATGCCAAGGATGATAACCATTTTTTTTAAACTTTCCAATTTTGTACGATCTCTTGTTTGGAAAGACCTATATCTATTTGTATGTTTCGGAAAGGTTTGTATAACATAAGTTTAGTCCAAAAAAATGTCTCTAATATTTATGTATCTTCAATGGGAATAGTATTGAAGAATGGGTACACAAGGACAATTGTAGGTCAGTGTCTCATTTTCCATTTAGCTTTTTTGCGTTGCTCTGAATGTGTATATAAGTGGACTAAGTCAATTAGGGATACACTAGCTAGATCTGGAGGCCTTTGCATATAGCAATGAATATAATCTATTGGAAAGCCTTCATCAGCATCATCTTTATTTATATGGAACCATTCTTTTTTACCAACATTCAGATGAACATATTGTCGACTTGAAGTGAAAAGAGGAAATTTCTACAACATATGGCATGTCTCCTGGGCGGAGATGTCATGCTCCACAAGAATATTCATCATGAATTTTTGATATAAAATCAATGATCTATCCTCAACTATATTTGTATTTGCAATTCTTTTTAACATATCAAGATAATTTTCTGATTTCTTCTTAGATTTAGAGGCATATTTAGAAATATAATTTAAAATGATTTTCCTAGAAACAACTAGTTGGCAATCAACATTGGCATGCTAGATTGCAAGCATGGGTGGGATATGAATATTTAGACAATCATAATTTCTTGTTGGCTTGTAGGATTTGTTAGTCTCAGCATCAGATGTCAATGTAGAGGTAAGTTGTTGCTTCCAAGGTGCTTTATATCCACATTGTAATTCTTCTCCTTTTTTCCTTAAACAAATATATTCAAAGCATTTTGTATAGCTTTGAACCATATTTAGCAGCTCTTCATAATCTATGATTGGATCACTGGAAAGAATCTGGCTTGTGGAAAGAAAGCATGGATTTTCTTCAAAACAATGATACATTTTGAGCAATCTCTATGAAGGGAAACGTAGATTCCAAGCTAAAACATATCTATCAAAAAAGATCCTTGCCATGGTAACATCATGTTCATTGTACCAATCAAAGAGTGTCCATGTTGTGGCCTTCTAGAAGCTATAAAAATCCATGCACATGTGCAAAGCCATGATGTTTCCATTCATATCTATACCAATAATATTTTGCATGCAAAAGCTTTTCAATCACCTCTTCATGAAAAATTGAGAATCTATGATGGAGATATAAAGATGTGATATGTGGATTTTGAACAACACTATATATTAGGGTCTTTGTTGAGGGCCCCATCGCCAATTGAGCCACAAAAGAGAAAATATTTTGTAGGTCAGCCAATTTTGTCTCTGAACAACTTAAATTGAAAAAAAGAGTAGGTGTTCCAAGTTGTTCAATCATTGTAGAGAGTTGGGCCCAACAAGAGGTCCAAAAAGAGTAGGTCCCACGCAACAATGCACCATACACATTAGCTACTCAGCTATTTGGCCATCGGTGGTAGGTTGAAGGCATTCACGCAATGCAGACAATGACTTGAGGATTTTGTCTTCCAGGTCCACTCTAACAAAGACATAAACAGTTTGTTGGTTGCGATGTCTCATTATCAAATTGTAGAGGAAATACATAAACCTGACATGTTTGCAAAATTTGTGGTCAAAATATCTCATTAAATGGAGGGCATATTTATGCAAGTGGATTCGAACATTCATCAGTTGGAGGGGAAGTGTTGCTCCTATGGGAAAAAATGTTGGAAAGGCCATTGTAAACAAACCTTTAGTGTTGTATTCATTAATAGGGGACAAGCTAATTTCAGGCCAACACAAAATATTCTGGTATTTTTTTTCAATTTGCAATACCTGTTTGATTGGTTGGAGCTCTCGTTTAGTATTTGGAAAGGAAGGGATAAATGATGAAAAGTTTGAAGAGCCATTTTCATCCTAAGCAACATTTGTTGAGCTTGTTGATGGCATTAGGTCTTCATGGAAAACTTTCTCTATTGTATGCAAGAAATTGGACACATGAACAACAACATCAAGCAACATATTAAGAGCATCAACATTAATCTCAACATCATTGTAATATTTTTCATATTAAATTTTGTATTTTAATGCATCCATGACATGATGTTTATTGGCATAGCAATCGTAATTACCACCTTCAATAGTGGTTTGATGTACTATGACAACCTCAAGGTCTTGTAAGCGGTGCAGTAAAAGTTTTGCTATGCTCGAGATATATTTAGGAAAGCTTATCGTGTGACCACTGTATTTAAATTGACCTCTTCTAGCATGGGACACTTGCAAAACTGGAGCCACCCTAGCAATAAGCATTTCTTCAACCTATGTTATCTTTTTAAGCAACAATGGTTGTGGGCATGGGTCCATGCCATTTGCAGCTCGCTAAAGCGGTGGGTGCCTTTTTTAGAATAGCATCTTACACATGTTGCTATTGACCCCAACATACAAATGTGTATCCCTATGTAGATTTCTATACATATCTAACAATTAGAAAGGTTTGATAGTGCATCTATGTAGTGCCAAAATAGTTTCACCATAGAAAGGTAGTAATCATTGAATATTTCTTTTAAGCGTTGTTTTTGCCCTGACATAGTAGGGGGATAGCTCTAAGATTGTTTATAAGGGGTGGCATCTACCATTTCCAATGGGTACTGTGAGGGAAGATTTCTAGTAGGAAGATCCACAATTGTGGATGGTGAAGCTAACCTTTGCTCCATGTATTTTGTATGGTGCTTCGCACATATTTCCTCTCTATGTTGACTATAGTACAAATGGTTTCGTTGGTGGTTTTTACCCTTTCTAAATTCAAAAATTTATAGGGTTGTGGAACTTGAATGTACTCACATAGCCTATGAGTATACATACAAGCTTAACCATATTAGAATATATGAATATACATGTATAACCATATATATATTTAAAGTAGTAATTACACATAAACATGTAACAAAATATATGTGTATCCAAGTGTATATAAATGTATATGTATGGATGATCACAAAAGGAATAACATAGTTTGAACATTGCGATATATAAAAATATGTACAAAAGGATTTTATAGTTTTTTGTGTCAATCATTTAAACTATTTCACTAATGTTATATTCCCCATTTAAAATAATATAATGACGAAGGACATGATAGAACACCCATGCATAATTTCATGGAATTCCATCTGCACTGGATAGAAAATTGGACCCTCTTGAGAAAAGAGACAATTTCATGTGTAATTAGACCCACTTTTGAGTCCCTTTGCATCATTTGTCCTTGAAAACAACATTTATAGGCCCCTACGACCCATTATTTTTTATCTAGAGGAACGTTTTACCTGAGAAATCACTTAAATCCCAACAAAGAACATTTAATTCTTCCATATCTCGAAAACCCACCTTCAAAAATCAGTAGTGGGACCTATTCACCACCTTGGGAAAATGAGTCCCCTCTCGTGGGACTCATTCGTCAAGGGTGGTGAATGAGTCCCTTGTGAGGGAAATTTCAATTTTGAGCAAGAACTTAATTAATTTTTCTTGATTTTTCAAAGAATGTTAACCTCTTAGGTCTAAATAATGAGAAAATTAAGTGTTTTTGTTTATAAATACTCATTTTTAGTCATTTTACATATATTTTTAGTCATTTTACAAAAGAAAGTTCTCAAGTTAAGTCTTCTAAAACAAGTTTCATTGGCAAAATTGAAGTTTTAGGGCAGCAAACTAGGGTTTTCGCAGGTATTGAAGCTCACTTTTTGGATCAAAGTTTAACATTTTAAAGAGTTGTTGATGGACGCCTATGGTGAATCATGGATAAATCTAGGTTGAAGAGATGCAACTAGCCATCAAATCACACCTAAATACTTGTTTTCAAAGTGACTCCATCTTCCATTGCTTCTTTATCTTCAAATTAAGTTTTATATTTCATTTGCATTCCATTTGCATGTTATTTTCTCTCCATTTTTTATGTGTTGTGAGATTTCTAAGGTTGAGATCTTGCATCATTCAAATCACATTTTCATTTCTTATTCTTTCACAATAGACTAGAGTTTTTGTCATACTTCAGACTTTCCTAGTCTTTAACACATCTAAAGCTAGGGTTTTATGTAGATTTTTATTCATTCAAGGTTTAATTACCCAACTAGGGGTTTGACCAAGGAAAGCCCCCATTAGAAAAACAATTTTAAGTTGTTTTGTAGGAATTTTCTAAGATCCCAATTCGGGTTTCTGTCTTAAACTCTTGTATAGGTGTCGAGGTACAAAATAGAGATTTGAAATCATAGAAATTTGAAGGTGGATTGATTTGCCATGCATGGTGAATGAGTCCCTCCTGAGGTGCCATTTTGAGTTAGATGCAAATCCAGACACCCAATTGAAAAAAAATAGCTTCTGTGAAGAAAAACCCTTACTTGGGACTCAAAAACCTAAAAATATCTTTGTTGGGACTCATTCACCACCTTGGGAGAATTAGCCCTAGTGCAGTTTTAAAATCAGAATTTATAGAATTCAGTTTATTACTTTGTACATTTATGTTTTCCTCAGTTTCTTTTCTGTTATAGTTAATTTATTTTCTGATTCATTAGCATAAGCATCATTTTCTTTCATGGAATTCATGAATATTTTTTATATTTTTGCATGTTTCCTTTTCAGTATTCATTCCTAGTTCTTTTAGATTAGATTCATTAATACATAAACTCAAAAAAATAGAACCCTCAAACAAACCTTTCAAAGACATGATTCAATTTTGAAACATCTCATCCAAGCCCCTTAGTAGTGATGATGTAGAAAAGTTAGATGAAATTCTCCAAGAATTCCTCTCACTCACTTCATCCTCTAAAGCTTGTAATGAGAAACCTAAAAAAATTAATGATACCTTATCCCTCAAACCTTTTGGTTGTGATGACTTTGACTTGTTAGATGAAGCCCTTCAGGACTTCACCTCACATAAGTCATCCACTAAGGTTTGTTGTGCTAAAACCACAATAACAACCATTAACACCTTTGATGTTGAACAACATGAACTAATTGACGATAAATTACCCATCAAACCTTTTAGTTGTGATGACTTGGACTTGTTAGATGACTCCCTTCGGGACTTCATCTCACTCCAATCATCCACTAAGGTTCATTGTGATAAATCTAAAACTAAGGATGTTAATGTGATTCAAACTCAACTCATTCTTTACCCACCCTCACATAAACTTCATCCTTCCAATAAACCTAACTACACTCTTTACCCACCGAAAACCAATGTGTCGCAACAATCAAGTAATGTTACTCTTGCTCATACATATAATACCTTTAACAATCTGCAACTACTGCAACCAACCCCACCCTCTTTACCTTTACCCAATCCACCTAGTACCCCTCATTACCTCCCACACACAAAGGAGTATGATCTTGTTGAAAAATTAAAGAATACTCCTGCAAATATTTCCCTTTGGGGTTTACTTTAGAATTCACCAAATTACCACACTATTCTTCAAACAACCTTAAAACAAATTGCAGCTCCTCCTAGTACTATTCTGAATGATGTGGTAGCTCTAACCCATGGAATGAACCAATTTAATCTAGATATTACTTTCCATCAACATGAGCTCCCTCCTTTAGAGTTGCAAAAAAAAAAATGAAGCCTTTATGATAATTGCTCAATTCAATCGCATATGTATCAAAAAAACCCTTATCGATAATAGTTTTTCCCTTAATGTGTGTAGTGTGAATCTCCTTGATAAATTATGTGTCAATAAGTCACAAATAATACCTAATTCCATATCCATTCGAGGATTTGACAACACAACAAAGCAACTACTTGGTACAATCACTTTACCTATTACGGTTGGGGTGGCTACTTTGCAAACTCCTATTCATGTCATGCCTTATGATCTTTCATATAATCTTATTTTAGGGAGACCACATATTCATGAGATGAATGCAGTGCCTTCGACCCTTCATTTTATCATGAAATATGTCTATAACAATCACATTTATCAAGTTCAAATAGACCCCGAGTCTGAAAGTTGCTTGCACCTTGAAAAAGGAGTCACAAGTCCTTTGAAATATTTAATTCCAACATCCAATATAGATCCTCTTGAAATTGAACACAACGATGAGGAATTTCCATCTAAATTATTTGGTGATGATTGGGGATCTTTAGAATTCACACCTTTATTCATGGGTGAATACATAATCACACAAAAGAAAGATGAGAAACAAGAGCAACCAACCATCATGTCCACTCAAAATTCTAACCAATCTTCTCAAACATCCATCTCTTCTACCTTGGAAGAAAATGCAACATACACAAAAAAAAATTATGACATGGATTATCAATCCTCACCAACACCCACAAAAAATGGAAATACTTTATGGGAAAGGCTATGCACTTGTGAAACAATTAGGATATATTGGAAAAGGATGTGGAAAATGTGAACAAGGCATTTGTGTTCCTATCAAACCTAATACACAAGAGACAAAAACTAGCTAAGTGGGATATTCTTTTTCTAAATTGACAAAAGCTACTCAATGAACATCTTTAAACATCAACACTATTATATGTTAGCCAAAACACCAGCTCACAATCCAACATCCTAAATTGCTTGATATAAACTTACCACTGGACCGTGGCAGTACATTGATAGTGATGAAACTTTGAAACAAATATTACAAGTTTATGATAATGCATCCTCCACTGCCCCCATGAAATGGGTTAATCGTGCTAAAATATTTACCAAGAAAAATGATAGTGATACCATTGAAGAGTCTCATGAGTCTGAGGTTCCTAAATCCAATGCACTTGCTTTAGGAGATACAATTGATGTGAAAATGGACATTGATGATAAAGAAAAAGTTATTAAGATTGGGAAGTCCCTTGATGATGAAGAACAAGAGGACACTACAATTTTACTTCATTATTTTCCTAATATTTTTGCTTGGAAATACTCTTATATGCCCAAAATTGACCCAAAAATTGTGACTCACAACATTGTTGTAGCTGAAAACGCTAAACCAGTTCACCAAAAGATAAGAAAAATGCACCCTAGCATATCCTTGCATGTTAAAGTAGAGCTTGAAAAACTCCTTGATGCAGGCTTCATTCAACCTATTGATTATTCTCCTTCGATCTTAAATATTTTCGTAGTTGCTAAACCCGATAATCATATTAGGATCTGTATGGATCTTCATGACTTGAATAAAGCTTATTTAAAAGATGACTTTCTACTTCTTAATATTGACATGATCATGGATTCAACTGCGGGACATGCTTTATTTTTATTCATGGATGGATTCTCTGGTTATAAGCAAATCCTTATTAATCCTCAAGATCAATACAAAACCACCTTCACAACTATTTGGGGAACATTTTATTCAGTTGGGATGCCCTTCAGTTTAAAGAATGTTGGCGCAACTTATCAACGAGCAATGGAATTGATCTTTCACGATTACATCCACAAAATTTTGGAATTTTATATGTTGATGGCATTGAGGTGGACACAATCAAATTGATACAATTATGAACATGCCACCTCCTAGGAACATTTCTCAATTGTGAACGTTACAAGGCCGAATTCAAGCTATCTATCATTTTGTTGCATCTTTAGCCGATTGTACATTACTTTTCATGCATCTTCTTAAAAAGGGTGTACCTTTTTATTGGGATGCAAATTGTAAACAAAATTTTGAGAGTTTAAAGGAATACTTGGCAACTCCACTTGTTTTACAACCTGTCATGCCAAAAAACCTGTTTATCTTGTATATAGCCGCATTAGACCATGCTCTTGTAGCATTGTTGTCTCAACAAGATGATCATGGAAAAGAACATTCCATTTAGTACATTAGTCGAACCTTAGTTGATTTTGAAATTCGATACTCACCAATTGAAAAAAAATGCTTAGCTCTTATATTCACTACTAGTAAATTGTGCCATTATTTACTAAATGCTCAAACATAATTCATGAAAAAAATTGATCCTCTTAAACATCTTTTTAATAAAATTGACCTCACTGAATAATTAGCTAAGTGGGTAATGTTGTTAACTAAGTTTGACCTTAAGTTTGTTTCACAAAAAGCAATCAAAGGACAAGCCTTAACCATCACTTAGCTGATGCTCCTTCTCCACTCGCTTTACCTAATTATGACTCATCTCCTGATGATAATGTCTTGTCCACTAATATTAAAACATGGGAATTGTATTTTGATGGATCTAAGTGTCTAATAGGTTCCAGTGTTGGAGTGGTATTGAATCCACCCAATGGACAACCTCTTCCCTTTTCTTATTGGTTAAATTTCCTATGCACAAATAACTCAACTGAGTATAAGGCATTAATCATGGGTTTGTGAGCTCCTTTAACAATGGATGCTAAATATATCAAGATCTTTGGTGATTTACAATTAGTTATCAAAAAAATTAATGGGACATATCAAACTAAACATGAAAAGTTATCAAAATATAAGAATCTTACAATGAAATTGTTAGAGAAGTTTGAATCATTCACCATTGATAACATCCCATGAAAAGACAATTGACACGTGGATGCAATGGCAAGTGCAGCCTCTTTAATATCCCCACACGATCCTTCCAAAAAATTCACCTTTATTATCCATCCCATCATCAAACCTATGATTGATACTCCATTAGAATACATTTTAACAATAACTCAGGATGACTCGTGCGAATGGTACGATAATTTATACAACTATTTACAAAATGGTACCATTCCTAAACCTACAACAACAAACACTCGCAAGCGTTTACACAAACTAGCAGCTAAATACGTGATCCTTTCCAATGCATTGTATAGATGATATTTCAATGGTCTCTTACTACGGTGTCTTCAAGATTCTGAAATACCTATAGAACTTGAATAGGCTCATGCAGGTGCCTGTGGAGGTCATTTTCAAGGATGGACGTTAGTGCAAAAACTTATCCATATGGGTTATTATTGGAGACATATGGACAAGGACTATTTTAATTACATTAAACGATGTCGTAAATGTCAAGAACATAGCAATTTGATCCATGCTTCTGCTTCTAACTTTCGTGCCCAAGTTCCCATTTGGTCATTTTCAGTATGGGGATTGATCTTATTGGAAAATTTTCACCTCCCTCTTTTGTTGGACATACATTTATCATAATTGCAATAGCCTATTTCACAAAATGGGTTGAAGCTATTCCTCTTCATTCTACAAATGCTGAAGTAATTTGTTGTTTCATTCTGGAACACATAATTGCTCGATTTGGGCTTTTCTTCCATTGTTTTAAAAAATGGAACTCCATTTAAGAATAACGAAGTCAAGAAATTTCTTGAAATGTTCAACATTCAACATTCCTTCTCCACACCATATTATCCGCAATCCAATGGACAAGCTAAAAACAATAATAGAATTCTAGAGAAAATCCTCAAGAAAACTATCAACAAACATCACAAAGACTGGAATACATAATTATATTATGCACTTTGGGCTTATCGAACAAGTGTTAGATCATCTACAAGAACCACACCCTATAACCTTTTTTACGACACTGATGCAATCATGCCCTTGGAGTTAGAAATTCCTACGTTGCCAATTTCTCTCCAAGAACTTATTGATGATGCTGCTTATAAAGACCAATGACTGCACCAAATTGAGATGCTGAACGAAACGCGTATTAACACTCTTGACCATCTCCAAGCTCACATCAAATAATTTCAATGTAGACACAACACACAGGTTATCCCATGCACATTTCAGAAGGGTGATTTTTTTCTTATTGAGAACCAATGTAACACTAGTATTGACAATGTAGAAGAAGACAAATTCAGCCCTAATTGGTTAGGACCTTACATAGTTGATACCAATTATGGGTCTGGTGCTCATGTCTTAACGCAGCTTGATGGAACACCCCTTAAGGAACCTATTAATGCCGCGCATTTGCATCGGTATTACCTCTAACCTCTTTGAATAGTATGATTGTTAAAGCAATTTTATTTAACATTATTTGATGTCATTATAAATAACTTTCACATTGCTTTGTTCTTGAAAACTCATCTTGTGTTTGTCTTGAGCACTAAGGTAATTATTTAAGTACATTTTATAATTACTTTAGGATTCATACTATTCGCCCTTGTGTTATGTTAAGTTAGATCCTTATATGAGTCATAGGTGTATTTAATTTAACATATTCTCTAATCAAAAATGTTGTATCTATAGTAAAATTGAAATATGCTTTACATTAGATCACATTAATCCTATTAAATCATGAAGACATTAATTAAATAATTTTACCATAAAGTCATTTAATTAATCACAGTGCATTTAACATTCAAACACATTATGACCAATCATAAAAACACCAGATACACATGTATATATATATCAAAACAACTTTTATATAAATCTCAATATCATATAAAAAATCACCAAGGTCTATGAGAGCTAGACCCCTCAAGATTTGGTGCTCGAGATCCAGTCCCTAGACGTCATGAGACATTCATGTGTGATTGTGACTACAAACTGCCCAGTCTAATTGCATACTCCAGACCTTCTACTCAACCAACAGCCACAAGACGCTCCTCTGCCATCTGATCCCTCTCTGCTCATACATGTGCTAGTTCTACATGTAGTATCTCAACCTCTGTTGAGGTTTACGATGACTCAACTACACTCTCAGCTCGATGGAGTCATCTCCTCACACTCTTGTATGCTTCTTGTATCCTCGCAAAAGGTCTCAATGACTCTGGATCCTCCTTCGTGATCGATGGGGGCATGTAGTCAAGATCCACCTCCTCCTCATTGATGGATGTGGACACTATCTTTGCAGTAGGCTAATGATAGAACTCTCACCAAACTCTCATCACTCGTGCAAGATAGACAAGGTACACAATCAATACACATCATCATGATATATATATATATATATATATAAAGCATAAATAACTCATGCACATGAGTAAAATCAAATACATCATCACCTATGTCACCAAAAGCGTGAGGAATATCCACCTCATCCTCTCTAGGGGGTGGAGGATGTGCTAGCCTCTCTCTAACTCTGGGTGTCGATGTCTTCCATAGCTACTGCATGTGATCTGGTCCTGTAAGTGTGTGAGGACTCTCCATGCTCATCCCGATCCTTAGTCACCACCTCATCCCCCCCACTTAGAGGTGGCTCCTCCTCATAATACTCATCCTCCTCATACTCCTCTTCATCATCCTCTCCTCCATCCTGGTCCTCATAGTCAAAATCAACCTCTAAATCATACTCATCATCAATAACATCAGTAAATATATCTAATGGCCTATATCGTACATCCTCTACTCTGTCCTTTGGCTCATCTCCCCCATCTGGTGTTGGTCCTGCATCATCTATAGGGAAATCCACGGGGAACACAGGAGCTAGTCATATCAGTGACCACCACTCCTTGTGCTCATCTGTGCTGCCGACATCATCAGCATCGGATGTTGGTGGCTGGTTGTGATATGAATCAATAGAACCACTCTCATGAACATGATCTATAGTAAGCCAAATAGTATCACCCGATGTCTGGGTACTCCACACTAATCATCTAATGAAGGGGCACACCCTCAGTGGTGTCTACACCTGCCCAAACTGTCGCATGACTTGCCTGTAATAGAAAGGTCATACAACATAGTCATGCCTCCCAGCTAAAAAATTGTCCATCTCCATCCTCCTCAGCTATCCTATGGGATCTGGCCACTATAGAGTGAGTAGTTAGTGTCTCCATAAGATCTTGTCCTCCTCTAGCCGGTCAAGCCTCACCCTCCAAAAGTGTAAATCTTTGTACTGCCACAAATGTCATAGAGGATAATTGAATGCTCATAGATATCTTGTAGCTATAGCACAAGGGAACCTGATAGGCCTGATACATGTAATATGCTTGAGGCACCACACCTATAGAAGTGTGTAGTGCATCATACTATCAATCTCTCAAAATACAAGTTTTTAAGATCATAATATAAGTGTGCTAGAATGCGGCGACCCCATGCATAGACTGTCATCTACTCATACATCCCTTGAATAAAATGTACCAATCCTCCATCTAAGTGTGTCACTTGTCCATCTAGATTGAGAATGAGAGACATTGTTTGCATCATAATCTATCTAACAATAGGAGCTCACGAATAGAGCAACAAGGGGAGCTCGATCTATACAATACAACATATCCCTCTTCTTCTCATGGAATGACCGATCCCCTAGAAATATACCCGATCTCCTCGAATCAGAACTCAGAGAATGAGGTGTACATCCTCAAGAGTGATGGCCACCTCCCCCTAGCCACTATCTTGATCGGGCAGGGACCTATCAAATCATCACAAAATGCTCTAAAATCCATCTAATTTCTTCATTTTTTACATATTTAATCATGCAAGTGTGCTAAAGTAAATCTAGAGTGCTTTCCTAATAGACCTAGACACTTTTGAACCCTTTTAGGACATTTCACAAAAAAATGGGACACTTTGCAAAGAAATGGGACACTTTGCAAAGAAATGGGACACTTTGCGAACAAAAGGGACACTATGCGAAGAAATGGGACACTTTGCGAAAAAAGGGAACACTTTGTAAAAAAAAATTCCAACAACCTAAATTAACCTATCCATACATTAAAAATCATTAAATTATTACAAAATCACAACGCAAAAGTTGCAAAATCAACTCACCTCATCATACAACTCCCCGCGCGCCACCTCCTCACGTAGCTCATCCAACCATGAAGGTGTGTAATGTCGTATGCTTGGTATTTTCTTCTCTCACTCATCAATCTTAAGCTTTAGGAAGATAAAATGAATAGTAAGTGAGAAATTACTCCCCTTTCCCTCTTTTCATCCATTTAAATCCCTTTTTACTCTTACGTATTAAAATACGGTTATTTTCTTTTAAGAGTTAATAGAGCATCTTTTCTTCAAATCAACACAATGGAAGCTAGGGTACTCCATTTTTTACGCCATTTGATGCATTGGAATCCTATTTCCATGCCCGACATCATCAGTTCTCTATTTTTATGTGCCATGGTACTTGGAAATGCCCTACGATATGATGTTCCTTATTCGACGTTGCTAGATTGCTACCTTGATTCCACCTACGTAAAGTAAGTGAAATCAAGGGGGGCATATATCTACCCTCAAATTGGATTCCTAGGAGTTAGATAAAAAGAATTTTTTGACAATTAATGAATGTGTGTTGCAAGATGCGGTTCCTAATGTTATGGTTTTGCATAGAACCACACTGGGGGATTCATTCTCCCATCTTTTGAATAAGTATCATTTTATGTAATAAAGTGAATCGTTTAGAGTCCTTTAGCTTACATATGCACATAGAGTCATATGGGCACTAAAGTGGGGGCTAAATGCACTATATAAAATTGGACCCTTTTGAGAAAAGAGATAATTTCATAAGTAATTAAACCCACTTTTGAGTCCTTTTGCATCATTTTTCCTTCAGAACAACATTTATAGGCCCCTAAGACCCATTCTTTTTTATCTAGAGACCCGATTTACATAAGAAATCACTTAAATCCTAACAAAAAACATTTAATTCTTCCATATCCTGAAAACCCACCTTCAAAAATTAGTAGTGGGACCCATTCGCCACCTTGGGTGAATGAATCCCCTTTGGTGGGACCCATTCACCAAGGGTGGTGAATGAGTCCCTTTTGAGGGAAATTTCAATTTTGAGCAGGAATTTAATTAATTTAACTCAAATTTTTAGATAATGTCCGCCTCTTAGGTCTAAATAATGGGAAAATTAAGTGTTGTTGCTTATAAATACTCATTTTTAGTCATTTTACAAAAGAAAGTTCTCAAGTTAAGTCTTCTACAACAAGTTTCATTGGAAAAGTTGAAGTTTTAGGGTAGAAAACTAGGGCTTTTTTCAGGTCTTGAAGCTCACTTTTTGGATCAAAGTTCAAAATTGCAAAGAGTTGTTGATGGATGCCAATGGTAAATCATGGAGAAATCTAGCTTGAAGAGATGCAACTAGCCATCAAATCACACCTAAAGACTTGTTTTCAAAGTGATTCCATCTTCCATTGCTTCTTTATCTTCAAATTAAGTTTTATATTTCATTTGCATGTTATCTTATCTCCATTTTTTATGTGTTGTGAGATTTCTAGGGTTGAGATCTTGCATCATTCAAATCACATTTGCATTTCTTATTCTTGTACAATAGAATAGGGTTTTTGTCATACTTCAGACTTTCCTAGTCTTTAACACATCTAAGGCTAGGGTTTTATGCATATTTTTATTCATTCAAGGTTTAATTAACCAACTAGTAGTTTGACCAAGGAAAACCCCCCATTAGAAAAGTAATTTAAAGCTATTTTGTAGGAATTTTTTGAGATCCTAATTCATTTTTTTCTCAGAAACTATTGTATAGGTGTCAAGGTGCAAAACAAAGATTTGAAATCATAGAAATTTGAAGGTGGAGTGATTCACCATGCATGGCGAATGAGTCCCTCCTAAGGTGCCATTTTGAGTTAGATGCAGATCCAGACACCTAGTTGACAGAAAAAAGATTCTGTGCAAAAAATCCTGACCTGGGATTGATTCGCCCAAGGTGGTGAATGAGTCCCAATCAGCTCAAAATCAGGTTTTGTGAGATTTCATATTGCTTTTTAGTCTTCTTCAGCTTCTCAGGTGCACACATTCTAAGATTTGACTTTCTGTTTAGATTCGTTTGCATTTCCATTCATCATTTTAAAATTTTTGCAAACATCACTGTGTTTTCAATAATTGCATGTATCTTAAGTTTTGCATTCATAATCAATCAAAGAATTCATTTATTTACACTTAGATCATCTCATTTAGTTTAAATAACATCATACACATCCTAATTTGACTGAACTAGTTAGATTCCTTTGCGTAGTGTTTATCTCTCTCCTTTTAGGTGAAACATCCTAAGAGTGCAAGAGTAGCCTATAAGCCCTACCCAAAAATCTATGGTTCACCATCACACATCACAGAATAACAAAGTACGGGGTAATCAGCTGTCTTCATATGCGATCTATCATATTCTTCTCTTTTGACAATACAACTTAATCAAAGTATACTTTCCCACACAAGAACATTCAATAATGCATTTAATTCTACTCTAGCACTGCACAACAGTGACATGATTGATTAACACTCATGCGAGCAAACACTTACCATTTAGCTTCTGCATATACACATGCATATACATATACATATACATATACTTATGCATATGCATATGCATACACATACATATACATATACATACATATACACATACATATAGATATACACATACAACAATGACATGATGCATTAACCCTCACATGGGAAAACATTCACCACTAACCTTCCATATATCAAGGCCACCAACTCCACCACCACCAAGCCACATAATCACGAAGCTCCACGTCACCATAAAAAAGCCAGGTCAAGTTGCTACCAACTGAGACATGTGCATATACATATACATATACATATACATATACATATACATATACATATACATACACATATACATATACATATGCATATACTAAACATATACACATACATACACATACACATACATATATATATACATATGGATACACATGCACATAGACATACATATACATACACATATACATATACATATACATATACACATACATATAAATATACATACATATACATATACACATACATATACATACACATATACTTACATATACATACACATATACATATACATACATATAGATATACACATACATATACATATACACATACATATTGTAGGAATTTTTTTCAGAAGCTAAATAATACTTACATATGCTATTTTTAACTCTTTTCAAATCAAAGTCTACCTAAATACAAATAAAGATAGCATACACAACTGTTTAGATATACATGTGCATATATAAATTGCAATTGCAATCTCAAATGAGACATGGTGGTCTTGGTCTATATATATCAATATATATTTCTGCATATATGTATTTTTTAAAATATCAAATAGGGAATTCAATGCATATATATAGACATAAATTCAACCTACATTGTATGCCAATAACTATTATAAACAAATAGAGAAATTGCAAAAGAGCTATTAGACGACAAATCCTATTCACAGCTGAGCTGATAAAAATCCTAGTGGAAACTTCAAACAAATAGCTTATCAGCTAAAAATATAGAGCTGAACAGATAAAAGAGCTATTAGAATAACACTTAAAAGCCACAAAACTATTTTTTTCTCCACACTTATACAAATATCTTTTCAACTTTCCAAGTCAATTATTTAAGCCCAGTTCTTTATCACCATACCTATTTTCTCTAGGCCATGACAACAATTATATGATACAAAAATCTCTAAAAAATGTGTATAACGCCATAGGCTTCATTATAAATTTGAGCTACATTGCTTACCATTAAATATTATAGTGAAATCATTTATGCAACATACCCATGTGAAATGACTTGTAGCAAATAATTGTCATTCTAACACCTCTTATACAATTCTCTATTTCTCTTCAATATTTATTAACAAAGAACATAGCTCGAATCTTGTATCAATATGTTTCATGATATTCTTTTTTTCATGATCTGGTTAAAGCTCCATGAAACAAACTACCCAGGTCTAATTATGTAAGGGGCGGAGCTTGGTATTACTTGGGCTGACAATGTCTTATATAAATATGTTTCATTGTATTCTTTGTTCCTCATCTGTTTCAAGTTACCCACATCAAACTCTTTTTCATCATATTCTTTTTTTCTAGTTCTCCATAACAAATTGTCCATTATCATAGTTTGTCTGTTCTATTCTCCAAATTTTAAACTTCTATTTAGTGTGGGTTCTAGAACATCTATCATTTTCCTATGATTCTTAAGTGTTTTCCTAATAGCTCTTTTGCAATTTCACTTGTTCTCTTATACCAATATGTTTCATGATATTCCTTTCTTCTCAAATTAAAAATATACAGTTAAATAGATAAAAGAGCTATTAGAATAACACTTAAAAGCCACCAAAATATTTTTCCCTCCACACTTATACACATATCTTTTCAGCCTAGTAAAACAATTATTTAAACCCAGTTCTTTATCATGATACCTATTTTCTTTAGGCTATGACAACAATTATATGTTGCAACAATCTGTGCAAAATGCATACAGTGTCACAAGCTTAATTATGAATTCGAGCTACATTGCTTGGCATTAAATACTGTACACAAATCATTTACACAAAATGCCCATGTAAAAAAGCCTATAGCAAATAATTGTTATTATAACACCTCCTATACAATTTCTCTATTTTTCTTCAATATTTATTAATAAATAACATAGCTCAAATCTTGTATCGATATGTTTCATAATATTCTTTTCTTCCTGATTTGCTTGAAGCTCCCTAGAACAAATTGCCTAGGTCTGTTTATGTAAGGGGTCAACCTTGCTAATTACATGGGATGGGAGTGTCTAATATCAATATGTTTCATTGTATTCTTTCTTCCTCAAAATTTTCAATTTCCCCACAAGAAACCATTCTTCATGATATTCTTTTTTGAAATTATCCATAGTTGTTTTACAATTTGCCTATTCTATCTATAATATTTAGTGGGGAATAATGTAGTTCTATTTAATGTGAGTTTTCCAATATTTTTCATTTTCTTGTGATTGTTAATTGTTTTCCTAATATGTCTTTTGCAATTTCCCTTCACCCAAAAATTTTATATATGGACATCTATGTATGTGAAATTAATTACAAAGAATATTCAAAGTAAAGAATCCAGTTCAAGTCAAATGCATGTATAGTTTTGAGTTTTCAGCATATTCCTACTTAGCTTAAATTGTATCACTATCTAGACAAGGTGTAACAACAAATTCTATGTAACAGTTGGCTTCTCAATTCAAAATTCAAGCTACATAATTTCCCACTAAATATTATAGAGAAAATAGGAAAAATGTAAAATAACTATTAGAAAAACACTTAAGAATCATACATAAATCACAGATGATCAAAAACCAACACCAAACATATTCATACAACAATAATTGCAGATTAACATAGGAGCAATTATTTTTTCACCCTTTATTTATTGTTTTAGTTATCTCTGTGAATCTTTCATTTATTGTTTGTGGTTATCTATGTGTATCTTTGGTGGTGCAGCCATTACCATAGGAGCAATTGTAATTCAACGAGTAGCACTAAGTTGTACAAAAATCTTATAATGCCACACACCCAATCAAAAATTTGAGCTACATTGTCTGGCACTAAATATTCTAGACAAATAGAAAAATTGTAAAAGAGCTATTACAAGACAAATCCTGTTCATGGCTCAACTGACAGAAAATACCGTTGGAAACTTCAAACAAATAAATTGAATAGATAAAAGAGATATTACAAAGAATAACAGTTCACCCACCAAAATAATTTTATCTCCAACATGTTTTTGCTTTCACACTAACCCTCTACATATATATACATATGCAATCACTCCTATCTTATCTGCAGTTGGTCCTATCTTAATGGGTGTAATGACAAAGAGGTGCACAAAGATAACTAAAACAATAAATGGAGGGCGATAAAATCACTAACCCTAACCATATTTTTTTACCAAAGAAACAAGATTTAACTACAATTGTTCCTATGGTAACAGGTATAAGGCCATATATTTATGCAATCACTCCTATGTTAATTTGCAATTGGTCCTATCTTAATGGCTATAACGACAAAGATGCATAGAGATAACCAAAACAACGAATGCAGGGCGATAAAATTACTAACCCTAACTATATTTTTTGACAAAAGAAAGGCCAAATATACATAGAGATAACAACAAACAATAAATGAGGGATGAAAAAATTACTAACCCTAACCATATTTTTGATGAAAGAAAGAAGATTTAAGTGTACAAAACTATAATGCCAAACATGCATGCAAAATGCGTTACAGATTTTGGACAACCACAGTTTTAACATAAACAATAAATAAATCATTTATGCAAGAACCCATGTAAAACGACTTACAGATTGTGCAGAACAACACTTTTAAAACCCTCCAATCTCGTATAAAACGGAGCTGAAGCCGTCAATTTTTACAATAGTCTCCTATCAAACGAACCACATAATTGAAGCCGATGATTTTTAGAATAGTCTACAATCAAACCAACACCACAATGGCTCTTTTGACAATGCAACTTAATCAATATATTTTCTCCCACATTTCAAACTTTACTTTCCCACACTGCAACACCCACGTAAAATGACTTACAGATTTTGGAGAACAACACTTTTAACATAACAATCAATAAATCATCTATCCAAAACACCCATGTAAAATGACTTACAGATTGCGGAGAACAATAGTTTCAAAACCCTCCAATCTGCTATGAAACTGACCACGGAAATAGTCTACTATGAAACCAACACCATAATGGTTTTTTTGACAATACAACTTAAACAAACTATACTTTCCCACATTGCAACACTCAATATTGCATTTACTTCGTTCAGCCGCATTTACTTCGTCTACCCCCATCGTACAACAATGATAGAATGATTAAACATTCCCGCAAGCAAACACTTATGGTTCAACTTCCATATATTGAGGACACCAACACCACCACTGCCAACCCACATAATTCCCAAGCTCAACGTCGCCACAAAAAACCCAGTCTAGTCACTGCCAGCCGAGACATCTCCAGCGCTGGCAAATCCAATTCATGGCTCGGATGACGAAATTCCCGGCAGAAACTTCAAACAAAATAGCCTATCAGCTAAATATAATTTCACACTACAAAAATGGATGAAAAGATCATATTTATATTCTTCTTCAGTAGAGTTCTTAGACAAATATGCTTTCGTTTTACTGAAAAAAAATTAAATAGAATTATTGTTTGCTTTTGAATAAAAAAACATCAGCTTGTTGAAAAACTTACATGCTGAAGTCTTTAGGACACGGTTTTTTTGTGCTGCAGAAAAGACAGTCGAGATTTCAGATCCACATGTGAGGCGAAGAGATAAGCTAGGGAAATTAGGTAGTACTAAGATATTCCAAATGTTGACATGACAGGCAAGTTGAAAATAAATGTAATAAATGTTATAATAGACAGCATTCCAGTTCAGAGACTTCCCGAGGACAAAATATACGACGCGCCGGGGCCACTTAATACACAACTTGTCGGCACTTATAGCAAGCGGATCATACAAGTTATCCCACGTTTTTGTTCTCCTTTCCTGCGTTTTAATCACCACTGCCTGTCTATATAATACTCATTCCCTTCCCAATTATGCATACCATACTTTCTTTGATTGTTCTCATTTCTGAGTAGAGTAAAAAACCATGGCTGCTTCTGTGAAAAGCCTCCTCCCACTTCTCCTACTTGTTGCTATGCCCAGCCTTCTGACAGTCTGTGCTTCGGTATGTAATCTGAACAACTTCTCCTCCTTGTCTATCACTGTACTACTCTTTTGAGATAGCTCTACTTTGGTAGAAGGAGATGTAAGAAACAAACGAGATATCTATTTGGTTGTATGCAGGCGGAAGATGTGAAGGTAACTTTTCTAGCCGAGCAGCGTCTGGACTTTAACGGAGTGTTGCTGATTGGCGGAAACAGTTCATCACTGACGAATTCTCAGGCTATGACACCAACTCTTGATGACATTTGGGTTCTTACCGTGGTATATTATTTTGTTTCCTGTAAAATAATTTATTATGTTTCCTCTTATTTGTGGACGAAGGAGCTTATTATTAATCCTCCTCTGGATTTTTGTGTGTTATATTATAGACAGTGCCCAAAGGAGTACCATACGAGTACTATTTGAAGGTGTTGCCTCAAGGGTTTTTCTTTGAATGCATCTGTTCATCAATAAACAATAGCGTGTTGACTGTGCCCGAAGATTATCCACTGTCAATCTATGCGGAAATAGTGACCGGCTACGACTGTAACAAGGCGTTATGCCCTCGTTCTACTGAGGGGAAGAGCGTAGAGCCTATTCGCTAGGTTGTATGAGAATCTGTCGTACATGTTGGAGATGATATCCCTCCATACATGGGCATCGCATTATCTATGATAGAATAAACACAAGCTTTCTTAAAGCGACGTTGTATTTATCTATATAATATGTAACTCGCTTTGTTAGTTCCATCATAAGAATTTCTTTTCCCTCGGAGAGAAATAACAATATTACAATGTATAAACTTTCTAGTGTTAATTTAGCCGAATATTTAACAATTTATTATTATCTATAATATATAGTGCTATTGTAATCATAATTAATTTTTTAAATAACTTTTCATAATATTTTATTGGTTCCTACGTTATATATTTTATTTTCATATTAAAAATATAAATAATTATGTAAAAATTTTTAGTTAAGAAATTTTAGAGAAAGGATAAATATTTTATTAGAAATATATTTAAAATGATTTTTTATTGATATTTTTGAAAGATTAAAAGAGTTTGTCATTTTATATATATTTATTTTAATCTAAATGTTTAAAAATAATAATAAATGAATTAAAATATTTAAATTTTGTTAGTTAAGAAATATTGCATAATAAATAATACTCATTTCTACAATACAATCATAATTTATGTAGTTTGTGTCGATAATTTTATATATAAAAAATATTAAAAATAAAAATAACAATAATAGAATAAAAATGAAAGAAAATTTCACATATAGTAAATTTGAATAAATATTTATATGTTATTGTTATACAATTCTATAATAATATAAAATCAATAATTATTTAAAATATTTTCTTATTAATTGAGGTTGCATATATCATAAGGAGACAGATTGGAGAAAAGTTGAAAATCATAAAAAGTTGTCAAAGTTGTCATCAAGCCTTAGAGAACATTGGAGATCACCTATAGGTTGCAAATTGGAGAGTCAGATCCAAAAATCAGTTAGGAAAGATAGAGCAGACATAGAAGAGTAGAATCAGCTTTTGAAGCTTCAGAAAAGCCCAACTAGACTTATTCACTACTTTTGGCAAATGAATCCTAGTTCTTGCCATTTTTTAGGATTTTGTAGAAGTGGATACCCTTTTGGCATATTTTTGTTCCTACACATTTTCCTAGAAATTAGACTGATTCACCCATCTTAGCGAATGAGTCCTAGTGAGTAGTAAAAGAAAATTTTCTAGAATTCCAGACATCCATTATGTCTTCTCCAAATTCCAGGTGCACACTTTTGTTTTATAACTTTCTATGTTGTTTTGTTCACTTTCCTAGGTCATTTAGTGTTAGTTTGTATTCAATTAGGGTTTTACATTACATATTGCATTTTATTATCTTTTTCAAGTTTACACTTGCTAGTGAAACCCTCATTAGATCATATTCAGACCCTAGGAGAACCCGATTGCAAGATCTCTTTTTCTCTTGCATTGAGATCTCTAGGGTTATCCTTGAGTGGAATATCTTTGAAAGTGGGTGTGATAGCACTTGACCAACCTATCCCCCATTTTCATAGATTCTAGGACTAATACGCCACCTCTAGCGTATGAGTCCCATTATAGGTCAATTTTAAGATTTTTGCAAATCCAAAATCTAGACTACTAGAAACCTATTCCTATCCAAAAACCTTAATCTGTGACTAAACTGCCTAGTCTGGCATATGATTCCCAGTTAGCATTAAAATTATTTTTTTCAACAATTTAGAGCTTCATCTAGTCCTCTTTAGGTTTCTAGGTGCACACCTTTCAACACTCAACATTATATTTTGTTTCACATGCTTTTCTAGGTCATTTAGTGAAGTATTGCATTGAATTAGGTTCAAACATTAGGTTTTTTGTTTCATTAATCTTTCCAAGCCCTATCTTGGTGATGAACCCCTATTTAGTTTATAATCAGACCCTAGGACAACCCTTTTATGAGATCTCTTTCTCCTTTGCATACTTTAGATTAAGATCTCCAAGGTTTCACTTCAATGAAATGATTATGAAATGTGTTTTCTCTATGTCCTAAACCATAAGTAAAAAATCTATTTTCTTGATGTTTCATTTTGGTGACATCTTAATTCTAACTTGGAGTGTATTAGGGTTTGCTTTAGTTAATTTCCATCTAGGGTTTCTAAATCCTACATTAGTGAAAGTGCATATAGGTTGCATTTTTGCATCTTGTTTAATTGAAAATCGTCTAAAAAATGCATTTGCATTTAGTCTATAGATCATACAAACTAAAAAGCATAAAAATCACTTACAAATTTCTTAAAATTGTGAAAAAAACCCTCAGTGGGACTCATATGCCACTCTCGGTGATTTCATCCCAGTGTAGATTCAGAAATGCATTTTCTAGAATTGAAGACTTTATTTCTATGCTCTTGTTTGTTGTTGATGAATTTTTGTCTTTATTTATAGATTTTTTGCTGTATTTAATTTATCGCACCTAGTTTAATTTGGTTCATCGTTTGCATTGCTTAAATCCAAAAGTTCATTTAGAACATTTCATTTCAAATTGTTGCATAGTTACCTTGTTAGAATTTAAAATGTGCATTGCATTTCATCATGGATATGTGCTTTGGTAAGCTTTGGATTTCCTTGAAGTCATTAGTGGATGTGTCAAGTTGTGCTTTCAAAAATGACCCTAATGAAATTAAACTTACTCATGCTCACACCACTCTTAATTCATGTCCTACTCATGGTGTTGACATTATTACAGAAGATGATGATAGCATGAATAAATTCCTAAATTATTGTCCTAACAATCTTGAAGCTAATACATCATTTTATCCCTTAATGAACCAACCAACACCACCTATAATACCATCACCTAAGATGTTTGGTTACTTACATCCTAAAATTGAGACAAGAATTGAACCTAAGTTCCCTACAATAGATGAACCTAGTTCCTCCAAGCAAGAAAATAATCAACCATTCTATGTTAACAAAGTGACCAATAGTCCCATCAATCTAGAAGAGACATATGGAAAATGATTCACAATCTTGAGTAAACAAGGATGTGATACAACAAGTGAACATGAAATTCATCAATTCTTAGAGAAAATACCAAGTGAAGCTACTAAAGGGTTTGGATATCAAGATCCTCCTCCTGATATGAGAGTCCTTCCTAAAGAAAAACCCATGCCTTGTAACAATGACACAAAAGATAGGATTGTCTTATGTCCTCCTCCTCAACAGTCAACTCAGGAAGTTGGTGAATCTAGTAAGCAACAAAGACCTTACAAACTAAAGTTCCTAAACTAAAATTCCCTTGTCCACCATTTGCCACTAAAAGAAATTTACAAATACTTCTAAACCTAGGAATTATAACACTACGACCCATGAGAAAAAAGCTAAAACTATATCCTAAGGATGCACATGTTCCACATTGTTGATATCATAGAATTTTTGGACATAGTACTGATGACTGTTATGATTTAAAACATATATTTAAAAAAGTTTGATTTCATTGAAATAATCCCTTAAAATGGGACCCTTCCACTCCTTTCCATGTAACAATTGAACAATAATAACATTCTCATTATTACATGTTATACATTTATTGCAAACCATTTCACAATGCAAGGAGCACATTCCCATCACCTACCTCAAGTCATTCTTTTCTTACACTAAGTAAGGGAAAGAATCAGATAGCCATGTCCTAGTAGTTCATTTATCATTGTCCCTTTAGCTAATTGTTTTCCTTTGGCATACAATGAACATGATTGGGATGTAGTCGACCTTTTTTTGGTTGACTCACATGTGCCTTACTAGGCATTTTTCATTATTTCTTTTTCATTTTTTTGTGTGATTGCATGTGTGTGATGTGATCCCTTGTGACATTTCATTTGATGTTCTCTACCTCTCCTTGTGAAATTCCTTTATTTGTACCTACATTCTTCTCTATGTCATAAATATTTAAAAATCTTTTCCTTTATCTTTTCTTTTGTCTTGTGTTTTCCTTTTGGGGATGACGCAATGCATCGAGACATTCATGTCTCTTCGATGTTAACCAAAATATTTTCCTTTTATCTTTTACCTAAATTGTTTTGTGTTTTCCTTTTTGGGATGATGCAAGGCGTTGAGACATTCAATGTTTGTTCCATGTTGACCCGAAAGGATTTTCTTTTTCTTTGATTGCTCTGTGTCATTCTTCTTGCTCCATACATATTTGGGGAATGATCAAAGTTTTGAGCTCTCTTAAAAATATTGTAGCAAGAACATACTGACCCCAAATCCATGGATCCCTCATATAATTGCAGTTTTATTTTAGGGGAAACCCCTCTCCTCATTTTGCATGCTGTAGCTTTATTTGGAAACATATGACTTGGAATAGGCTTTCTAAATAAGATCTAATGCTCTCTTTCTTGATAGAATTTATAATTTTCCACTTTAAAGTAGTTACTCACATCATGGTGTTTAGCAATTTCTTTAAAGTGGGAGCATATTTTGACATTATTCTTTCACATTTTATGTTTCATGGTATAGTCTTCTTGCTTCATGTAATGTGTATTTCTCTTTGTGGATAACATTGGGTGCAATGTCCTTCAAGAGCGCGATCTATCTTAGCATATTATATTCCTCTTAGTGCCTTGATGCAACACAACGCATCCCCTAAGGTGAAAATCTTATATTCTTCAATTGGTCCTCTCTTGGAGATATTAAGCACAATGTTCTGTATGTTTAAGACCTCACATGAACCAAGAAAGACTCCTTTGAACGTTCCCCATTTTTTCATTTACAAAATTTTGGTTATATGCCCACTTTGCATAATGCACTTTACATGCGTGTGGAGATATCTTGTTTGTTCATGATTTCCAAACATATGAAGCTATTCTTGCCTCATGAAGCTTGAATTTATTTGTTGTGTGGAACCTTATCAAATTTATCAAGAGGTATAACTTTTGTATGGTTTGATGAGAAGCTGACCTAATGCATGACTTTCCCTTAGCCACTCACGCATTTTTGTGAGTGCATACCAGCTTCATGTGTATGTGTCTCACCTTCTTGGATTACTCACCTAGCAAACAACCTAAAATTTTGTCACCTCAGAGTGAGTGTGCATTTTTTGGGAAAACAAACTAGATCTGATCCACATTGTGATGGAAAAGTCATCAGAGCTTTATCCCCCACTTTCTTTTACCTTTTCTTTTCTCTTTGTCTTTGGAAGTGTATTCTTTTGCCTTTTTATTTCTCTTTATATCAATTTCATGTGTGTTATTTTTTTGTCTATGTTGTTTTTTATAGGATATTGATCTTAGGGGCTTGATCAACCCTCTTGATCATTACCATCCTATCTTACCATCATTGGTGCATTTGAATCCCTCTTGATGCGATTTTGTCTACTTTAGTGTGAGTTTGAAGAAAGTTCCTCCTCTCACTAAAGTGGGGGATAAATGTGGCAATGAAAAATGTATCCCTTTACTTTTTTCTTACCCATTTGGGCACTCCTTGTTTGAGCATAATGTTGGCTCGATTTAGTGTTGTAATGTGTTTGACACATTCACATTAAATCTTTGGCCCTTGTGGATGAAATGAACTTAGTTGTACCTTATTTTAAGGTGTTGTAAAGTGGTGTTCCACATTATCATACTTTTCTAGGTTTTTCATAAATAATTGGGCTTCTTTATGCCTTATTGAGCCTTATTTTGCATCCACAAACCTTAATTAATGCATCTTTCTAAAGATAATCCTGACATAAATCAACATCCAATCATAATTCATATTTTTTTAGGTTATGTGGCCTAGATTTTATGATTTGGGACTCATATACCACCTTGGTCATATGATTCCCACCTAGGTTTTTGGGTCTCAATCTGGGTTTTGCACCATTCTAAGCAATTTATGAAATTGGTCCCATAATTAATGCCTAATGGGACTAATATGCCACTTGTTGTGTATGAGTCTTGTGTGGCCCAAAATTAAATTTAATTCAACTACTTGGTGGGATTTTATCCTCCTAGATCTGATGTCAGCTTGTAGTGTTGTAATTTTTAGAAATTTGGCATAAACATGTATAAATACAAGGTTCTTTCACTCATTTTCACCAAAAAAATTTGTGAGATCATATATCCTAGCAAATATGAGTTCACAAGAGCATTCAAGTGCTTACAAGAGGATTCAAGAGAATTCAAAGGGTGATTATCAACTGTTTTAGAGCATTATTCAAGCATCAAGCATCATGTCAAAGTCATCATGCATCATGTTTTTTTTTTGCTAACATTTTTGATGTAGGGTTTTATGATTCAAGCTAGCATTCAACTCAAGGTCCATCACATTCAAGCAAGACTCAAGATCTACATCTATTGGAGCCACTTCATACTTTTTTGCAACACTTTATTCCTATGGTTTGGTGAGTTGCAACATTGCATTTTTTTAATTTATCATTATCCTTTCCTATTTCATTTCATTTCAAGTTTTGATTACCAAAAGGGGTTTGATGAAGGAAAACCCCTTTCCACTAACAATTTTTTTTTTCCCTCTCTTTGGTGTGTGATTTGCAGATCTAGGTTAAGGACACATTGAAGATAAAGTTTGGAGAAAGTTGTCAAAGTGTTCAAAGTTGTTAAATTTGTCATCTTGCATTGAAGATCATTGGAGAACATCTATAGGTTGGAAATCAATGCTTTAGATTTGGAAATCAAGAGGAAAGGACAAAGTAGATATTGAAGAGCATAATTATTATTTGAACTTCTAGAACACCCTATTTGGATTGATACACCACATCTAGCATATGTGTCCTAGTATAGGTCAATTTTTATATTTTTATAGATCTAGAATCTACATTGCCAGAAACCTATCCTTGCCCAAAAACCCTAATCTGGGACTAAATCACCCAGTCTAGTGAATGAATCCCAATCAACATTAAAATTAGTGTTTTTAAAACATTAGAGCTTCATCTAGTCCACTTCAGGTTTCCAGGAGAATACCTTTCATCTCTCATCTTTCTATTTTGTTTCACATGCTTTTCTAGGTCATTTATTGAAGTACTACATTGCATTAGGTTTAGACTTTAGGTTTTGTATTTCATTAATCTTTCCAAGTCATAGCTTGGTGATGAACCCCTCTTTTCTTTATAATCAAACCCTAGGACAACCTTATTGTGAGATATATTTCTCCTTTGCATACTTTAGATTGAGATATCTAGGGTTTCGTTTCAATGAAATGATTGTGAAACATGTGTTTTTTCTATGTCCTAAACCATAAGTAGAAAATCCATTTTTATGGTGTTTCATTTTAGTGTCAAACCTACATTTAGGACATCTTAATTATGATTTGGAGTGCATTATCATCCTAGATCTTGCTTGCATTAACATTGCATTAGGGTTTGCATTAGTTAATTTCCATCTAGGGTTTCTAAATATTGCATTAGTGAAAGTTCATATAGGTTACATTTTTGTATATTGTTTCATTAAAAATATCTGAAAACTACATTTACATTTAGTGTACAGATCATACAATCTAAAAAGCATAAAAAACACTAAACATATATGAACTTCATACATATCTATAGCACTTTATTGCTAGGGCCTAGTGAGTTGCAACATTTCATTTTGTTCATTCATCATTATCCTTTCGTACTTCAATTCATGTCAAGGTTTGATTACCAAAATAGGGTTTGACCAAGGAAAACCCCTTTCCACTAGTAAAACAACATTTTTTCCTCTCTTTGGTGTGTGATTTGCAAATAAAGGTTAAGGGCACATTCAAGAGAAATTTTGGAGAAATATTTGAAAGTGTTCAAAGTTGTCATCTTGCTTTGAAGATTATTTAGGAACATCTATATGATGGAAATTAAAGTTTCAAATCCAGAAATCAATTGGAAAGGAAAGAGAAAATATTGAAGAGTAGAATCAGACTTTGAATTTCTAGAAAACCCTAGTTGGACTGATAAGCCACTTCTGGTGTATGAGTCCCACTATAGGTTCACTTTTACATTTTTGTAGATCCACAATCTACACTCTCAGAAACCTGCTCCTACCTAAAAACCTTAATCTGGGACTAAATCACCCAGTCCGGTGTATTATTCCTAGTTAGCATTAAAACTAGTGTTTTTAGCACTTTAGAGCTTCATCCAATCTTCTTCAAGTTTACAGGTGCACACCTTTCATCTCTCATATTTATATTTTGTTTCACATGCTTGTCTAGGTCATTTAGTGAAGTTTCCCATTACATTATGGTTAGACATTAAAGGTTTTGTATTTCATTAATCTTTCCAAGCCCTATTTTTATGGTGAACCCATCTTTAGATTATAATCAAACCCTAGGACAACCCTATTGTGAGATCTCTTTCTCTGTTGGATACTTTAGATTGAGATCTCTAGGGTTTCCCTTTAATGAAATGATTGTGAAATGTGTTTTCTCTATGTCCTAAACCATAAGTAGCAAATTCATTTGTTGATGTTTCAGTGCATACTTAAGTGTCTTGAATGTATACTTTAGTATGAGTTTTTCATGGTGGAAAACTCTCACTAAAGTGGGGAAAAAATGTAGTAACAGAAAAAGTATCCCTTTTCCTTACTTAATTTAGGAAAAAATGATATAATATTAACTTAATAGTGCCTTGGGTTAGTGTTATAATGTAATTTACACATTCACATTAATCTAGCGCCCCCTTTTTAATAAAATGTACTTAATTTGTAACTTATTTATGGTGTTGTAAAGTGTTGTATTACACTTTCACACTTATCTAGGGTTTCATTAATTAATTGTGGTTAATTAAGCTTAATTGGCCCCTTTATTTCAAATTTAAGCCTTATTAGTGACATCTTCCTAAGGATCTATCCCAATACCAAATAATCAAATTTCATAACATTTAATTTAGAAAAATTGAGGTCCTAGAAAATGGTGCTAGGACTGATTTGACTTTAGTGGTGAATGGGTCATGTGGACATGGAAACTATACATATTTGCAGAAAGTACAAACTCTGGCCTAATTTGGTCCTATTTTAGACACCCTTACACCAATCACCTCTTAAAAACTACATTTATATGCCACTAATGTTCATTATTTTTTATCTAGAGGCACATTTCCCTCAAAAATCATACAAATCCCAACAAATAATGCTTAAATCGTTCATTTCTCAAAAAGCCACAGGTTCCAAAAACCAAATGTGGGACCCATTCGCAACCTTGGGTGAATGAGTCTAGTGCAAGAGCACCTTGTTGCTCAAATTGGTTTAAAGAGTCCAGTTAGTCATGATTTTATTGAATAGGGCCATTGTGGGCTATTTTCTAAATTTTTTTTGTGGTTTTTTGAGTCATTAGGTGGTCTTAGGAGAAATATTCCAAATTTGCTAAAAGTTGTCAAATTGTAATTTTTGCAAAATGCAAAAAGTGTAACTTTGAGAAGGCCAACAGCCATATAATTTGAAAGGTTGTTATAGGAAGTTGAATAAGTTAGTTGGGGATGGAAAATTTTTAAATAGATGAAGATCATAGATGTAAGTGGTTGTTGAAAATTTTTGGAAGAGAAATCAATAAAAGATCACCATTTTTATGTTATTTATGTGTACTTCTCCATTACAAGCCTGTGTATTGGTCTGTATAGTAGGGATTCACCTTGAAATGTTTTGAATTTGATAAAAGGTTGTATTGGATTTATATTAAACTCACTCTTGAGGGATTTTATTGTGTATAGGGCAAGGGTTTTGATTGCTAAAGTGAATTGACAAGCAATTCCACCTTTTTGTATCTACTATTTCTTAGTGGAATGGGCCTAAATAACTTAGAAGTAGGTGTAGGAATTTTATTTATGGGTTGGTAAAGATATGTGTGAAGTTTCTCCACACTTCCCTAGTAAAAAATTAGAATTTGTGCCTTTTGAACAAGGCTAGAGAGGTTGGTTAGAAGAAATACATTGAGAAAAGGTGAGAATATGTTGAATTTGGTGTAATAGGTGAGGTACAAGGAGTTTATTTTTTCTTAGGAATAGGAAAGGGTTATTTGTGTGGAAGAGTATGAAACCCTAGTTGTTTATGGGTGAAAACAAGTGAATTTGAGAGAGTTAAAGAAGGAAGTGTGTGTGAAACTTGGGGGTAGCATAATAAAAGGATAACTTGAAATTTTATAGGTAGAAATAAGTCTGTTTGAAGTGGTTTTGGAATTGTGAGAAGTATGGGCATGAGAGTTTCAATAAGCCCTAGCTATTTGGGAAGAAAATAAGGATTTTGTGGAAAAAGTTCTTAGTGAGTGAGTGTGGACCTAAATTTTGAATATTTTGAAGTTTTGGAGGCTATTATTTGACTTTTTGGTGGTTTCAAGAGGTTTTTGCAAGTTTAAAGTTGTGTTTCTTTGGAAAAGAGGCCTAATTCAAGACTAGTTCAACATTGAAAGTAAGTTTTGGGATTGATGTTCCAAAGGAGTTGCAAGTAAGATTGAGACATGTGAGAGAAAGCCTTAATGGGTGCCTAGATTGATGTTTTTTTGTAGAAGTTGTTTGGGAAAATTGAAGGTTGTGTTTAGAAAAGTGGGTTGGCTGACCTAGTAGGAAGACTAGGTTGAAATTTGAGAACAAGACAAAAAGTGAGTTTTTGTGTGGAAAGAGGGTTGGATTCTCTTTGAATGATGATTGTGAGTTTTTTTACACCCTGTCATTGCATCAATTGGTTTTAGAGTGCAGCTTTAATATTCCTAAAGGAGCTTGATTGAAGGTTGTAGTTGGAAGTTGAAAAGATAAGACAACATGGTGATGGAGATCAGAGAAGCAACACAAAGGGATGCAATATTCAAGACTACCTACAAGTGTCAAGGTAAGCTATGTATTGTGATGGTTGATTTAGGTAGTTTAAAAAATTTGGTATCTCAAGAAATGGTTGACAAGTTGCAATTAGGGAGGGTACCTCATGAGTCACCTTATTCTATTTCTTGGGTGAATGGTGAGCATGCTTCTTTGGTTAAGGAGTAAACTTGGGTTGAGTTTCATATAGGTGCCTATAGAGATAAAATATTGTGTGCCATCTATTTTTTGGAATGCCATGGATGTATGATAGATTTTCTTTATATGATGGAAGGGAAAATAGTTACAAGATCATGAAAGATGGAGTTACTTTTAACTTAATTCCTTTGGTAGAAGAGGATAACAAAAAATTCAGATCAAAAGGAATTCTAATGCAGGGTAGAAGAGAGTCATTTATCCATGAGAAAAGAACATATGGTGAAGATGCAACCATTACAAAGAAGAGCATTGAGGCAGCCAACATTGACAGTGGTGCAATGTTAAAGAGAAAAGGAGAAGATGAGTTGAGGAAAAGGACTGAGTCAGTGAAGGTCAAAGATGAAATGGAGTTAAAGGTTCAAGTCAAGAATGGTAGATATGATGAAAATTAGTGAAGGCTTCTTTTTTTTGCAATTAAAAGGAAAAGAAGGTGTAGGAAAGTCAAGTATTGGCAAGACAGTAAGGAGCAGGTTTGATATCACAAAGTCTAATGAAAACATGTGTGAGAAGAATCTTGGGATAGAGGTCCTAGAAAGATAAAGAGGTGAGAAGTATGCAAGAGAGTTGCCTAGGAAATATAAATAAATATTTTGATGAAGTTACAAGAGGAGAAGAGTACTGTCTACTGATTGGAAAAGGGTATAAGGAGCAATAGATGTCTAATGACCAGAAATATAAAGAGCAACTATTGATTGATAGCAAAAGTGTTGGAAGACCTAATGATAAAGAGGTCTCAGAAGTGAAGAGAATGAGTGTATAGGTAAAAGTAAAAAGAAAAGAGTGTAGATGGATTGGGGAAATCCTTGAAGGGCTTATAAATAATGAAGAAATTATGATAGGGGAAATATTGTGTCCCCTATAGATAAATAAAGATAAGGAACAGGCAAGCACTACTAAAACAATGGAATTTAAGTCAGAAAACATAGAGGTGAAGGAATATTTGATTCAAAGTATGAGAATGGAAGATGTAAAGAGCACATGTAGAGGGAAAGAGAAAGAGTCTAAGGTAGAAAGTTTGATGCATGTCATGAAAATGAAAGTTGCAAAGAGCCTAGACAAAGGGCTAGTGGAAGAATGTATGACAGTTGAGGAAAAAGATAAACACATGGAAAGCATGGTAAGTGAAGTAAGTGGCCCATTAAAGGGAAAAGAAGAAAGAGAGTATGAGAATACAGTGTTGATAAATAGTTAAATGAAGGATAAGAAGTTAGAGAATGTGGTAAGCCAAGAGGAATGGAAAAAGATAGTGGAAAACTGTGAAGAGTATAAGAAAATTGTAGTCACCATGAATGGTGAAGAAGAGGAAATCAAGTATCTATAAAGGGTCTCAATGTTGAAAGAGACTGAGGAAAAGAAGCAGATAGAGATTGGCCAAGTGAACGCGATGAAAGAAGTGATGATGAAGTCTCCAAATGAGATGGAGAAGAGAGAAAATGATATGGTTAGGACAATGGATTGTCCTTGGTTGATAAAATGTATGATGGGGAAGTTGTATACTATTATGACAGTGGTTCTAAGCATAAAGAACCTTAGAAATATTATGAAAAGAAGAGTTAAGAGACAGAGAGTGAAGGGAGTCTTTTTCTAATTCCTTTTTTTGATGATCCTGATGATGGGAGTTAAAACAAGAGTTAAGATGAAAGGTGAAGGTTAGAATTTAGATAGTTGTGTAGAGAGTAAAGTGGAAGGAAAAAGTAAGAGAAGATGGATGGAGCTGATGAAAACAAACTAGAGCATGGTGATCCAGATTCAAGAGTACAATGCAAGAGAAAGGTTGTTAAGCATGGAAAAAATTAAGACAAAGGTCAAGATGAATCAAATGCAAGGACATGAAGGAGAATCAAAGGTTGGTGAACCAAGAATTATTGTAGGTTCAAAGCATGAAGGCTTCCAAGGGACTTGGAAGGAATCTTATGGCTAGGTGAATGGTGTAGGAGCATGCTTTTGCTCAAATTGGTGTAAAGATTCTAGTTAGTCATGATTTTGTTGAAAAAGGCCATGGTGGGCCATTTTCTAATGCCTTTTGTGTTTTTTTGAGTCATTAGGTGGTCTTAGGAGAAATATTGCAAATTTTCTAAAAGTTGTCATATTGTAATTATTACAAAATGTAAAAAGTGTAACTTTGAGAAGGCCAACAGTCATATAATTTGAAAGGTTGTTATAGGAAGTTGAATCAGTTAGTTGGGGATGGAAGATCATCGATGTAAGTGGCTGTTGAAGAATTTTTGGAAGAGAAATCATTAAAAGATCACCATTTTTCTATTATTTTTGTGTACTTCTCCATTACCAGCATGTGTACGGGTTCATATGGCATGGATTCACCTTGAAATGTTTTGAATTTGATAAAATTTTGTATTGGATTTGTATTAAACTCACTCTTGAGGTATTTTATTATGTATTGAGCAATCTAGAGATTGATTTCTAAAATCTAGTTTGGAAACAGGGCAAGGATTTTGATTGCTAAAATAAATTGATAGGCCATTCCACATTTTTGTATCTAATGTTGCTTGGTGGAATGGGCCTAAATAAGTTAAGATGTGTAGGAATTTCATTTCTAGGTTGGTAAATATTTGTAATATGTTTCTCCACACTACCCTGGTAAAAAATCAAAATTTGTGCCTTTGGAACAAGGCTAGAGAGGTTGGTTGGAAGAAATAGATTGAGAAAAGGTTAGAACATGTTGAATTTGGTGTAAATAGGTGAGGTTAAATGATTTTATGTGTTTTTCATGAATAGGAAAGGGTTATTTATGTGGAAGAGAATGAAACCATAGTTTTTTATGGGTGAAAACAAGTGAATTTGAGAGAGTTAAAGAAGGAAGTGTGTGTGAAACTTGGGGTAGCATACTAAAACGATAAATTGAGAATGTGTAGGTACAATTAAGTCTCTTTTAAGTGGTTTTCAAATTGTGAGAGGTCTGGGCATGAGAGGTTCAATAAGCCCTAAGTATTTGGGAAGAAAATGAGGGTTTGTCGAAATAGGTATTATTGAGTGAGTGTGGACCTAAAAGTTGAAGATTCTAAAGTTCTGAAGGCTTTTATTTAACTTTTTGGTTGTTTCAAGAGTTGGTTGCAAGTTTAAAGGTGTGTCTCTTTGGAAAATAGGACTAATTCAAGGCTAGTTCAATGTTGAAAGCAAGTTTTGGGATTTATTTTCCAAAGGAGTTGGAAGTAAGATTGAGACATGTGAGAGGAGGCCTTAATGGGTGCCTAGATTGATGTTTTATTGTAGAATTTTTTTGGGAAAATTGAAGGTTGTGTCTAGAAAAGTGGGTTGGCTGACCTAGTAGGAAGATTAGGTTGAAATTTGAGAACAAGACAAAAAGTGAGTTTTTGTGTGGAAAGAGGGTTGGAGTCACTTTTAATGATGATTGTGAGGTTTTTGACACCTTGTCATTACATCATAGTCACTTTTGGGGGAATTTTCAATTTTAAGTGGGAAACTCACTGACTTAATTCAAAATTTCAATGAATGTTGGCCTCTTAGTTCTAAATAACTAGCAATTAGATATTGATGCCTATAAATATATGTTTTTAGGTCATTTTTCATATCTCCTAGTCATTTTTATCAAGAAAATTCAAAACTCAAGTGTTGAAAATCTTTCACAAGAAGATTCATTAGTCTTTCTACAACAAAGTTGAAGATTTAGGATTGCAAGATAGGGTTTTTGTAGGTCTTCAAGCTCACTTCTCATTCAAGATCCAACATTGCAAAGAGTTGATTTTGGATTCCTATGGAGAATCATGGAGAAATATATAGGTTGAGGAGATGCAATTAACCATCAAATCACACCCAGAGACTTGTTTCAAAGTGATTCCATCTTCCATTTTCTCTCTATCTTTAGATTTAAGGTTTGCATGTCATTAATATTCATTTGAAATGTTGTAGGGTTTCTTAGGTTGAAGTCCTATATCATTCAAGCTCCATTTAAACATATTATTCTAGCACATTAGAATAGAGTTTTGTCTTACTTCAAATTTTCCTAGTCTTAGACACACTTAGGGATAGGGTTTTATGCAAATTTCATTATCTATCCAAGGTTTAATTACCAAATTGGGAGTTTTACCAAGGAAAATTTCCCATTAGAAAATAAATTATATTCTATTTTGCATGTGTTTTTGAAGATTTAGATCTAGGATTCAATCTCGAAGTGCAGTGCAAGTGACAAAGTGCACATCTAAAACTTTAATTTTTAGAAAATTAAAAAAGGACTAATTTTCTAGTAGTGGGGATTGATTCCTATTGGAGGTGTTTGTCAAAGAAAAGTGTAGATTCCAATACCCTTTTGGAAAAAAAAAACTTTTGAGCAGAAATGGTGGTTTTGGACTAATTCGCCCAGGGTGGTAAATGAGTCCCATTCGGTCAAAAAGTCAACATTTCTAGTATTCCAAAATCATTTCCAATCCTCATCATGTTTACAAGTGCACACATTCAATTGTATAGCTTTTGGTTTTGTTTTACTTCCATTTCTATTCATCTTTTTAGGTCTTTTGCATACAACACTGCATTTTCAAACACGTATTTCTTAGGTTTAGCATTGATAATTGTTACCCATAAATTTTCCTTAAATCATTATTCAGGATGTTATCTTTTCATTTTTCCTAAGTCAAGAACCAAAACTACTTCCCAACTATTTTTTGTCACCTATTTCGAACTTGCATGGTATTTTATTAGGTTCGTCGAACATTCCATTTTACCGCCTACCTTATTTCTTTCCTTCATTGGGCGGTTGTCTCTTGTCACATCCAACTTCCTATATCTCTCAAAGTGCATGTATGAAAACAATTAAGTTATGAGTCAAATTTTAGAAATTTCATCCACAAGTTATGCCTTGGGCGACATTTTCTAAGTTATTATGAACTTGGACAGGGTTTTGTTAAGTTATGTGAACCATAGGTTTTTCCACCTATGAAGGATTATATTGGTTAAAACAAATTATTGCCAGTCTAGTGACTTAATTAAGATAATAAAAAAAATAAAGCTAGTAGTTTTCCAAGTAAAACATAAATAGAAACCAGTAAACCATACATATGAAAACACAAATAACACCAAAAAGAGATATTTTATTTATGTATAATTTTTTTTAGATTATTCTAGTATAGCTATAATCTCTTGGCTCAAGTACAAAACCCAGGTTGGAAGACACAAAATGAGGCAAAAAAAAGATGTTTCAAGTGTAGAAAGTAAACATTAGGACCAAATACCCTTAGTAAGAACTTATCGGCATTCAATTTGAGCAAGTGAGAGCAGGTTCTCTTGTGACTGGAGGAATTGCACAAACAACCCCATGTCATTCCTCACTACTCAGGTGTGCATTAAATCCATGGCCTCCTCTAGAGTCGCATCCTGGATGGCTGATGCTATGCAAATGTCATCAGGTACTAGCCCAGTTTAAGGATAGTAGCTCAGTCCATTTATCACCACCCTGACGTGGTTATGGAATTCAAGTTTCACCAAATGTTCCACTACCCACATACCCTACTCTTGATGGCCAAAAGTCTTGAAAACTATGTAGATAAATCACTCCAGCATGGTGGTATTGTGCATATGAGCTTGGCTCAGAAACATCTCACCTAGGATTCTTTCGGAGCACCTCTTCTTCCACTTCACTCTGCACAATGAAGACCTCTTTGAGTTGATTAGAAATATGCCTCAATAGAGGATTTCACTCAATCTCTTCTAGAACAAAGTAATTGTTCACAAAATTTCTACCACTTTGGGAGCTCACCATATTGAATGCAATTGATGGTGGGAAAGAAGTGATGCTACTCAAATTTATAGAATTTTGGTTAGACATGGGTGGATTGATTTAGGATTGATAAGATGTGAATTTAATTCACATTTATGTTGATCTTGCATTGATTGAATTGCAATCCCTCATTGAATAGCTCACATGTGCTACCGCTTGGTTTACTTATATGTTGCATTAAATATTGAGGAAATGATGGCTCCTTTGGCGGTTGTTGCTCAGGTGATGATCGATTTCATCTGCCGATATCTATTCTTGGAAAAATTTCTAATTGTCTTATTAGTTTGTTATAAATTGAAAGTTTTGTAGTATGCAAACTTGAGTGTTATGTGTAAACCTAGCCATGTTTTCTTTGAAGAATGGGCTATCTATCTTTTATTTATTGTAGTCTGATCTATTCAGATTAGTTTGATTTGATGGTCATCATTTTCAATCTTTTTATTGATCATAAATGGCTATGTTTCTACTCTCACATTAGTTTCATATTTATGAGATAGTGTTAGCCACCTTATTTGCTGTCTAGTTAAAAGCACATGTCATTTATTAGAATGGATAAATTCATTACGATTTAGTGAGGGAGTTTTACCTTGATAAAATTTAGAGAAAATTCACAAATGCAATTGTGTGCTTTTTAGAGTTGTTAGAAAATTCATGTCAGTGCCAATTTGGGTCTAGAGTCATTGCTTGATTTATCTATCAAACTCTATTTCATTTGCTAATAGATTTTTGGTGACTCTGCTAGGGATAAATTAGTCAGAAGTATGAAAATTGTCCTTACATCATGCAACAAGATGGTACTTCTGCATAATGAGGTTTTCCCTATTTTGGAGCCAGAATTAGACTGGGTTGGAGTTGAACAAGAGGATATCATATCACAATTAAACATGCTTGCGTGGATATATAGAAGAAGCATGGAAAATTCTATGTGAGTGAACTTTGTCTCAGAAGAAGAAGAGGAGCGGGCCTAGTGACCACCTATGCTTGTGATTGAACCACCCCCAAGACTGATATTTGAATATTACGATGATCTTCCTCACCATCATAATCACTAGCCCAATTGGCTTGTAGGTCAGCCATGGGACCTACTTGCATATTTCCATTAGAATCTACCTCTGACATATCCACCATAGTAATCCCCTTTTCCTAACCTTACTCCATGTGAGTTGGCGACTTTGTTTGTTGTTTATGGCTTCAAATATCTGGTGCAACCAATTTGGCCCCCTTGCTTTACTGCACTATAATGATCTACCTAAAGGATCTCAGAGAGGATTCCCTAAATTCTTAGGTCAGAATGATCAAGATCCTAAGAGCTCCATATATTAGCTATGATAGCTATGAGCATGGTTTTAGGAATCCTGGATGAAGATGTGTTTGTAAGAATTTTTATTAAAATTTTGATTGAGAAATTTGTTGAGTGGTTAAGAGGACTTGTAAAGGGAAGCATTATGGGTGGGAATGTCCTTAAGACAAAATTTCTCCAGCATTACAGAATTCCAACTAATGTTGTAACTATCCTATGTCATTTTTTCCAGATTATGAAAAACAGAGCTGAAACGATGAGGAATTTTTTCTACCATTTCAACCATTCTCTCCAAAATATTCCCGCATCAAAAAATCCCAATGCAGAGATTCAATATTAGATATTCATTTCTTCCCTTGAATCAGATATACAATTACTTTTGAAAAGAGAAAAAATTCAAGGAATTCAGCAAGTTATAGAAGAGACAGTGAAGGCTAAAGATTATTTCATTGTGTATATGCATAAAAATGGTCATGTCTAATTAATCTTGGCATTTAATTAAATATTTATTATTTAATTAATTTCTTTCTTAATTCCTCTACATATAAATAAATTTAATTTATATATTTATATTGTTCACCTACTTTATTCTTCCACTTTAATTAAAAAAAATCATTTTATCTAATTACCACTTTCTTAAGTCCACTTAATTAATTAAATAAATATCATTGTTTATTTAAATTAATTATCACATTTAATTTTAATTATATCTTTAATTTAATTGAATTTAATTCCCTTTCTTCTAAAATTAGATAAATATGTTTATTTAATTAATTCCACATGTCACTTTCCAAATCTTAATTAAATATTTTATTTAATTAAAGAAAATCTTCCATGTCACCAATAAATGAATAATGAATTTAATAAATTCATTATTTATCCTCAAAATATTTTCTCAATCTCACAAAAAAGATGATTTTTACAGTTCATCTTTATCATCTCTCATGAAAGAGGAAACAAATCATGCTTCCTATATTTCTTCTATTTTTCTCTCTAGTCTTCTCCATCTTCGACCATTTGATCTAGCAAAATTATCATAGTCATTGATCACATCAGCCAATCAGAAGCTTTCAAAAACTCTATAAATATCACTGCAAATCCAAGCATTGGTTACACACACACACGCATAGAGGTACACACATACATGCATTAGAAACAAAAGATTAACATTTTAGCATTCATATCCTTTAGTAATTCTAGTTTCTTTTAAACAACATTCATAGCATGTTAATCATATCTTAGCATAGCATGCATTCATCTTTAATCTCATTCTCTAGGAAGACTGTTTGTTGAGCCTAGCATACAATCTGAGAGCAAGCTGGAATGACAAAAACACTAGAGATAGAGGATGATAGGACAACATCAAGGACAAAAGACTGATTTTGCATTCCTTTTATTTGATTTTTTGTTTTTATATAATGTCTTATTGGTGTGTTTGATTTTTTTAAATCTACATTTATTGATACTCTTAAAATCGACAACACATTTCTAGCACCCACCATGGCCCTTTGCCCCATTTTTGACATTTACTTGCAAGTTTTTTTTTAAAAAGATTTCGCATGGAGTTTAACTTTTCAAAAAAATTCACATTTTAGTGCATCTATGGGTTTCCTTAGTGCATACAGGGTCTCTTTCAACACTTATGTAGTTCTTTTGGTGCATCCGAGAACTATTTTAGCGCATCCAACAATTTATATAGTGCATCTAGGGAACAAAATAGCACATTCATTTAGATTACTTCAATTAAAAATTGTCAAAAAAAAAATGAATTCTTAGATTAGCACATATGTGTGATCTTTTGGTCCATACATGGTGTAACTAAAACAGGGTTTTGATTCTGACGACTTTCACATACAAGATCTGTTCTAGCTTAAATGGAAGCAACCCTAGGGTAGACACAACAATTTAAAATTAACCAATCCTAGGATAGGAATGGAATGAAAAATGAAGCAATCCTAGGGTGGTCACCACACATTGATTTTTTGGTTAAAATGAATCCAATGCTTGTTGTGAAGCAACATATTCACATAGATTAAGTCATTTTCATTTGGTCTCTAAAAAGAACAATGTTTTCTTTGTCTGTGGCAATAGGTCTATTCTCTCCCCTTTATTGGGTGATCAGAATACCAAAATTTCCTTTTCAATTTCTACAAGTTTAATGCTTTATTAAATCCTGTAGAGGGCCTACTCTTGTTGGAAGAAGTACTCACCCAAGAGGAACGACCCAAGTGGATTCAAACCAAAGCCAAGTTATTCTACCCCACTATAAAATTTAAAGCAAATCTAGGGAAACTCAAGTTTTTTGGTAGTGTGCAAGATAACCATCCCCAAAGCCTTTGTTCTAAAGGTTGGGAGGTCTCCTAAGGGAGTTTATTTTTGTAGCATCAAATGAGAACCCTTACTACGAACCCAGTTTAGTAGCCAACCTTGTCAGTTTCTGAACATTGTAATAATCATACTACAAGGGGAGGGAAGAATCTTCCCCCAAGACACTCACCATATAACTGCCAAAGAGCATTTGCTCAGGGGATCCAGTATCCACTTTTGTCACTTTGAGTATGCACATGGAAAAGAAAAAACATGGGCACCCATTCAGGGGTGACATGACTATGACACAGTTGTAAGACGTGGTTTGTGGTTATTATGATGACCTACTTGAGTAGTAAGAGTGAGTCTTCCTGAATTGTCTTTTATGTGCAAAACTTGTGAAAACACTTTTTGAAAATATTTTGAATATACACTAGATGTTTAGTATAGGGCTTAAAAAAAACTATTTTTAGAGTGTTTGTTGTGTTTTCAATTACATTAATTCAGATAAAAGATCATCCAAAATGAACATACAAAATTTCACCTGAAACTACTCAAAATTGGTCAGAACACTGCTTTGGAAAACTGTTCTAGCAAATCTAGGGTATATCTTAGTGCATATAGTGCATTCACTAGTTAGTTCAATGCATTTAGAGTTTGTTTTCGTGCATTGAGTGTTTTAGTGTATAGGCTAGATATTCTAAAAATAGTTTTTGGTCACTATCAAAACATTTTTCTATAGCCCATCTAAGACATATTGTAGTGCATTCAAGTTTTGTTGTAGCACATTTGATTGTTTCTCTAGCGCATATGCCTATTTCTGTAGCACATATAGGGTACAGAATAGCGAATCTGTCGTACATGTTGGAGATGATATCCCTCCATACATGGGCATCACATTATCTATGATAGAATAAACACAAGCTTTCTTAAAGCGACGTTGTATTTATCTATATAATATGTAATTCGCTTTGTTAGTTCCATCGTAAGAATTTCTTTTCCCTTGGCGAGACATAACAATATTACGATGTATAAACTTTCTAGTGTTCTTTTAGCCGAATATTTAACAATTTATTATTATCTATAAATATATAGTGCTATTGTAATCATAATTAATTTTTAAAATAACTTTTGATAATATTTTATTGGTTCCTACGTTATATATTTTATTTTCATATTAAAAATATAAATAATTATGTATAAATTTTTAGTTAAGAAATTCTAGAGAAAGGATAAATATTTTATTAGAAATATATTTAAAATGATTTTGTATTGATATTTTTGAAAGATTAAAAGAGTTTGTCATTTTATATATAATTATTTTAATTTAAATGTTTAAAAATAATAATAAATGAATTAAAATATTTAAATTTTGTTAGTTAAGAAATATTGCATAATAAATAATACTCATTTCTACAATACAATCACAATTTATGTAGTTTGTGTAGATAATTTTATATATATAAAATAATATAATAAAAAATAACAATAATAGAATAAAAATGAAAGAAAATTTCACATACAGTATATTTGAATAAATATTTATATGTTATTGTTATACAATTCTATAATAATATAAAATCAATAATATTTCAAATCTTTTCTTATTAATTGAGGTTGCATATTTCATAAGGAGTCAGATTGGAGAAAAGTTGAAAATCATCTAAAGTTGTCAAAGTCATCAAGCCTTGGAGAACATTGGAGATCACCTATAGGTTGCAAATTGGAGAGTCAGATCCAAAAATTAGTCAGGAAGGACAGAGCAGACATAGAAGAGTAGAATCAGTTTTTGAAGCTTTAGAAAAGCCCAACTGGACTTATTCACTACTTTTGGCGAATGAGTCCCAGTTCTTGCCATTTTTCAGGATTTTGTAGAAGTGGATACCCTTTTGGTATATTTTTGTTCATACACATTTTCCTAGAAACTAGATTAATTCACCCATCTTGGCGAATGAGTCCTAGTGAGTAGAAAAAGAAAAATTTCTAGAATTCCAGACCTCCATTATGTCTTCTCCAAATTCTCAGGTGCACACTTTTTGTTTTATAGTTTTCTATGTTGTTTTGTTCACTTTTCTAGGTCATTTAGTGTTAGTTTGTATTCAATTAGCGTTTTACATTACATATTGCATTTTATTATCTTTTTCAAGTTTACACTTGGTGGTGAACCCCTCATTAGATCATATTCAGACGCCAGGACAACCTGATTGCAAGATCTCTTTCTCTCTTGCATTGAGATCTATAGGGTTATCCTTGAGTGGAATATATTTAAAAGTGTGTGTGATAGCACTTGATCAACCTATCCCCCATTTTCATAGATTCTAGGACTGATACGCCACCTCTAGCGTATGAGTCCCATTATAGGTCAATTTTAAGATTTTTGCAGATCCAAAATCTATACTGCTAGAAACCTATTCCTATCCAAAAACCCTAATCTGGGACTAAATTGCCCAGTCTGGCGTATGATTCCTAGTCAACATTAAAATTAATGTTTTCAACAATTTAGAGCTTCATCCAATCCTCTTTAGGTTTCGAGGTGCACACCTTTCATCTCTCAACATTATATTTTGTTTCTCATGCTTTTCTAGGTCATTTATTGAAGTATTGCATTGCATTAGATTTAGACATTAGGTTTTTTGTTTCATTAATCTTTCCAAGCCCTAGCTTGGTGATGAACCCCTACTTAGTTTATAATTAGACCCTAGGACAACCCTATTATCAGATCTCTTTCTCCTTTGCATACTTTATATTAAGATCTCTAGGGTTTCCCTTCAATGAAATGATTATGAATTTTTTTTTCTCTATGTCCTAAACCATAAGTAGAAAATCCATTTTCCCAATGTTTCATTTTGGTGACATCTTAATTCTAACTGGGAGTGTATTAGGGTTTGCATTAGTTAATTTCCATCTAGGGTTTCTAAATCTTGTATTAGTGAAAGTGCATATAGGTTGCATTTTTGAATCTTGTTTCATTAAAAATTATCTAAAAACTGCATTTGCATTTAGTCTACAGATCATTCAAGCTAAAAAGCATGAAAATCACTTACAAATTTCTAAAAAATGTGAAAAAAACTGTCACTGGGACTCATATGCCCCTCTCGGTGATTTCATCCCAGTGTAGATTCTAAAATGCATTTTCTAGAATTGAAAAACATATTTCTATTCTCTTGTTTGCTATTGATGAATTTTTGTCTCTGTTTATAGATTTTTTACTATATTTAATTCATTGCACCTGGTTTAATTTGGTTCATATTTTGCATTGCTTAAATCCAAATTTTCATTTAGAACATTTCATTTCAAATTGTTGCATAGTTACCTTGTTAGATTTTAAAATTTGCATTGCATTCATCATGGATATGTGCTTTGGTAAGCTTTGTATGTCCTTGAAGTCATTAGTGGATGTGTCAAGTTGTGCTTTCAAAAATGACCCTAATGAAATTAAACTTAGTCATGCTCACACAACTCCTAATGCATGTCCTCCTCATGATGTTGAAATCATTGCAGAAGATAATGATAGCATGAATAAATTCCTAAATTATTGTCCTAACAATCTTGAAGCTAATGCATCCTTTTATCCCTTAATGAACTAGCCAACACCACCTATAATACCACCACCTGAGATGTTTGGTTACTTACATCCTAAAACTGAAACAAGAATTGAACCTAAGTGCCCTACAATAGATGAACCTAGTTCCTCCAAGCAAGAAAACAATCAACCATTCTATGTTAAAAAAGTGACCAACAGTCCCATCAATCTAGAAGAGATGTATGGAAAAAGATTCACGATCTTGAGTAAACAAGGATGTGATACAACAAGTGAACATGAAATTCATCAATTCTTAGAGAAAATACCAATTGAAGATACTAAAGGGTTTGGATATCAAGATCCTCCTCCCAATATCAGTGTCCTCCTTCCTAAAGAACAACCCATGCCTTGTAACAATGACACAAAAGATAGGATTTTCTTAGGTCCTCCTCCTCAACAGTCAACTCAGGAAGTTGGTGAGTCTAGCAAGCAACAAAGAACTTACAAACTAAAGTTCCTAAACTAAAATTCCCTTGTCCACCATTTTCTAGTAAAAGAACTTTACAAATACTTCTAAACCTAGGACTTATAACACTACGACCCATGAGAAAAAAAGCTAAAACTATATCCTAAGGATGCAAATGTTCCACATTGTCGATATCATAGAATTTTTGGACATAGTACTAATGACTATTATGATTTAAAACATATATTTAAAAAAGTTTGATGTCATTGAAATAATCCCTTAAAATGGGACCCTTCCACTCCTTTCCATGTAACAATTGAACAATAATAACATTCTCACTATTACATGTTATACATTTATTGCAAACCATTTCACAATGCAAGCAGCACATTCCCATCACCTACCTCAAGTCATTCTTGTCTTACACTAAGTAAGAGAAAGAATCAGATAGCCTTGTCCTAGTAGTTCATTTATCATTGTCCCTTTGGCTAGTTGTCTTCCTTTGGCATACAATGAACATGATTGGGATGCAGTCGACCTTTTTTAGGTTGACTCACATGTTCCTTACTAGTCATTTTTCATTATTTCTTTTTCTTTTTTTTTGTGTGATTGCATGTGCGTGATGTGATCCCTTGTGATGTTTTGTTTTATTTTCTCTACCTATCCTTGTGAAATTCCTCTATTTGTACCTACATTCTTCTCTATGTCATAAATCTTTAAAAAAAAATTCCTTTATCTTTTCTTTTGTCTTTTGTTTTCCTTTTGGGGATTATGCAATGCATCGAGACATTCATGTCTCTTCCATGTTAACCAAAATATTTTCATTTTATCTTTTACTTTTGTCTTTTGTTTTCCTTTTTGGTTTGATGCAAGGCGTTGAGACATTCATGTTTCTTCCATGTTGACCCAAAAGGATTTTCTTTGTCTTCGATCTCTCTGTGTCATTCTTCTTGCTCCATACATATTTGGGGAATGATCAAAGTTTTGAGCTCTCTTAAAAATATTGTAGCAAGAACATACCAACCCCAAATCCATGGATCCCTCATGTGATTGGAGTTTTATTTTAGGGGAAACCCCTCTCTTTCATTTTGCATAATGTAGCTTTATTTGGAAACATATGACTTGGCATAGGGATTTTTGAATAAAATCTAATGCCCTCTTTCTTGTTAGAATTTATAATTTTCTACTTTAAAGGAGTTACTCACATCATGGTGTCTAGCAATTTCTTTAAAGTGGGAGCATATGTTGGCATTGTTCTTTTGCATTTCATGTTTCATGGTATAGTCTTCTTGCTTCATGTAATGTGTATTTCTCTTTGTGGATGACATTGGGTGTGATGTCCTTCAAGAGTGTGATCTATCTTAGCATATTATATTCCTCTTAGTGCCTTGATGTGACACACCGCATCCCCTAAGGTGCAAATATTGTATTCTTTTATTGGTCCTCTCTTGGAGATATTAAGAACAATGTTCCCTAAATTTAAGACCTCACATGAACCAAGAAAGACTCCTTTGAACATTCCCCATTTTTGCATTTATAAAAATTTTGTTATATGGCCACTTTGTATAATGTACTTTGCATGCTTGTGGATACATCTTGTTTGTTCATGAGTTCCAAGCATACGAAGCTTTTCTTGCCTCATGAAGCTCAAATTTCATTGTTGTGTGGAACCTTATCAAAGTTATCAAGAGGTATAACTTTTGTATAGTTTGATGAGAAGTTGACCTAATGCATGACTTTCCCTTAGCCACTCATGCATTTGTGTGAGTGCATACCAGCTCCATGTGTATGTGTCTCACCTTCTTGGATTGCTCACCTAGTGGACAACCTAAAAAAAATTTGCCTCAGAGTGAGTGTGCATTTTTTGGAAAAACAAACTAGAACTGATCGACATTGTGATGGAAAAGTGGTTAGATCTTGATCCCCCCCTTTCTTTTACCTTTTATTTTCTCTTTTTCTTTGGAAGTGTATTCTTGTTCCTTGTTATTTCTCTTTATATCAATTTCATGTGTGTTCTTTTGTGTCTATGTTGTTGTTTTATAGGATATTGATCCTAGGGGCTTGATCAACCCTCTTGATCATTTTCATCCTATCTTACTGGAATTGTTGCATTTGAATCCCTCTTGATGTGAGTTTGTCTACTTTAGTGTGAGTTTGAAGAAATTTTCTCCTCTCACTAAAGTGGGGGATAAATGTGGCAACGAAAAAAGTATCCCTTTACTTTTTCTTACCCATTTGGGCACTCCTTGTTTGAGCATAATTTTGGGTTGATTTAGTGTTGTAATGTGTTTGACACATTCACATTAAATCTTTGGCCCTTTTGGATGAAATGAACTTAGTTGTACCTTATTTTAAGGTGTTGTAAAGTGTTGTCCCACATTTTCATACTTTTCTAGGTTTTTCATAAATAATTGGGCTTCTTTATGCCCTATTGGGCCTTATTTTTCATCCACAAACCTTAATTAATGCATCTTTCTCACGATAATCCTGACATAAATCAACATCCAATCATAATTCAGATTTTTTTAGGTTGCATGGCCTAGATTTTGTGATTTGGGACTCATATGCCACCTTGGTCATATGATTCCCACCTAGGTTTTTGGGTCTCAATCTGGATTTTGCACCATTTTAGGAAATTTATGAAATTGGTCCCATAATTAATGCCTAATGGGAATAATATGCCACTTCTTGTGTATGAGTCGTGTGTGGCCCAAAATAAAATTTAATTCAAATGCTTGGTGGGATTTTATCCTCCTAGGTCTGATGTCAGCTTGTAGTGTTGTAATTTTGAGAAATTTGGCATAAGCATGTATAAATACAAGGTTCTTTCACTCATTTTCACCTAAAATTTTTGTGAGAGCATATATCCTAGAAAATTTGAGTTCACAAGAGAATTCAAATGCTTACAAGAGGATTCAAGAGAATTCAATGGTTGATTATCAAGTTTTTTAGAGCATTATCCAAGCATCAAGCATCATGTCGAAGTCATCATGCATCATATTTATTTTTGAGCTAACATTTGTGATGTAGAGTTTTATGATTCAAGCTAGCATTCAACTCAAGGTCCATCACATTCAAGCAAGAGTCAAGATCTACATCGATTGGAGCCACTTCATACATGTTTGCAACACTTTATTCCTATGGTTTGGTGAGTTGCAACAATGCATTTTTTTCATTTATCATTATCCTTTCCTATTTCATTTCATTTCAATTTTTGATTACCAAAAGGGGTTTGACAAAGGAAAACCCCTTTCCACTAAAAAAATAACATTTTTCCCTCTCTTTGGTGTGTGATTTGCAGATCTAGGTTGAAGACACATTAAAGAGAAAGTTTGGAGAAATTTTTCAAAGTGTTTAAAGTTGTTAAAGTTGTCATATTGCATTGAAGATCATTGGAGAACATGTATAGGCTAGAAATCAATGCTTCAGATTTGGAAATCAAAAGGAAAGGACAAAGTAGATATTGAAGAATAGAATTAGACTTTGAATTTTTAGAACACCCTATTTGGATTGTTACACCACATCTAGCATATGACTCCTAGTATAGGTCAATTTTTAGACTGTTATAGATCTAGAATCTACATTTCCAGAAACCTATCCTTGCCCAAAAACCCTAATCTAGAACTAAATCACCCAGTTTGGTGAATGACTCCCAGTCAAAATTAAAATTAGTGTTTTCAAAACTTTAGAGCTTCATCTAGTCCACTTCAGGTTTCCAGGATCATACCTTTCATCTCTCAGCTTTCTATTTTGTTTCACATGCTTTTCTAGGTCATTTAGTGAAGTACTACATTACATTAGGTTTAGACATTAGGTTTTGTATTTCATTAATCTTTCCAAGTCGTAGCTTGGTGATGAACCCCTCTTTTGTTTATAATCAGACCCTAGGACAACCCTATTGCAAGATATTTTTCTCCTTTGCATACTTTAGATTGAGATATCCAAGGTTTTACTTCAATGAAATGATTGTGAAACATGTTTTTTCTCTGTGTCCTAAACCATAAGTAGCAAATCCATTTTTTTGGTGTTTCATTTTAGTGTCAAACCTACATTTAGGACATCTTAATTTTGATTTGGAGTGCATTATCATCCTAGATCTTTCTTTCATTAACATTGCATTAGGGTTTGCATTAGTTAATTTCCATCTAAGGTTTCTAAATATTGCATTAGTGAAAGTTCATATAGGTTACATTTTTGCATATTGTTTCATTAAAAATATATGAAAACTACATTTGCATTTAGTGTATAGATCATACAAACTAAAAAGCATTAAAAAAAACTAAACATGTATGAACTTGATACATATCTATATCACTTTATTGCTAGGGTCTAGTGAGTTGCAACATTTCATTTTGTTCATTCATCATTATCCTTTCCTACTTCAGTTCATTTCAAGGTTTGATTACCAAAATAGCGTTTGACCAAGGAAAACCCCTTTCCACTAATAAAAGAACATTTTTTCCTCTCTTTGGTGTGTGATTTGTAGATGTAGGTTAAGGGAACATTCAAGAGAAAGTTTGGAGAAAGTTGTGAAAGTGTTCAAAGTTGTCATCTTGCTTTGAAGATTATTCGAGAACATCTGTATGATGCAAATTAAAGTTTCAGATCCAGAAATCAAGTGGAAAGGACAAAGAAAATATTGAAGAGTATAATCAGACTTTGAATTTCTAGAAAACCCTAGTTGGACTGATAGGCCACTTCAGGTGTATGAGTCCCAGTATAGGTTAATTTTTATATTTTTGTAGATCAAGAATCTACACTGTCAGAAGCCTACTCCTGCCTAAAAACCTTAATTTGGGACTAAATCACCAAGTGTGATGTATTATTCCTAGTTAGCATTAAAACTAGTGTTTTTAGCACTTCAAAGCTTCATCCAATCCTCTTCAAGTTTATAGGTGCACATGGGTATGTGTAGGATCATAATGGGCCAAAAAGTGGCAATATGATGGGTATGTGGCTGACAACTATTTTTTTACCCAAAATTGATGAAACGAAAAGGGTTTTTAAAGGAGATTCTTAGCTTTCCACCAATATAAATTATGCTTTACTTTGAATTTAATAAGTAATTATTATTTATTTTCTATTCAAATTATGACTAAAGTCCTGATTGATAGGCTGATTGAAAAACATCTATAGCTTTCAAATGATATCACATTTTGAATCCAAAACATGTGTCACATTCTATGCTTCACATAATATAAGATTAAAAATAAATAAAAAAAATTCATGAAGTTTTGACCAAGTTAAGGTGGTTAGACATACTAGTTTTTATATTTTTTAAAAAGTTGTAATAAAAAATTCAAAATTAATTATTTACTTGGAAAAAAATTACAAAAAAGTATGCATCACATCGGGGCATGCTTCCTCTACTTATATATAAAATATTATCATTTTATTGTGGTTAGGGTGGTCAGACAGACACCTTCTTATTTTTTCCCAGAAATTTAAGTACCACTGCATTGAAATTTCAAATTTTCACCAAATAGATTTTTTATTTTTTTAAACAAACCTAGTAGTTTAGAAACTAAATTGAATTTTCTACAGATTCTATTCTTATATATTTTTGAAATAAGATAGATAACTTATTCAAATTTTTACATTAAGTTGCCTAACTCTAATTTTTCTAAATTTTTTGCCACTTAAGGGCCTATTTTTTCATGATGATGCTGCACATACCCACACCTTTCATCTCTCATATTTCTATTATGTTTCACATGATTTTCTAGTTTATTTAGTGAATTATTGCATTACATTATGGTTAGACATTAGGTTTTGTATTTCATTAATCTTTCCAAGCCCTAGCTTTGTGGTGAAGCCATCTTTAGTTTATAATCAAACCCTAGGACAACCCTATTGTGAGATCTCTTTCTCCATTGGATACTTTAGATTGAGATCTCTAGGGTTTCGCTTTAATGAAATGATTGTGAAATGGGTTTTCTCTATGTCCTAAACCATAAGTAGCAAATCCATTTGTTGATGTTTCAGTTGCATACTTAAGTGTCTTGAATGTATACTTTAGTGTGAGTTTGTCGTGGTGGAAAAATCTCACTAATGTGGGGAAAAAATGTAGTAATGGAAAAATTATCCTTTTTCCTTACTTAATTTGGGAACAAATGACATAATATTAACTTAATAGTGCCTTGGGTTAGTGTTTTAATGTATTCTACACATTCACATTAATCTAGCCCCCCCTTTTTAATAAAGTGTACTTAATTTGTACCTTATTTATGGTGTTGTAAAGTGTTGTATTACACTTTCACACTTATCTAGGTTTTCATTAATTAATTGTGGTTAATTAAGCTTAGTTGGCCCCTTTTTTTGAAATTTAAGCCTTATTAACTTGACACCTTCCTAAGGATCTATCCCAATACCAAATAATCAAATTGCATAACATTTAATTTGGAAAAATTGAGGTCCTAGAAAATGGTGCTAGGAACCATTCGACTTTAGTGGTGAATGTGTCCTATGGACATGGAAACTATAATTATTTGTAGAAAGTACAAAGTGTGGCCTAATTTGGTCCTATTTTAGACACCCTTACACCAATTGCCTCTTTAAAACTACATTTATAGGCCACTAATGTTCATTATTTTTTATCTAGAGGCACATTTCACTCAAAAATCATACAAATCCTAAAAAATAATGCTTAAATCATTCATTTCTCAAAAAACCACCTCCAAAAACTGTATGTGGGACCCATTCGCAACCTTTGGCGAATGAGTCCCCTCTGGTGGGTCCCATTCACCAAGGGTGGCGAATGAGTCTAGTGCAGGAGCACCTTGTTGCTCAAATTGGTGTAAAGAGTCTAGTTAGTCATGATTTTATTGAATAGGTCCATGGTGGGCCATTTTCTAATTCTTTTTGTGGTTTTTTGAGTCATTAGGTGGTCTTAGGAGAAATATTGCAAATTTTCTAAAAGTTGTCAAATTATAATTGTTGCAAAATGCAAAAAGTGTAACTTTGAGAAGGCTAACGGTCATATAATTTGAAAGGTTGTTATAGGAAGTTGAATAAGGTAGTTGGGGATGGAAATTTTTTAAATAGATGAATATCATTGATGTAAGTGGTTGTTGAAGAATTTGATAAAAGGTTGTATTGGATTTATATTAAACTCACTCTTGAGGGATTTTATTGTGTATTGAGCAATCTAGAGATTGATTTCTAAAATATGGTTTGAAAATAAGGCAAGGGTTTTGATTGCTAAAATGAATTTACAAGCCATTCCACCTTTTTGTATCTACTGTTTCTTGGTGGAATGGGCCTAAATAAGTTAGGAGTATGTGTAGGAATTTTATTTATGGGTTGGCAAAGCTTTGTGTGAAGTTTATCCACACTTCCCTGGTAAAAAATCAGAATTTGTGCCTTTCGAACAAGGCTAAAGAGGTCGGTTGGAAGAAATAGATTGAGAAAAGGTGAGAACATTTTGAATTTGGTGTAATAGGTGAGGTTCAAGGAGTTTATGTTTTTTTCAGGAATAGGAAAGGGTTATTTGTGTGGAGGAGTATGAAACCCTAGTTGTTTATGGGTGAAAACAAGTGAATTTGAGAGAGTTAAAGAAGGAAGTGTGTGTGAAACTTGGGGGTAGCATAATAAAAGCATAAATTGAGCTTTTAAAAGTAGAAATAAGTCTGTTTGAAGTGGTTTTGGAATTGTGAGAGGTATAGGCATGAGAGTTTCAATAAGCCCTGGCTATTTGGGAAGAAAATGAGGGTTTTGTGGAAAAAGTTCTCAGTGAGTGAGTGTGGACATAAGAGTTGAATATTTTGAAGTTTTGGAGGCTATTATTTGACTGTTTGGTGGTTTCAATAGTTTTTTGCAAGTTTAAAGTTGTGTGTCTTTGGAAAAGAGGCCTAATTCAAGACTAGTTCAACATTGAAAGCAAGTTTTGGGATTGATGTTCCAAAGGAGTTGCAAGTAAGATTGAAACATGTGAGAGGAGGACTTAATGGGTGCCTAGATTGATTGTTTTTGTAGAAGTTGTTTGGGAAAATTGAAGGTTGTGTCTAGGAAAGTGGGTTGGCTGACCTAGTAGGAAGACTGGGTTGAAATTTGAGAACAAAACAAAAAGTGATTTTTTGTGTGGAAAGAGGGTTGGAGTCTCTTTGAATGATGACTGTGAGTTTTTGAAACCCTTTCATTGCATCAATTGGTTTTAGAGTGTAGCTCAAATATTCATGAAGGAGCTTGATTGAAGGTTGCAGTTGGAAGTTGAAAAGACAAGACAACATGGTGATGGAGATCAGAGAAGCAACACAAAGGAATGTGATATTCAAGACTACCTACAAGTGTCAAGGTAAGGTATGTACTGCGATGGTTGATTTAGGTAGTTTAAACAATTTGGTATCTCAAGAAATGGTTGACAAGTTGCAATTAGGGAGGGTACCTCATGAGTCACCTTATTCTATTTCTTGGGTGAATGGTGAGCATGCTATTTTGGTTAAGGAGAAAACTTGGGTTGAGTTTCATATAGGTGCCTATAGAGATAAAATATTGTGTGATATTTTTCCTATGAATGAGTGCCATCTATTGTTTGGAATGTCATGGATGTATGATAGATTTTCTTTATATGATGGAAGGGGAAATAGTTACAAGATCATGAAAGATGGAGTTACTTTTAACTTAATTCCTTTGGTAGAAGAGGATAGGAAATAATGCAAATCAAAGAGAATTATAATCCAGGGTAGAAGACAGTCATTCAAGCATGAGAAAAGCACATATGGTGAAGATGCAACCATTACAACGAAGAAGAGCATTGAGGTAGCCAAGATTGGCATTGGTGCAATGTTAATGAGCAAAGGAGAAGATGAGTTGAGGAAAAGGACTGAGTCAGTGAAGGTCAAAGATGAAATGGCCTTAAAGGTTCAAGTCAAGAATGGGAGATATGATGAAAATTAGTGAAGGTTTTTTTTTTCAATTGAAAGGAAAATAAGGTGTAGGAAAGTCAAGTACTGCCAAGACAGTAAGGAGCAGGTTTGATATGACAAAGTCTAGTGAAAAGATGTGTGAGAAGAATCTTGGGATAGAGGTCCTAGAAAGAGAAAGAGGTGAGAAGTATTCAAGAGAGTTTCCTAGTAGGAAATGGAAAGAAATATTTCATGAAATTACAAGAGGAGAATAATATTGTCCACTAATTTTAAAAGGGTATAAGGAGCAGTAGATGTCTAATGAAAGGAAAGATGAAGAGCAACTATTGATTGATAGAAAAAGTGTTGGAAGACCTAATGATAAAGAGGTCTCAGAAGTGAAGAGAATGAGTGTATAGGTAAAAGGAAAAAGAAGAGTGTAGATGGATTGAAGAAAGCCTTGAAGGGCTTGTAAATAATGAAGAAATTATGATAGGGGAAATATTGTGTCCCTTGTAGATAAAGGAAGATAAGGAGAAGGCAAGCACTACTAAAACATTGGAATTTAAGTCAAAAACCATAGAGGTGAAGGAAGATTTGATTCAAAGTCTAAGAATGGAAGATGCAAAGAGCCCATGTAGAGGGAAAGAGAAAGAGTATAAGGCAGAAATTTTGATGCATGTCATGAAAATGAAAGTTGCAAAGAGCCTAAACAAAGGGCTAGTGGAAGAATGTATGACAGTTGAGGAAGAAGATAAGCACATGGAAAGCATGGTAAGTGAAGTAATTGGCCCATTAAAGGGACAAGAATAAAGAGAGTATGAGAATACAGTGTTGATAAAGAGTTCAATGAAGGAGAAGAAGTTAGAGAATGTGGTAAGCCAAGAGGAATGGAAAAAGATAGTGGAAAAGTGTGAAGAGTATAAGAAATTTGTAGTCACCATGAATGGTGAAGAAGAGGAAATCAAGAATCTATAGAGGGTCTCAATGTTGAAAGATACTGATGAAAAGAAGCAAATAGAAATTGGCCAAGTGAAGGTGAGGAACGAAGTGATGATGAAGTCTCCAAATGAGATGGAGAAGAGAGCAAGTGATGTGGTTAGGACATTGGATTGTCCTTGGTTGATAAAATGTATGATGGGGCAATTGTATACTATTATGACAGTGGTTCTAAGCATAAAGAACCTAAGAAAGATTGTGAAAAGAAGAGTTAAGAGACAGAGAGTGAAGGGAGTCTTTTGCTAATTCCTTATTTTGATGATCCTGATGATGGGAGTTAAGCCAAGAGTTAAGATGAAAGGTGAAGGTTAGAGTGAAGATACTTTTGCAGAGAGTAAAGTGGAAGGGAAAAGTAAGAGAAGATGGATGGAGCTAATGAAAACAAACTAGAGCATGGTGATGTAGATTCAAGAGGACAATGCAAGAGAGGGGTTGTTAAACATTGAAAAAACTAAGCCAAAGGTCAAGATGAATCAAATGCAAGGACAAGAAGAAGAATCAAAGGTTGGTGAACAAAGAATTATTGCAAGTTCAAAGCATGAAGGCTTCCAAGGGACTTGGAAGGAATCTTATGGCCAGGTGAATGGTGTAGGAGCACCTTGTTGCTTAAATTGGTGTAAAGATTCTAGTTATTCATCTTTTTTTGAAAAAGGCCATGGTGGGCCATTTTCTAATGGTTTTTGTGGTTTTTTGAGTCATTAGGTGGTCTTAGGAGAAATATTGCAAATTTGCTAAAAGTTGTAAATTGTAATTGTTGCAAAATGTAAAAAGTGTAACTTTGAGAAGGCCAATGGTCATATAATTTGAAAGGTTGTTATAGGAAGTTGAAGCAGTTAGTTGGGGATGGAATATCATCGATGTAAGTGGTTGTTGAATAATTTGTGGAAGAGAAATTAGTAAAAGATCACCATTTTTTTATTATTTTTGTGTACTTCTCCATTACCAGCATGTGTATGGGTCCGTATGGCAGGGATTCACCTTCAAATGTTTTGAATTTGATAAAAGGTTGTATTGGATTTGTATTAAACTCACTCTTGAGGGGTTTTATTGTGTATTGAGCAATCTAGAGATTGATTTCTAAAATATGGTTTGAAAATAGGGCAAGGATTTTGATTGCTAAAATAAATTGATAGGCCATTCCACCTTTTTGTATCTAATGTTGCTTGGTGGAATGTGCCTAAATAAGTTAAGAGTAGGTGTAGGAATTTAATTTTTGGATTGGTAAATATTTGTTATATGTTTCTTCACACTACCCTGGTAAAAAATCAGAATTTGCACCATGCCTTTTGAACACGACTAGAGAGGTTGGTTGAAAGAAATAGATTGAGGAAAGGTGAGAACATGTTGAATTTAGTGTAAATAGGTGAAGTTCAATGATTTTATGTTTTTTTCACGAATAGGAAAGGGTTATTTATGTGGAAGAGTATGAAACCCTAGTTGTTTATGGGTGAAAACAAGTGAATTTGAGAGAGTTAAAGAAGGAAATGTGTGTGAAACTTGGGGGAAAAATAATAAAAGGATAAATTGAGATTTTGTAGGTAAAAGTAAGTTTGTTTGAAGTGGTTTTTAAATTGTGAGAGGTTTGGGTAGGAGAGTTTCAATAAGCCCTAACTATTTGGCAAGAAAATGAGGGTTTTGTGGAAATAGGTATTAATGAGTGAGTGTGGACCTAAAATTTGAAGATTCTAAAGTTTTGAAGGCTTTTATTTAACTTTTTGGTTGTTTCAAGAGTTGGTTACAAGTTTAAAGGTGTGTCTCTTTGGAAAAGAGGCCTAATTCAAGGCTAGTTCAACATTGAAATCAAGTTTTAGGATTGATTTTCCAAAGGAGTTGGAAGTAAGATTGAGACATGTGAGAGGAGGTATTAATGGGTGCCTAGATTGATGCTTTATTGTAGAAGTTGTTTGGGAAAATTGAAGGTTGTTTCTAGAAAAGTGGGTTGGCTAACCTAGTAGGAAGACTAGGTTGAAATTTGAGAACAAGACAAAAAGTGAGTTTTTTGCGTGGAAAGATGGTTGGAATCACTTTTAATTATGATTGTGATTTTTTTGACACCTTGTCATTGCATCAGAGTCCCTTTTGGGGGAATTTTCAATTTTAACTGGGAAACTCACTGACTTAATTCAAATTTTCAATGAATGTTGGCCTCTTAGGTCTAAATAGCGAGCAATTAGGTGTTGATGCCTATAAATATGTGTTTTTAGGTCATTTTTGACATCTCCTAGTCATTTTTATCAAGAAAATTTGAAACTCAAGTGTTGAAAATATTTCACAAGAAGATGCATTAGTCTTTCTACAACAAAGTTGAAGCTTTAGGATAGCAAGATAGGGTTTTTGTAGGTCTTCAAGCTCACTTCTCATTCAAGATCCAACATTGCAAAGAGTTGATTATGGATTCCTATGGAGAATCATGGAGAAATATATAGGTTGAGGAGATGCAACTAAACATCAAATCACACCCAAAAACTTGTTTCTAAGTGATTCCATCTTCCATTTTCTCTCTATCTTCAAATTTAAGGTTTGCATGTCATTAATATTCATTTCAAATGTTGCAAGGTTTCTTAGGTTGAAGTCTTATATCATTCAAGCTTCATTTATACATCTTATTCTAGCACATTAGAATAGAGTTTTGTCTTACTTTAGATTTTCCTAGTCTTAGACACACTTAGAGATAGGGTTTTATGCAAATTTCATTATCTATCCAAGGTTTAGTTACCAAATTAGGGGTTTGACCAAGGAAAATTTCCCATTAGAAAACAAATTATATTCTGTTTTGCATGTGTTTTTGAAGATTCAGATCCAGGATTCAATCTCGAAGTGTAGTGCAGGTGACAAAGTGCACATTTGAAACTTTAATTTTCATAAAATAAAATAAAAATGACTAATTTTCCATTAGTGGGTAATGAGTCCTACTGGAGGTTTCTGTTAAAGAAAAGCGTAGATTCTAGTACCCTTTTGGAAAAAACAAAATTTTGAGTAGAAATGGTGGTTTGGGACTAATTTTCCCAGGGTGGCAAATGAGTCCCAGTCGGTCAAAAAGTCAACATTTCTAGTTTTCCAGACAATCATTTCCAGTCCTCAACATGTTTACAAGTGCACACAGTCAATTATATAGCTTTTTGTTTTGTTTTACTTGCATTTCTATTCATCATTTTAGGTCTTTTGCATACAACACTGCATTTTCAAACAAGTTGTATTTTTTAGGTTTAGCATTGATAATTATTACCCATAAATTTTTCTTAAATCATTATTCAGGATGTTATCTTTTCATTTTTCTTAAGTCATGAACCAAAACTAGTTCCCAACTATCTTTTGTCACCTATTTCGAACTCACATCTTGTTTTGTTAGGTTCATCAAACCTCCCATTTTACCACCTACCTTATTTCTTTCCTTCGTTGGGTTGTTTTCTCTTGTCACACCCAACTTCCTTTATCTCTCAAAGTGCATGTATGAAAACAATTAAGTTATGAGTCAAAGTTGAGAAATTTCATCCACAAGTTATGCCTCGGGTGACATTGTCTAAGTTTTTATGAACTTGGACAGGGTTTTGTTAAGTTATGTGAACCATAGGTTTTTCTGCCTATGAAGGATTATATTGGCTAAAAAAAATTATTTCCAGTCTGGTGACTTAATTAAGATAATAAACAGAATAAAGCTAGTAGTTTTCCAAGTGAAACATAAATAGAAACTAGCAAACCATACATATGAAAGCACAAATAACACCAAAAAGAGATATTTTATTTTATGTATAAATGTTTTTAGATTATGCTAGTATAGCTATAATCTCTTGGCTCAAGTACAAAAACTAGGTTGGCAGACACAAAATGAGGCAAACAAAAGATGTTTCAAGTGCACAAAGTACCCAAATAGCCTCAGTAAGAACTTGTAGGCATTCAATTTGAGCAAGTGAGAGCAGGTTCTCATGTGACTGGAGGAATTGCACAAACAAACCCGTCATTCCTCACTACTCAAGTGTGCAGTAAATCCATGGCCTCCTCTAGAGTCTCGTCCTGGATGGCCAACGCTATGCAAATGGCATCAGGTACTAGCCCTGTTTGAGGATTGTAGCTGAGTTCATTTATCACCACCCTGACGCGGTGATGGAATTTAGGTTTCACCAAACATTCCACTACCCACATACCCTAGTCTCGACGGCCAGAAGTCTTGATAACTGTGTAGAAAAATCACTCCAGCATGGTGGTATTGTGCATATGATCTTGGCTCAGAAACACCTCTCCCAAGATGCTTGAGAGCACCTCTTCTTCCACTTCACTCTACACAATGAAGACTTCTTTGAGTTGATTAGAAATATGCCTTAATAGAGGATTTCACTCAATCTCTTCTAGAACAATGTCATCATTCACAAAATTTCTATCACTTTGGGAGCTCACCATATTGGATGCAATTGATGGTGAGAAAGAAGTGATGCTACTTGAATTTATAGAATTTTGGTTAGACATGGGTGCATTCATTTAGGATTGATAAGATGTGAATTTAATTCACATTTATGTTTAGCTTGTGTCGATTGAATTGCAATCCCTCACTGAACATCTCATACGTGCTACCATTTGGTTTACTTATATGTTGCATTAAATATTGATGAAATGATTTGTCCTTTGGCGGCTGCTGCTCAAGTGATGATCAATTTCCTCTGTCAATATCTATTCTTGGAAAATTTTCTAATTGTCTTATTGGTGTGTTATAAATTGAAAGTTTTGAAGTATGCAAACTTGACCTCACCTAAGATGCTTCACAACACCTCTTCTTCCACTTCACTCTACACAATGAAGACCTCTTTGAGTTGATTAGAAATATGCCTCAACAGAGGATTTCACTCAATCTCTTTTAGAACAATGTAATCGTTCACATAATTTCTATCACTTTGGGAGCTTGCCATATTGGATGCAATTGATGGTGGGAAATAAGTGATGCTACTTGAATTTATATAATTTTGGTTAGACATGGGTGCATTCATTTAGGATTGATAATATGTGAATTTAATTCACATTTATGTTTAGCTTGTGTCGATTGAATCGCAATCCCTCACTGAACAACTCACACGTGCTACCGCTTGGTTTACTTATACATTGCATTAAATATTGATGAAATGATTGGTCCTTTAATGGTTGCTACTCAGGTGATGATCGATTTCCTCTACCGATATCTATTTTTGGAAAAAATTATAATTGTCTTATTGGTGTGTTATAAATTGAAAGTTTTGAAGTATGCAAACCCGAGTGTTATGTGTACAACTAGCTATGTTTTCTTTGAAGAATGGGCTATCTATCTTTTATTATTGTAGTTTGATCTATTCACATTATTTTTATTTGATGGCCATGATTTTTAATATTTTTATTGATCATAAATGGCTATGTTTCTACTCTCGCATTAGTTTCATATTTATGAGATAGTGTTAGCCACCTTTTTTGCTTTCTAGTTAAAATAACATGTCATTTCTTTGAATGGATAAATTCATTACGATTTTGTCAAGGAGTTGTACCTTGATAAAATTATGAGAAAATTCACAAATGCAATTGTGTGCTTTTTAGAGTTGTTAGCAGATTCATGTCGATGCCAATCAGGGTCTAGAGTCATCACTTGATTTATCTATCGAATTCTATTTCATTTGCTAATATATTTTTGGTGACTCTTCTAGAGATAAATTAGTCAGAAGTCTAAAAGTTGTCCTTACATCATGCAACAAGATGGTAATTCTACATAATGAGGTTTTCCCTATTTTGGAGCCAGAATTAGACTGGGTTGGAGTTGAACAAGAGGATATCAAATCACACTTAAACATGCTCATGTGGATATATAGAAGAAGCATGAAAAATTATATGTTAGTGAACTTTGTCTTGGAATAAGAAGATGAGTGGGCCTAGCGACCACCCATACCCGTGATTGAACCACCCCCAAGACTGATATTTGAATATTATGACAATCCACCTCGTCGTCATAATCGCTAGCCCAATCTTCCTGTAGGTCAGCCAAGGGACCTACCTGCATATTTTCCTTAGAATCCACCTCTGACCCATCCACCATAGTAATCCCCTTTTCCTAACCTTACTCCATGTGAGTTGGTGACTTTGTTTGTTGTTTATAGCTTCAAATCTCTGGTACAACCAATTTGGCACCCTTGCTTTACCCCAATATAATGATCTACCTAAAGGATATCAGAGAGGATTCCCTAAATTCTCAGGTCAGAATGATCAAGATCTAGAGGGCCATATTTTAGCTATGATGACTATGAGCATGGTTTTAGAAATCTACGATGAAGATGTGTTTGTAAGAATTTTTATTGAAAGTTTGATTGAGAAAGTTGTTGAGTGGTTCAGAGGACTTGAAAATGGAAGCATTACGGGTGGGCATGTCCTTAAGACAAAATCTCTCCAGCATTATAGAATTCCAACTAATGTTGTAGCTATACTATGTCATTTTTTCCAAATTATGAAAAACAAAGCTGAAACGATGAGGGATTTTTTCTACCATTTCAACTAGTCTCTCCAAAATATTCATGCATCAAAAAATCCTAGTGCAAAGATTCAATATTAGATATTCATCTCTTCCCTTGAATCTGATATACAATTACTTTTGAAAAGAGAGAAAATTCAAGGAATTGAGCAAGCTCAAGAAGATGCAGTGAAGGCTAAAGATGATTTCATTGTGTATATGCATAAAAATGGTCATGTATAATTAATATTGGCATTTAATTAAATATTTATTATTTAATTAATTTCTTTCTTAATTCCTCTACATATAAATAAATTTTATTAATTTATTTATATTGTTCACCTACTTTATTCTTCCACTTTAATTAAATAAATTCATTTGATCTAATTACCACTTTCTTAAGTCCACTTAATTAATTAAATAAATAGATCATTGTTTATTTAAATTAGATATCACATTTAAGTTTAATTAAATCTTTGATTTAATTGAATTTAATTCCCTTTCTTCTAAAATTAGTTATATATGTTTATTTAATTAATTCCACATGTCACTTTCCAAATCTTAATTAAATATTTTACTTAATTAAGAATCTTCCATTTTCTCCAAATCTTAATTAAATATTTTAGTTAATTAAAGAAAATCTTCGATGTCACCAATAAATGAATAATTAATTTAATAAATTCATTATTTATCTTCAAAATATTTTCTCAATCTCACAAAAAGATGATTTTTATAGTTCATCTTTATCATCTCTCATGAAAGAGGAAACAAATCCTGCTTTCTATTTTTCTTCTATTTTTCTCTCCAGTCTTCTCCATTTTCGACCGTTCAATCTACCAAAATTATCATAGCCCTTGATCACATCAGCCAATCAGAAGCTTTCAAAATCTCTATAAATATCACTGCAAATCCAAGCATTGGTTACACACACACACACATAGAGATACACACATACATGCATTAGAAACAAAAGATTAGCATTTTAGCATTATTATTATCAGTTTTAGCATTCATATCCTTTAGTAATTCTAGTTTCTTTTAAACAACATTCATAGCATGTTAATCATATCTTAGCATAGCATGCATTCATCTTTAATCTCGTTCTCTGGGAAGACTGTTTGTTGAGCCTAGCATACAATCTAAGAGCAAGATGGAATCAACAAAAACACTGGAGATAGAGGATGATAGGATGACATCAAGGACAAAAGACTGAGTTTGCATTTCTTTTATTTGATTTTTTGTTTTTATATAATGTCTTATTGGTGTGTTTGATTTGTTTTAAATCTACATTTATTGATACACTTAAAATTGACAACACATTTCTAGCGCCCACCATGAGGCCTTTGCCCCATTTTTGAAATTTACTTGCAGGTTTTTTTATAGGATTTCGCATTTTGGAGTTTGGCTTTTCAGAAAATTTCACATTTTAGCGCATCTGTGAGTTTCCTTAGCGCATGCAGGGTCTCTTTCAGCGCTTCTGCAGCTCTTTCGGTACATTCGGGAACTGTTTTAGCTCATCTGACAATTTTTTTAGTGCATCTAGGGAACAAAATAGCATATTCATTTAGCTTACTTCAATTTAAAATTGTCAAAAAAAAATGCATTCTTAGATTAGTGCATACGTGTGATCTTTTGGCACATATAGGGTGTAACAGGGTTCTGAGTCTGACGCCTTCTGCACACAAGATCTTTTCTAGCTTAAAAGGAAGCAACCCTAGGGTAGACAGAACAATTTTAAATTAATCAATCCTAGGATAGGAATGGAATTAAAAATGAATCAATCCTAGGGTGGTCACCACACATTGATTTTTTAGTTAAAATGAATCCAATGCTTGTTGTGAAGCAACATCTTCACATAGATTAAATCATTGTCATTTGGGCTCTAAAAATAACACTGTCTTCTTTGTCTATGCCAATAGGTCTATGCTCTCCCCTTTACTAGGTGATCAGAATACCAGACTTTCCTTTTCAATTTCTGCAATTTTAATGCTTTATTACATCCTATAGAGGGCCTTCTCTTATGGGAAAAAGCACTCACCCAAGTGGAATGACCCATGTGGGTACAAACCAAAGCCAGGTTATTCTACCCTACTATAAAATTTAAAGAAAATCTAGGGAAACCCACTTTTTTCGCTAGTGTGCAAGATAACCATCCCCAAACTTGTTGTTCTAAAGGTTGGGAGGTCTCCTGAGGGAGTTTATTATTGAAGCATCAAATGAAAACCCTTACTATGAACCTAGTGTAGTAGCCAACCTTGTCAGTTTTTGAACATCCTAATAATCATAGTGCAAGGGGAGGGAAGAATCTGCCCCCAAGACACTCACCATATAACTACCAAGGAGCATTTGCTCAGGGGATCTGGTATCCACTTTTGTCACTTTGAATACGCACCTAGAAAAGACAAAAACATGGGCACCCCTTTGGGGGTGACACGACTATGACAAAGTTCTAAGATGTGGGTTGTGGTTATTATGATGACCTACTTGAGTACTAAGAGTGAATTTGCCTGAATTTTCTTTTATGTGCAAAACCTGTGAAAACACTTTTTGAAAACATTTTGAATATACACTTTATGTTTATTATAGGGCTTAAAAACAACTATTTTCAGAGTGTTTGTTATGTTTTCAATCACATTAATTCAGATAAAAGATCATCCAAAATGAATATGAAAAATTTCAGCTGAAACTACTCAAAATTGTTCAAAAAACTGCCTTGGAGAATTGTTATAGTGCATCTAGGGTATATCTTAGTGCATATAAGGTATGTTCTAGTGCATTCACTAGTTAGTTCAATGCATTTAGAGTCTATTTTCATGCATTGATTGATTTAGCGCATAGGCTGGATATTCTGAAAATACTTTTTGGTCACTATCAAAACATTTTTCTGTAGCACATCTGAGACATATTGTAGCGCATTTGAGGTCTATTGTAGCGCATTTGATTGTTTCTCTAGCGCATATGCCTATTTTTGCAGTGCATATAGGGAACAAAATAGCGCATCTGTCACTCTTCTATAATTTTTACATTTGACAAATCTGAGTTTGTAACATCTCTGGTCTAGTAGCATCTTGACATTTCTCCCATGCTTAGAGAGTGGAAATCAACCAAATTTGTCAAAAAATTGATTGCCAATAGGATCAATAAACCCAAGAAAAATTTCGGTTACAAGAAAACCTTGCAACAAACATATTTTTTGTATAAAATTTTAAAGGTCTTGCTCCATTACCGTGAGTTTTTCCATAGGTACCAATATTTTTTGAGGGGGTTTACTAATGAGTACGTTATAGAGCCTTTATATTCACTAGCCTATTTCCAGAGAAGAGCTCTATCATGATGACATAATCACAATCAACCTCTCAACTTTGATTATGTACCACAAGCTTCTATTGAATATCCAACACATCCTAGTCAAATCCTTTAGTGAGTTTAATTAGGCTATTTGATATACTTATCATTCTTCAAAAACAAGGATCAAATCTTAAAAGTGCACCTTTCAAACAATTTTTTGATTATTGATTCAACCTCCCCAACAAGATTCTGACATCCTTCATCATTGGAAGCCACAGTCAAGAATTAGGAACATCCTTGATCATATCATAATATTTTCATCTTATCGGGTCAAGACATCATATTTTTTTTGCACTTATCAAACTGTGATGTAAGTCTAGGAGAACATTTCGAAATCATATGCCTATTTTTACAAGATCTCAATATAATAAGTTGAAAGAGGGCATTCAACAAGAAGATCATACTCAAAGAACTCAAGAAGAAGGTGAGAGTATCAATCCCCTTTATAGTGTGAGTCGTAATCCCCTTTTTAACGACAACATGGGTGAAAGAGAAAAAAATTGTTCCCTTTCAACAGAGACATGAGCAAATCTCCTGTAGATAATGATGATGAACAAGATGAAGAAAATTACCTTAGAGAGGCTGAGCAAGATCCAAAATTTCACAAAGCTTTAGAAGATATTTTAGAGTGCAATAAAGAGAAATATTTCCTATATTTTGCTGACAAAGGAGCTAAATTGCCTCATGATTTTGATACTGAGAACTTAAAGAGAAGTCTTGATGAAACACCCTTGTCTGATATTAGTGCCTTGTCTCAATAGGTTAAGGCACTTCAAGGAAAAATTAAAGACATGTAAGGGGGAACCACAACAATGACATATGCTCTTGATGACATATGTCCTTATCCTTTTGACCAATGCCTCAACATGATCCCATTTCCCAAAAATTGTGAAATCCCAAAGTTTGATCATTACAATGGGAAATTAGACCCAATCGATCATATTAGGGACTTCTGAAATATGACTTTAGAGTTTTCCCATGAGGATACATAGTTGATGCGTTTGTTTCCTAGAAGTCTTGGAAGCCAATCTATGGAATGGCTATCAAAAATCACACCTCCTATCAAGACATTTGAGGAATTGATTAACCAGTTCATATCACAATATTCCTACAACATACAACATCAAATAACCATGATTGATCTCTGCAAGGCTAAACAAAAACATGGTGAACCATTCATTACATTTCTTCAGAGATGGAAAAGATTGTTCTCTAGATACCCATGTCATGTTCTTGAAAAAGAAAAGATCACCACTTTCATAAACAACATAGATCAAGAGATGAGCTATCGTCTTAATCTTCATTATCCTCCCTCTTTTTAGAAATTGATCAAAAATTCCATCACCATTGAAAGTTCTTTAATCTAGAGAGGGATAATAAAACTTGACAAGGACAATCCTAGCTCTTCAAATCACCACAATAGAAAATATAAGTTTTGGAATCACAACAAAAACATGGTAAATGATGGTGTTGTAGATGAAAATCATGTCTCGACTAAGCCATTTGTCCTTAGTACTCCAAGTTCTCGCAACAATAACTATAACAATGTCAACTCGGTCACAAATCAAGGAAACAATCCTCCTCATCTGAGGAATAACGTGAATAAAACTTTTACTCCCAATCAAGGGAATGTCAGAAATCAAGGATACCATGGAAACAACAACAATACTTTAGGAAATACCTTGAACACAAATCCACAATTATCTTCATTCTTCTCTAGCAGAAGAAATTTTACTCCACTGGGTCAATCTTTAGAATCTGCATTCAAAGAGTTGATGGTTAAAAATGCTCTTACTTTTCCACCTCAATGTAACTTTGAACCTAGTGTGAAGTTGCCATCATGGAATGATGCATACTATTGTGACTATTATTGGTGCATGGGCCATCATACAAATAATTGTCAAGCCTTGAAGAATTTCCTTCAATACTTAATTGAAAATGGCACCGTCACAATAGAAGGACACCAACAATCAAACGAAGACCACCAAGAATTTCGCAACCCTTTTCCAAAATATCAAAATGGTGAGTCTTCTAGAAAAAGTGTGAATCATATCAACGATCATATAATCAATCATATCTACACTAACGACAAGCATGTCAACGTTATAAAAGTTGAGGAAAAGATGGAACATAGACAAATCAATGCAACAAGAGAACATGCTAAAGTTGTATTAAAGGGCGCTTCTTCAAAATCCACTGTGACCCTACCACAATATCAATATGACTTAGTCAATCAACTTGGAAAAACCCGTGCTCATATTTCTATCTTAGAACTCATGAAGATTTCCCCAGCACACTAGGAAATTCTAGAAAAGGCCCTTGTTGAAACAATTGTATCCACCGATCTGAATGTGGACCGATTTCAAGCCATGGTGGGACACTTTTCCTCACCGACATGTCTCTCATTCTCTAAGAAGAATGGTGTTTCCATGACACATCCTCATAACTCATTGCTATATTTAGAAGTCATGATCCACAAGTTTCATGTCAGACATGTACTAATAGATAGAGGTGCTAGTTTGAACATATGTACCATGAAGTTAGTTGATCCTTTAGTATTTTCTATGGAATCCATTGATCCTAGAAGAAAGATTACTATTAAATCCTACGATGATGAGGAAAGAGCGTCCAAGGGTTTAATCATGCTGCTGATCAGAGTGGGACCTATCATTAAGAATACTTTCTATCAAGTGTTAGACTGTGATCTTGCATATAACATCTTGTTGGGTCATCCATGGATCCATGAAATGCAAGTTGTCTCGTCCACATATCATCAATGTATTAAGTTTCCTTATAAAGGATAGGAGATCATAATACAAGCTAATAATTCAAATAGTCAGACTTGTGCCAACATCAAAGATAGTCAAGATACTTTGGTTCCCAACAATTGAGAATCTCTTGTTATTACTTCTCCCAAAGATGATACACAAATTAGTCAGTTAACCAAAAGCTTTGATAAGCAACTACAATTCAAAGAAAATGGAGTTGGAGAGTACTCTCTCTGTCTTGTTGATATTCCTATGTCACCTCGGTCACATTGACAACCTTCTATCACACAACATCAGATATATTCAGCATCAATATCAATGCAACCACCAACAAAGCCAAGTAAAAAATTTAATGGACGATTTATCAAACAAAAATTCCCCATGGAAGATCCTGAGGATAGACAAGTTCTAAGGTATCTCTATAAAGATGAAGATAAAATAGTTCTCAATGTCAAGATACCAACTGACCAATATGGTAAAGGGTCTTCAATCATGCAAAAGATGGGCTATGATGGCAATGGTCCTATTGGGAAAATAAAAGAAGTAGTTGAGCCTATTTACCTTCTAGGACTTGCTGCCAAAGATAAAATAGGACTAGGATATGATATTAACTCAAAAGAAAGAGCATCCAAGCAGTTGCATGATACTTTCCTCACATTGCAAGAAGGTTTTGATACAAGAGAAGCATGTTTAACAACAATTTAGAATTTTGTGGATAATAACTCTAACACAAACTCTAGTGAATACGAATGGGACACCATCTAAAATGATGAGTTTTGGAGGGATAAAAAGGTTGATGTGATACACAAGTACACTCCAACTCTAATGAAGGAGAAGGGTTTGGGTCCCAAAAACAAGGATCTGAACTACAAGGTAACTATGATTCTAGTGATATCGAGTCGGATTTAATCAAACAAGACTATCGTGAGAACAGTATCATCATTGATCTTCCTCATACCTTGGATCCTACAGACAACTCCATTATGACCATAACCATAACCGATTTCATGGAGCCTAATGACTCGCTACCGCTAATGCATCCTAATCTCATTGACTGGGATCTATCCAAACCTATTCATATACCTATGTTTCCAAGTGATGAATCTATCATGAACTTACTTTCCGCAAATGACACAAATTATTGTTCCACTAGTGATTTTTGGCATAGAGTCTTTAATTAGGAGAGTGTCAAGTCTCCTAGCTACAAAAATAAAAATAAAAAAGAAAAATCTAATGGTGAAAACTAGAATCTGGCAGTATTAGATTAAAAAAAAGATAAAACAAAGAGCATATCAGATGGTGAAAACCTTTTTAAGGCACCAGATGATGGCATGCTTGACACTCTCTTGGAGTACTATCATGAGCGATTTCCTATCTTGATTGAGCCTACAAAAGAAGTTAATATTGAAACTACAAAAAACCAAAGATTCTACAGTTAGCTACATCAATGACAAATAAAGTACCTGAGTTCATGGAATTTCTCAAAGAAAATCAAGTCAACTTTTCCTGGTCTTATGTACACATGCTAGGTCTTGATCCTAATCTTATAATGCATCACTTATCCATCAAACTAGGAGTTAAACCTGTGAAACAAAAACTCAGAAAGATGCAACCTCATGTTGCACTACTGGTTAAAGAAGAACTTATAAAACTCGTTGATGTGGGATTTATAAGATCTATCGACTATGCAAAATGGATCTCCAATATTGTTCATGTGTCCAAGCCTGACAAGAGTATTAGAGTGTGCACAAATTTCAAAGATCTTAATAAAGCATGTCCAAACCTTGATAACTTCCCACTTCCAAACATCAATACTATAGTTGATTTGATAGCTAGCCATGCCATGTATTCACTAATGGATGGTTTTTTTGGTTACGACCAAATCAAGATTGCACCTAAAGACGAGGACAAAAAAACTTTCATATGTCCATGGGGGACTTATTGTTGGAATGTCATGCCTTTTGGTCTAAAGAACACTGGGGCTACATATCAAAGGGCTATGACTAGATTTTTTCATGACATGATGCACACATTCATGGACAATTATGTAGATGATATATTGGAAAAGTCATACACAAGAGGACATCTTGAAGTATTATCCAAAATCTTTGAAACGTTAGAAAAATTCAAAGCTCGCCTCAACCCTAAAAAATTTGTTTTTTAGAGTCACATATGGAAAACTCTTGGGATACATAGTGTCCGAAAAGTGAATTGAAGTAGATCCTACCAAGGTACAAGCAATCATGGAAATACCTCCACCCTAGAATATCAGTCAGTTGAGGTCATTACAGGGGCGACTTCAATCTATATGAAGGTTCATTGCATAGTTGGTAGATAAGATTCTACCTTTCACACATCTATTGCATAAGAATGTTCCTTTCAAATGGGATGACAAGTGTGAAATGGCCTCTCAAAAGATCAAGTAGTACCTAATGAATCCACTAGTTCTAGTACCACGAAATCCAGACAAACCACTAATCTTATATATTGTCACAATAAAGACATTTTTGGGGGCATTATTAGCATAGGAGGACTCTACAGGAAAGGAACGTGCAATTTATTACATTAGTTGAATGCTAACAAGTCATGAAATCAACTACACTTTCATTGAGAAGGCTTGTCTAATAGTAGTCTTTGCCTCATAGAAATTTTGACACTACATGTTAACTCATACAATCAATCTTGTTGCAAAGATTGATCCACTCAAGTATCTCCTAAGCAAGGCTACATTGATAGGAGGGCTAGTAAAATGGGTTATGATCCTGAGCAAGTTTGAAATCCATTATGTTGATCACAAAGAAATCAAATGACAAGTTATTGCTGATCAACTGGCTAAAGCACCACTACAAGCAAAACATCCCATACACATTGAATTTCCATATGCTGATGTCTTCGCTACAGAATCAAAATATCCATGGTCATTATAATTTGATGGTTCTTTCACTCAACATGGATCGCGGGAAGGCATACTCTTTGTCACCCCTCAAGGACATGCATTCCTTGATCATATAGGCTAATGTTTCCATGCACCAACAACATAGTCAAATATGAAGCTTTAATCACTGGACTCAAGATAGCATTGGAATGGAGAATCACAAAACTACAAGTCTATGGTGACTCACAGTTAGTCATTAATTAGATCAATGTTGATTATCAAACTAAAGATAACAAACCGTTGCCATATAAGAAGATGGTTCACTACTGAATTTGACACCATTTATTGACGGTCGTTCGTCGATCGTTCGAGAAATATTTGTTGTAAGAGCGATGCAATGGAGAAAATATTTCCGTCGCTATTCAATAATGGCGAAGAATCGTCGGTTGAAGACATCGTGAAATACCTTGGGATTTCGTCAGAATATTGATGAAAACTTTGTGTATCCACCGACGAATTACACCAGAAGTCCATTGCCAGTTTGATGAAATGGGCAAGCAGTAGCGTCAAAAAAATAGGAGACGTTCATCACCATTTCGACGAAATGGGCAAGGAGTAGCGTTCAAACAACACCAAAAGTTCGTCGAATGTGCGACGAAATAAGCAAGTAGTAGTGTCGAAACAACACAAAGAGTTTTTCGACTTTGCGATGAAATTAGCAAGGAGTAGTGTCGGAAGAACACCAAAAGCTTGTCAAAAGTGTGACGAAATGGGCAAGTAGTAGCATGGTAGCAACACTGAAAGATTGTCAAAATTGCAATGAAATTGGCAAGGAGTTATGACAAAATCTTCGTCGTAGCTATAGCAACTTCGTCGAGCCTTTTTGTTGATTCGTTGGTGGTTTTTGTCGGTGGTTTTCGTCAAAATTGCGATGAAGCATCAATTTAAAAAAAAGAAAAAAAACTTGTGGAAATGTACCATTGCGGAGACTAACGATTGATCATACATACAGACTGCATATTGGTTTGATGCTTCAAACGATGCATTTCTTATATTGAAAAGTGCATTACCTTATTGAGGTTCTCGTTGTTTCAAGAATAGTTTAATATTCTCTACTTAACAGGGCCAACCACATGACGGTGGAAGCTCATTTGGCCCCTCCCCCCCCTCACATCACTCTCAATTTCCCATACCCAATCATATAACATTAATCATTGATTCATCCATTAATAACATATAACATTAATTCATTCATCCATTAATAACATATAACATTCATTCATTAACATATAACATTCATTAATTAACATATTCACATTCATTCATTAACATATAATATTCATTCTTTCAGTTTTTACATATTATCAAAAATATGGTTGTCATGATATGATTACAATCACTTTTTTTTTTTTTCTTTTTAAAGCTACAAAATCTGAAGTGGAGTATCATTTTCTAAATCAATATATGTCCCCCTTTAGTTGTTCTACCCTCTGCTCATGATCTTAATGTACGCCTAGTCGTCTGCTCATGACGTGGATGCCGCTGCAAGGGGGGGTCTGCTGCAATAAGAAAGAAATGTTAAACTTATATGTTTTATTATTATTGTTACAAGTATTTCATTAATTAAAAGAACATTAGAGTGGTTCTCTTTACCTGATGGGTCCACATCATGCCTGAAATTTTGTTATAGAATCATGCTCAACATGTTGAACACCCTCTAAATCTGATTTTAGAAGTTGAAGCATGAAAGGTTAAATTAATTAATACACCAATTGAAATTAAATATGTTTAAGAGAACATGAGGGTGGTCCTCTTTACTTGATGGGGCCACATCATGTTCCTCGATCTTCTAGCCTGATCATGCTCAACACGCTTGATCACGCTCTACATGCCTCTAAAGTTGAAACATGAAAGGTTACATTAATTAATACACCAATCAGAATTAAATATGTTTAAAAGAACTTTAGAGTGGTCCTCTTTACCTGATGGGGCCACATCATATTCCTGATCTTCTCTAGCCTAATTATGCTCAACATGTTGATCACGCTCTACATGCTCTAAAGTACCAGGATGCACACCATGACCTTCATCTGCAGTTGTGCTCCACCCTCACTAGGTTGCATTCCAATGTCATGTGCAGTATTATCATTGCTTGAATGTTTAAAACAAATAGGCATGTAATTACTTTATGGTGGAAATTAATATTGAATAGATTGCACAAGTATTCAATTTTAAATAAACTTTATTGAGTTTATTTACCTGCATGTCGGATGCAATGGAGGATTGTGTTTTCCTAGTCAAGACTCTTAGGCATTCAACCATGACTCCATAGCCTTGTTGGAAGGAAATCTTTAGGTCCTCTTCTATGGGAACTCTGTTGAATTCAGAGCCCTACATTTTTGCAGAAGATCATGAATTTTGCTTCTATGGTGTGATAAAACAATTTTTTTTTCAATTTATTATAATTTGGATGCAATATTTCATTTATTGATACTTACAATTCGTGCAACTAATTTCATATAACCACCAGAGCCAAGTTTGTGTTGCCCGTGCTTTTCTAGTCTTGCCTTTGTTGCCTTTGATGTGTCGAGTAGCCTATGAAAAGTTTGAAATACATTAGATTATGTAAAAAGAAAGAGTAATCAGTATATAATTACATTGTTAATAGTATCACACATAGAATACTACTTTAAAAAAAAAAATTAATGGCATTTCCATAGCATACAAACATTGAGAGCATATAAAATACAGCGTTCAATCCATGAATTATAGAAAATAGATTTTTGTTGGTTATATTCATATCACTGATTACATTGCACAAAACATACTACAACTA
>VDFB02000015.1:232091990-232192407 GCA_007258455.2 Sequoia sempervirens
GCCATGATAAACCATGTGGAGGACATTTTGTAGCAAAAAGAACATTAATGAAGGTTCTTACAATAGGGTACTATTGGCCAACACTATACAAGGATGTTGTGGCCTATAGAAGAAAATGTGACAGATACCAGTGTATGGGAAGACCAACCAAGTCCGATGAAATGCCACTATATCCGCAGATAATAGTCACCCATTTTGATAAATGGGGGATGGATTTTGTAGGGCCAATTGATCCACCATCAAATGGAAAATCACACATTCTAGTTTGCACAGGCTATGTAACAAAATGGGTCGAGGTAAAAGCTATGACTCATGCCCGAGATAACAAAATTTTTGAATTTTTGTATGAACAAATTTTTCAAGATTTGGAGTTCCCAAAGAGCTTGTAACTGATCATGGAGCTCAATTTACGTCAAATCTGATCACTGCACTAATGAATGACTATAAGATAAAACATAGGAAGTCCGACCCCTATCACCCTCAAGCCAATGGTCAGGCTGAGGTAACAAAAAGAGAAATTAAGGTGATCCTCACAAAGACAGTGCAAATCCATAAGAAAGACTGGAGTAGTAGACTTCCTAAAGCAGTTTGGGCTTACAGAACTACATGGAAGACAACTGAGTTTACACCTTTTGAGCTGCTTTATGGGAAAATAGCCATGTTACCCATAGAATTTGAACACAAAAATTTGAGAACAGCTCTTGAACTCAACATGGACATATCTGAAGCACAGAAGGACCATCTCCTACAGCTAAATGCTTTGGATGAAATGAGAAAAGTCGCCCTGCAGCATACAGAAGCAATCCAACAGCAAAGGAAGAAATGGCATGATTAGCACATCAAAACTAAAAAAATTTCTACTGGTGATTGGGCTCTGTTATATGATTCTAGATATCAAGAAAATCAGGGTAAGCTCACAACACGCTGGCTTGGCCCCTATGAAGTTAAAAATGTGTTCGACAATGGAGCTGTATAGCTGGTGACAATTGATCCAGTCTGTTTCAAATTGTTAGTCAATGGCCACCGACTCTGGTTGTATCATAAACCAATCTCAAAGAAAGAATTCATGTAGCAGTTCATTGAGGTTCCTCCCGCTACTCTTCCTGCAGCCAAAGGCTTTAGCCTTTCTCCTATAGCGTTACCGTAATTTTCAAAAAGCATGCCCATAATAAAGTTTTTCTTTTTAAAGGAAACCCCTTTTTCTCTATTTTCATTTATCGCCCCCATCTCAATTCTTTATCTTCCATCCATCCATCCCATCCATCCATTCCATTCGTACATCTCATCCGCCCACGTCACCCATCCACTTCATCCATCCGCGTCAACATTAATTAAGATATCTTTCCCACTTGTCAATTCATACAGCGCCATCATCTTTCTTCACACGTACGTGTAATTATCAAAGGTACGCCATATCTTTTCTTATCGCATATTTGATTTATTTTATTCTATTCATTTACTGCTATACATGTACCAGTCATTATCACCCAAATCTCTACCTATTCTTTCGTACATGTGAGGACACATGTCATACTTTAAGTAGGGGGCGGGGTAATCCATCTTTTAAAACCTATCTTTTCACTGCTGCCATAACTGCACAAATAATATTTCTTTAATACTTTTATGGTACTTTCCAAATATGATCGCATGTCCTTCTTTATTGCATGTTTTTCTTGTAAACTACGATTAAGACTGCTTGTTTAAAAAGTTCATTTTTGGAAAAAAGAAAAAAATGTGACGGCATGACAGAAGAAAAATCAGAGCAGAAAGGGAAACAAAGAATTTGAATCTTCAACAAAGTATTGAGTTTAGCTAAAGGAAAACTGCAAACATGGGTGGTCAGTTGGTGCGACATGAGCCTGTAGCTCATGAATTGTTACTGCAAAATCTGCAAACAGTCCATGCATTCAGCCTCTGTGGATGGTTAAATTATTTCTTGAGCTTGAATGATTTTGATGAGGAGGCTATTGGAAAAATTTTGAGAACCCTTTCTGATGGGGAAGCCACCAGATGGGGTCTAACGGTTGTTGCAACCGAAGACATAATTGTTGAAGTAATCGGGCTTTTGGTTGTTGGAGAAAACTTTTCTTCAGACGCTGCAGCTGCAAGGGTTGAGTTTTCAATGCCCACTGATGGACCTCTAGAAGTCTCCAAGCAGGGATGCAAGCGTGTGTCGTTGCCTCCTCCATATTCAGAGTATGTCGCTTATATAATTAGGTATTTAACCTGTGAAGGCCGTTTTTCCTACTTGTATTCTCATCATTTAAAATTATTAAGCCATATGAAGCATGAGTTACTTATAAATGTTCCAAATTTCTTATTAAAATTTTTAGAACAAAGTGCCCATGGAACTCAACAGGGGAAAGACAATTATGTCACTCATCATGGCCTTACTAAATTACTGATTAAGCGCTCTTTGAGAGATGTCTCACCTCTCCTGGCAATAATTTGTTTCCCAAAAGAGTTTGCAAATTCTACAACCCCCTAGGGTACTTACCCCACAGCCTCAGAAAAAGAAGAAAGAAATTGCATCTACTAGTGGAATAGGGCAAGGGTCATCTACTCCTGTAGCACCTGGTCTTGTAGCTTTCGCACCTGAATCCTCTGCTAGGGTATAAACTAGGTCTGCCACTAGGAGAGAGAAAGGAAAAACAAAGGTAGAAGGGTCCCCTGAATCTGACCCTCGTCCTCAGAAAAGACAATGCTCTTCTCCTGCAGCACCTTCCCCTCCAGCTATTTCTCCTATAGCAAAACCTATTGCTATTACCAGTTCACCGTCATCCTCTGGTAGGGCAGAGCCCTCTGAACAAACAAGAAAAAGAAAAGCTACCAGAACACCTCCTGCAGCCGCATCTATGCCAAGAAGGGTTTCCATAAGTAAACAATCTAAGACTTCCCCTGCTTCAAAACAACCTAAGGTGATTGTAATTTCAGAAGGGTTTGTTGAATCCGAATTTAATGTTTCTTAGAATATGTCTAAGAATGCTGCTTAGAGTTCGTTCGTTCCTGAAGAGGAACAAGTTGAGACAAAAGAAACAGGGCGCAATGAGCAAGGGTTACCAAATCTTGATGATTTGGCTACTGTTGCTATGTAATTTTTAGAGGAAGCACAAACTTCTCCACCGCAGCAACAAGAAGAATTTATCTTGCAGCAAGAGCAAGAACAGACTGAACAACTGAATGTGCCTAGTGAAAATGTATTTCACCCTGCAAACTATAAAGCCATTGTTGTGTATAAGAGGACGTTTTTAATTGAGTTTTTGGAATATATTAAAGATAATTGGTAAACAGTTACATTGCAAACCTTGACTTTCCGACACATAGCCCAGACTGACATGCAACAAAGTCTATAGGAAGTAGAAAAGAAGAAATTGTAAAAGAAAATTGAAAGTCATAAACAAGAAATTGCTGAGTTGAAAGCAAAAATAGATGAAATGTTAAAAGTAACTGGTTAGATTATGGAATACAGACTACCACCCAGAGTTTATGCTCTGTGCCTTAAAGAATAGTTTTTATGGTTTCAATTAATGAGAATTTCTAGAAACCAAGACCCTATAATTCACACTGCCATAGAGTTTTATGAAGCATACCAGGCAGCCCCTAACTGGTTAAGGAATTCTCTGTGTGAATTCTATTTGCATGGCTTTTTAATACCATTCGAAACAGAATGGAATCCTCTTCTATACATTGGTGATATTCATTTGAGAGCATTCATGTCATGGGCATCAAATGAGGCGAATTATGGCAAGCAGTGGGAAACATATGAGGAAGCTAAGAAAACAGAGCCTGTTCCATTATGCTCTCAAAGTGCAAACCCCCATGCAATATTGAAAGATTAGTTTGCTCTGACATATGGTATTAATAATGTTTCAGCCAGAGGGAAAATATTTGATATCAGAAAACAAGTATATGATGAATTCCAGGCACAACCATATTCATTTTGGAGACTAGCATACACCAGAGGTGAGAAAAGATGGGAGAGGTTAACTGTTGGGTTAAGGAAGTTAGAACCACATGGTCCCCTAAATTTCACAGCAGCTCTCAAACGAACCAGCAGATATATTCAACTGGGACTTCAAAAAAGATTTGAACTATGGATACCACTGACATTCAGACCCCCTATGCTAATGTGGCCCCTCTATCCTCACTAGGCTACAAATCTTAACAATGAATTAGAAGACCAAAGGTATGAAAGGTGTCGGGATTTCAGAGGATTTTATTACAAGTTTGGACATCCATTCCAGAGTCATGCAGCCACCACTGACTTCAGAGAAACCACCAGGAAAGTTAATGCTGGAGGACCAGCATTGGGCTAAGTAGGGGGCAGTGATGAGCTTAAAATATGCTCATAATTTGATGTTATGATAAACTTTTAAATGACTTTACTTTTGTTATTCCATGGTTGTTTAAACTTTGTTGAAACCTTTTATCGGGATATCCTGTAGCAAGATACTTTTATATTCCTACAGCTTATTATGTTGACTTGATTGCATTTATTGCCCTGTTGACTCCCAAAAATGACTGGTATATCGTATATAGTTTTTTGAATGATGAAGTAGATTTAAAATGTGTGATTAATGAATAGATATCGTGTATGTGCCATACACCTTTTCTTCGCATCTGTTACCTTTTCTTTCGTAGGTTGTTGAAGAATGATCGAGTCCAGCGCAACCGATCTCGGCCTTGTAGTAAAGTCCATTTCCTACACAACTTCGAGGAAGCTCCGGTGAAGACTCTTTGACCGAAACCATGGGAAAAAATTTTAATGACAGTCAATTTGGAAAGAGTGGAGCACTAGATTCTCTCCAGATCAGGTTGAACACATAAATTCATTATGAAGTTTGTTCCTTGATTTGGGGATATACTTTACTTCCACGTCTTTCCTTGATAGGGTTAGTTAGTTATTTGCTCTCCTATTTTTAAATAAAGTTCTCCTCCTGCGCGAGCGAGGAGAGAGGGAGAAAGAGATAGATGATAGTTAAAGTAAGATAGAAACAGAGTAGCAGATATCATGTAAGAATCAATATGATAATGAAAGACAAAATCTGTTTGACTAGAGACAGAGTTTGTTGTTAGTCTCCATATCAACAAAACAATGTATATCATTTTGTTTTCATGAATAAAGTTCAATGAAGTTATGAGTTTAGCATCTGCATAATCAGTAGATGCTTGCTAAGGGTGCCCACTTAGTAAGTATCTGTAGCTAGTTAGTTAGTTGTTCTTTTCTGTTGATCTTCAGTTAGCTTTCATCTTTGAAGTTTTCATACAAACTCAGTCTTATAGTGCTCCTGCAGCATAGAGAGTCCATCCCTGTGATTGTTCCTGCAGCATAAGGCCAGCTCATAGTTTGAGTTTCAGTCGTAGTTGTTATGGTTTCTATCATAGTTGAGTTAAAGAATTTTGCATTACCGTTCTGTGGCTTAGATAGAATTTCTTTCTAGTATTATTTCTGCTAAGATTTGACCGAAACTAGTTCCTAGTGCATATATTTTGCCGCGCCATTTAAAGTCTATGTCCCCTGGTTTGACAAGTAAAATGAACGTCCACAGAGAGATATTAGTCACCTGTCGGAATGTCCAATTCCCAAGAAATGTTTTACTGTGATATTCATATCCTTTTGTGGGTGCGAGCCACTCATGTGCTACCTTTATGAGGTTGGAAGACTTTATATCTTACCTCAAATTTCACTAAACACTTGGACTCAATTTTGATGAATTGGTCAAATAGATTGTATGTTTGCATATTACAAGTTATTTTAAGGTTGACACCTATAAGAAACTTGTCTACTCATTTGTGCCACATCATGGGGCACTTTCCAATCCACATGATAAGTGGATTTCCTGTTCCTTTCCTATATAGGCATGTTCATATTGTAATCAACTCAACTCTTTTATTATTCTCTTTGATAATAGAAGATTAGGCTTATTGTGTGAAAGTGTATCGTTGTGGAAGCACAAGTTTTTTTTTGTCATGATCTTTGATGAAAATCCTAACTTTAAATATGTTTGGTCTCTTGAAAGGAGATCTATGAGAAGATCTTTCCAAATTTATAAACCATTAGGTCATGTCTATGCTAAAATCTATGTAATCTTGTATCAAATATTTTTTGTGAATGCCTTCACCAAATTTTCTTCACATATCTCTTGGGTTATGTAAATGAAAACAAAATAAAAATTGTGTTTGAATTATATTTAAATAATCCTTCAATATTTGTCGATATTTTAAATACATGAGCATTATATACATGCCAGTGTAAGGAGTCAGTATGGTTGTTTAATGTTCCATTAATTTTACTCTATATTGTAATCATTTTTTTTCCTTTTTAAAAGAAAACCATGTATACAAATAAATATCTTGATTCTAACATCAAATATCTCTCAATCTATCAACAACATATTTACCAAATCTTCAGAAAAGGTTATTCTAAGTCAAAACCATCCCTAATATATCCTATTGGATTTTTTGAGATAGATAATGAGTAAATGGATAAGAAAGATAAAGGAAAAAGGGAAATAAAAGGAGGAATTTGAGTGAAAACTAGTATAAAAAATTATTATCCCAATAGAAAATGATTTACATTGCAAGCCTCTCCTACAAACACTTTGAAAATGACTCATTAGATTGTTAGTCTTATTTCAACATTAATCATGAATAGTGGAACTATCCATGATAATAAATTTGATAAATAAATATATTTGGACATGTAATGTCAAAAAAAGTATCCCTTTTTATCACTTAATTTGGGAATAATTAATAGTAAAATGAACTTAATGTTGCCTTGATTTAGTGTAGTAATGTGTTTTACACATTCACATTAAGTTTAGGGACCTTTTTAATAAAATCAAATTAATTGTGCCTTATTTAGGGTGTTGTAAAGTGTATCCTTATACTTTCACACTAATCCAGGGATTTATTAATTAATTGGGGTTATTTGTGCCTTATTTGGTCCTATCTTACATCCACAAGCCTTAATAAATGTAATTTTTTTTTAGTATAATCTTGACATTTCTTAAATGACCAATCATAATTTAATGTTAGGGGTTGTGTCTTCTAGATTTAGTGATACGTGACTTATGCTTCCTTTGGAATATGATTCTCCCATAGGTCTTGGGACCTAATTTTGAATTTCACATTGAACAAGATAGTTCTAGATATTTGTGCCCCAAACTTTAGCCACTATGATCCATATGCCACAACTGGCGTATGAGTCTCACTTTAACTTGGAACTATTTTAAATCTAATTCTTGGCAAGATTTTACTGTCCTAGATTTGATGTTGGCTTGTAGTGTTGTAATTTCAGGAAATTCAACATAAACAAGTATAAATACAAGATCATTTCACTTAGTTTCACCTATAAATTTTGGGTCAAGCATCCTAAGATTTGACAAGAGAATTATAGAGTGTTCAAGAGAATTCAAGAAGGCATTCAAGGGAAGATTTGTAGATGATTATTGCAGAAATCAAGATACATTATCATGTTAAAGGATTGATGCATTGTGCATGTGGTTTTGAGCTAATGTTGTGATGTATTGTTCAAGATCAATTCAAGTATTCATAGGCATTCTCTTTCATCAAGAATCATGATCAAGATCTACATCCATAGAGGCTACTTCATGCTTGTTTATAGATCTACAATGTTTCTATCAAGGGTCTATTATTTCATCTTATGTATCATGTTTCATTTTATTCATGCTTCATTTCTCATTAAGGTTTGATTACCAAAATGAGGTTTGACCAAGGAAATCACCAATTCCCTAACAAAACAACATTTTCCCCTTCTTTGATGTGTGATTGTAGGTTTATAGGTTTTAAGAAAAAGTGGATTTGAAGCCTTTAAAAGTACCAAAATGAAAAATTTGTAGAAGTTGTCAAAATTTTCAAGGAGTTGTCATCTTCATGGAAAGTCACCTATAGGTCAAAATTCAAAGTTTCAGACTTGGAGATCAAACAAGAGGGAAGATAAAGAAGATCACTTGAGGATACCAAAATTTCTAAAAAATCCTAATAATAGGACTAAGTCACCACCTTGCGCGAATGAGTCCCATTATACCACTTTTCAACCATTTTTTGTAGATCCTAGTTTAGTAGTTGTAGATTCTAGATTCAGCCAAAAACCCTAAACTGAGACTAAATTACCCAGCTTAGCGTATGAGTCCCAGTGTGCATCAAAATTCATCATTCGAGATTATAGACCTTGTTTCAGGCATCTCTAGATTTCCCAGTGCCTCTCTATTCATTCTCGGTTTAGTATTATGATTTTTAGTTTCATATTCTAGGTCATATAGTTAGGTTTTTCATATTACATTCAACTCTTTCTTTCTAATTACTTGCTTAGTGGTGAACCCCCTTTGTTTAGTCACACCCAAGGAGACCTTGTAGTAACTCCTTATCTTAATTGAAACAATAGGTTGAGATCTTTAGGGTTTCTTTGAGTGAACTAGAGCAAAATATGGGGGATCCCTTTTCCCTTTTAGCATTCCATCTCCTAAAAGGTGGAGCACCCTATTTCCTTGCATTCATTTTGGTCAACCTATACTTTTTACACCTTATTTATAATTTGGAGTGCATCATAGTCCTAGATTTACTTTACATTAGCTTTGCATTTGATCTTGCATTAGTTAATTTTCTTTTAGGGCTTCTAAATCTTGCATTAGTGAAAGTTCACATAGCTTGCATTTTTTCATCTTGCATCATTGAATTTTATTTGAAAGTTGTAATTACATATGATGAAGACAACATACAAACCAAAACCCTTAACATTCACTTAGAATTTATTGAGTTTAGTGTGAAAACCCTAATCTAGGACTCATTCGCCCATCTTGGCAATTTAGTCCTTGTATAGGTTATTTTACCTCAATTTTGGGAATTTTGTGTTGGTTTTTATAGTATTTGAGCCTTCCAAAAACCATAACTGGGACTCACACACCCTTCTAGGTGATTTAGTCCCATATCAAACTAAAAACTACATTTTCTAGCATTAAAAACCTTGTTTCTAAGCTTCCATTTAACATTGTTAGATATCTATTTTAGTTTGCTAATATTTTGTTTCATTCATTTTATTAGATCTAGCTTAATTTTCTTCATTGATTGCATTTCTTATATTCAAAATGGTATTTAAAACATTTCATTTTTAGATTTTTACATAGCATACTGAGTCAATTATCATGTTCTAATCCTGAAAATTGCATTATCCTTTCGCATACACTCTTCTCTATCATTCTCACATTTCAAATTTGTAAGAAATGTATTACATCAAGCTTTCATTAAAAAACTATATGGTTATTATAATTAATGTTCTATTTCCAGATATTGTTGATTACTATAAGATATTTTTGTTATGTGCATATGAATATGAATTCCTCTCCCCTCTCTTTTTGTTCATCATTGATCCTAGTACCCCTCCTATGAGTGAGACTACTCTATTGAAAGAGAACACAACCTTGGGAAATCATAAAAATCATATTCATTCTTCTACTAATATCTCTCCTATTTTTGAAGAAGGTATTTTGGTGTTAGAGTAACTAATCAATGGGAGTTTTGAGATTCCTAGTTGTTTCTCTCCTCCTACCTATCTTATTGGGCAAGACATTGCTGAACAAGAGGACACAACTATAGGTAATCATGATGATCACATAACACAAAAAAAGACCATTGAAACCTACCTAAATACCACTTCAACTATTCTACATTCATCTCCCAACATCTTCCCCACTTATGAGAATGTTATAGCGAAAGAGGATGCAATTGTAAGAAATCATGAAAATCACATTACTTGTGAGAAGGATATGTTGCTATTGGATGATCAAATATTTAAGATATATGACAACCCTATTTACATTTCATTCCCTACCTCTCCTATAGTCGAATACATAATGGGACAAAGGAATTTATTCATAGATAACCATGATACTCATACTTTTTCTTCTTATAACATCTCTCCTATTTGTGGAGAAAATATTTTAGTGTTAGAAGATCAAATAAATGAGAATTATGAGAGTCCTATTTGTTTCTCTTCCCCTAGGAAAAACATTATTGAACAAGAAAATTCCATCATTGATAAACATGAAAACCCAACCATTGATAACTCCCTTACTTGTGATGAAGTCATTTTAGAATAATCAGCCTTGGAATGTCATGAATATCCAGTTTTTTGTTATCCTAAAAACTCTCCTACTACTAGGGTAGATATCATGGTGTAATAAAATGAGAACATTGACATGTTCCTTTCAAACAATAGTAATGCGGCTTCCTTAGATGAAGATGACAAGCTAACAGTAGACTCCCCTTCACTAAGACATGATGAATGTAAGGATAAGTGTGTTGAGGCTATGAACATTAGAACCTCCTTGAGTCCTTTGATTCTTAGACCTCCTATAAATCCTTTAATTATTGAACCACCTAGGCCTCAACTAATCCTCTCTCTATCCTCACAAAAAATACAAACTCAAAAAAAATCCATCCTAATCCTCGAGCCACCTAAGAATATTGTTTTATAGCAATCAAATTATAACACTATTTCTCATAGATATAATACTATAAAGAATCCACAACCAAGACAAACACCTTCAACATTGCTCCCATTGCCTAACCCTATCTTACCTGGTCCTCCTTGTTTTCCTTTAAAATGTGGAAAGGGATATAGGAAATCATTAGAGGATATCAAAGTTTTAGATTAGCCCTAGTACTAGGACTAAATCACCACTTGTGGTGTATGAGTCCTAGTATACCAGATTTCAAGTATTTTTTATAAATCCTGGTTTACCAGTTCTAGGTTCTAGTTTCCACCCGAAACCCTAAACTAGGACTAAATCTCCCCTAGTAGTGTATGAGTCCCAATGTGTATTAGTGTTAGATTTCCAAAAGTGTAGAACTTGTTTCAAGCTTATTCAGTTTCCCAAGTGCCCCTCTATCCTTTCTCAATTCATTATTCTAATTTTTAATTTCATATGTTAGGTTGCATAATTAGGTTTGCATATCATTTTCATCCTCTTAGTTCCAAGCCTTTTATTGGTTGTGAGCCCATTTTTATCTTTAATCACACCCTAAGACAACCTATTGCAAATCTCTAGGTATGTGTAGGATCATGATGGGCCAAAAAGTGGCTATATGATGGGTATGTGTAGGGTATGTGGCTAATGACTTTTTTTACCCAAAATTGATGAAATGAAAAGGGTTTTTAAAGTATATTCTCAACTTTCCACCAATATAAATTTTTATTTAATTTGAATTTAATAAATAATTATTATTCATTTTCTATTTGAATTACAACTAAAGTCCTGATTGATAGGCTAATTGAAAAGCATGTATAGCTTTCAAATGGAATCACTTTTTTTGAAACTGAAACATGTGTCACATTCCATGCTTCACATACTATAGGATTAAAAAAAATGAATTTGATGAAGTTTTGACCAAGTTAAGGTGGTCAGACATACAAGTTTTTATATTTTTTAAAATTTGTAATAAAAAATTCATAATAATTATTTAATTGGAAAAAAATTATTAAAAAATATGCATCACATCAAGAAATGAGTCCTCTATTTATATATAAAATCTTATAAAAAAAATATTATCATTTTATTGTGGTTAGGGTGGTTAGACATACACATTATTTTTCCTCTGAAATTTAAGTACTAATGCATTGAAATTTCAAATTCTCACCAAATAGATTTTTAAAAAAGAAGTAAACTTAGTAGTTTATAAAATTCATTCAATTTGCTATAGATTCTATTCTTACATATTTTTGAAATAATATAGATAAGTTATTCAAATTTTTACGTCAAGTTTCCCAACTCTATTTTTTCTGAATTGTTCACCACTTAAGGGCCTATTTTTTCCATGATGATCTTGCACATACCCCTCCTCCCTTACTTGCATTACTAGATTAAGATCTCTAGGGATTTCTTGAATGAACTAAACTAAAATAAGACCCCACTTTATGGTTCCATCTCCTAAAAGGTGGAGCCTCCTATTTCCTTCGTTTAATTTTGGTGAACCTATCCTTTGAACACTGTATTTTCTGATTTAGAGTGCATTATAGTCCTAGATCTAGCTTACATTAACTTTGCATTAGGTGTTGCATTAGTTAATTTGCATCTAGGTATTCTAAATCTTGCATTAGTGAAAGTGCATATAGGTTACATTTTTGCCTCTTGCATCATTGAATTTCATTTAAAATTTGTAATTGCACATTGTCTAGACATCATACAAACAAGGAAACCTAAAATTCACCCAAAATTTGCTGAAATTAGTTCAAAAACCCTAATCAAGGACTCATATTCCCCCTAGGCAATTTAGTCCCAGTATAGGTTGCTTTTCCTGAATTATGGGATTTCTATATTAACTATTTATCAACATTTGAACCCTTGAAAAACCCTAACTAGGAGTCATACACTCCTCTGGGAGATTTAGTCCTAAGTCAGACCTAAAATTGCATTTTACAACATTAAAGACCTTGTTTCTATGTTTCTATTTGTTGCTGTTAGATTCCTATTTTAGTTTCCTAAATTTTTGTTCCATTCATTTCATTACATCTAGCTTAATTTCATTAGAATTAGAATTAGAGAATATCATTTATCTTATGATCCTTGCATTCATTGATTGTCCCTTACATGAATTTTACAACTTGGTTTCCTATTGCTAATACTATAGTGAGATGAAGTTTGATACTCATGTCATCCTAGGATATCACAATTGTCGTGGATCATGGGTCATCTAGCTCTTTCACTCCTAGTATTGACACTAGTTCACTTAGTATGGACCATACCCTTAACAAATCTTTCCCTTCAAGTAGTGTGACAAGTGTTGAAACAATGGTTGCTAGTATTCTGCAAGAAAACATAATCCAAATCTATGAAGACTTAGCAAACCCACAACATCAACTAAGTACTAAAATATTTCTACCATTAATATTCCTACCATAGATAACATACATCACATGATTGAAATTGAAGAAGGAATATAGCTTTCATGTAACCTAGCTTAGATTTTTGGAAAAATTAGTACAACTTGTGCTCAACCTTCAAAAAATGTCAAAAGTCAAGGAGGAAGTCAAATTCCTCCTCCCACAACCATTTCCACTATTCCTACCTATACCAACCCTCAAGTTACAATAATAATACAACCTACTAGTAGTGTCCTTCCTACCTTGAGTATTTATGCTAGTCATCCTTGTACCTTTGTGGCATTGCATTTCATATCTCTTACCACTTTCCCTCTCGTAAGTATTCCATTCACTTACCCTCGAACACATATACACCTCCACCATATTCACCTCCATATCAAAATACAACCAATGATGCCATCCTTTACCAAAATTTGCAAAATGTTTCATCCCTTCAAAAGAAAATATCCACCATAAATAAGAATAAAAATGGCCAACCTACATACCATGTCAAAAGAAATCCCTTATCCTTCAAGATATTGATAACAACGATACCACAAGGTATAGAGATTCCTAGGTTTGAGAAATATGGGGGGGAAGGAGATCCTTCTAACCATGTTTTTGCTTATATCACCTGATGTAGTTATTTTTTCCTTGAGCTTGGCTAAGCTTTTCCCTAGGTCCTTGAAAGATACCACTTTAGAATGGTTTTCCTCATTACCAAACAACTCAATTCATTCATTCAATAAGATTTTTGAGGACTTTATAAATCATTTTCAAGTGCACATGACCCCGAATATGACATTAGCTGATTTGATGAGATGTAAGCAAAAAGATGATGAAAAGGTTAGTAACTTCATTTCATGCTAGTAATTGCTTTATTCCCAAATCGACATAAAGATTCACAATCCTCACCTACAACAGATGTTCATTGATAAATTGCAAACTAAGATACAAGATAAGCTTGGCATGATGAAATTCCCTTCCTTTGTAAAGTGGTGTACTACCCTTTGTGATTATCAAATTTTGGTTAGTAGTCATGAAACAAAATCCACCTCTAGCCATCTTGAAAATTATAAATCAACAAATCAAAATAATTATAAAACTTTTAGAAAATATAATAAATGCTTCCTTCAACTAAATCTCCCTCAAAAAACAACTCAACATATTGATACCCAAGTGTCTACTATAAAGAATACAACCACTTTCACATTTGGGGATCTGGCTAGATAATTTACTCCCCTACTTGATACCCTCCATAACACATTGTTAAGACTTCTATAATAGAAAATGATCACCTAATCTCTTGTTAAAACACTTTATCCTAATAATCCTTTACCTCTGAAACTTTCAATCAATTTCGTATTGTGATTATCACTAAAAAAATGGAAATGATACTCGACATTGTAAGCATATTAAAAATCTTGTGTAAGACCTCATTGATTCTAATAAAATTCACATTATAGGTGTTAATGATCAAGGAAATAAATACATTGACCCTCCCAACCAAAACTTGCAAATCTTTACCAACCCTATGCCTGACCATAATATTTCATTTTTCAAAGCTAGTGAAACTAAGAAGAATGATGTGATGAATGTTGAAATGGATGATGACATCATGGATATTATTGAACAAGGTCCTATGGATACTATTAAATAAAATCCTATAGATGGTTTGATTACATTGATCAAAACTCAACCTCATAAGGGTCAAACTAAAAAGCCTTTTAACATTGGTTTCTCATCTAAGGATATAATTAGAAATGTACCCGATGGTACTCTTTATATAGTTGGTTGAATCAATGAAAATCCCACTAATGGGATATTAATTGATCTTATCTATGGAGAGAATATGATCACTAAAGAATTCTTACTTTTGAATGAACTCTATGAAGAAAAATGCACTAAACTAAAAGAATGGATAAAAATGCATAATGGCTTTGCTTGCCCTATGAGGGGATCGATCACCCTTCCTTTAAAACACAAACCAAAACAATTAGATGTTTCATTCTCCATCATCTTGATATTGGATCAATTATGTGGAAAGCTTATTTATCCATGACTACACTACATGGAAGCCATCTCATTGATCATGGATAAATGATTAAAGTTTCCCACTAAAAATTAAATATATTTATTGTGCACTATAGTGACTTTAATCCTCTACCTTCCTATGGGAATTTATCATTGGATTTATTTTTGTTGAGAATTTATTGAGATGACTTACCATTGTTGTCATTGATGTCAAAACCTAGGATCTGGAAGGTTGTGCTCCAAATGATATACAAAAATGATCTATCCTATTGTGTTCTTTGATGTTGAGCAGTGTGGATATTATTCTTAATCCGGATATGATAGCACTTCTTTTTAGGACATCCATGGAAGACAGTTAATGTAGAATAATGAATTCTAATATTTTGATCTTGGTTATGTTTGTGGTGTTTTTTGCACATCAACAACTCAGACATAATATAATATCCTATCCCTCTTGAAAGGTAAATCTCAATCAACAAGCCTGAAGAGATCACCCCAAGGTCTCTAATGTCAGGTCTTGACAATGCAAAAACAACTCAGTGATAATGTGAAAATGCTGGTAATCACAAGGGGCCTTACAAAAAAAATGTTGGAAACTTCAAATTCATCGAATCTTGCAATATGTTGATGCTTTTAGTCCTAAAACTAACCCAAATTTTGAAAGAAATAGTAAAAGATAAAAGGGTTGAGAGAAATTTCTGCAAACAAAACTAACTCCTAAGATCAATTGTGCAAATAATCTAATATCCAAAGTGGACCAATCCTTCAACACCAATTCCTACTTAACCCAGATTAAACCTGTCATCTCACATAAACAGTGCAATCTTCTAAGGAAACAAATATTTTTAGTTCATGAAGCATTCACACAAATCAACCCTATTTTATAAGTGAAATGAATAAATACCCACAATTGAACTCAGCACATAAATTCAAGGCCCAAGCTAACTTTACACAGCGACTTACAATCAAAAAGCTGCTCAAAGTATGGACCAATGATTTCACAAACACCTCAAATTTTAAATTTCATTAATACAATTGCACCACATCTAAATCTAAAATCTAACATGCAACCACAACTCTAAATCAATTTCTCAAAGATCTAAAGAAAAAAGAACCATGCAAAGTGAATAACATAAGAAAGGGCACCAAAGAACAATGTCTTTACTTATATTGAATCATCCAAGTTTGTAACAATTCAAGTATCCACAATTTTTCAGAACTTCCTCTCAAAAAATAATAACTCCTAGCTAAGTTCTAACTATTCCAACTATGTCTAAAACTTACAAATGAAGTTGGAGCCTCAATTTATAGTAAAATAACATTAGGTCAGCCCAGAATCAGGGTTTACATGATTAGGAGGGCTAGGAAGGTCGGCCTAGAGAGTTTTTTAAATAAAATAAAATTACATTAAATGTTTGTAAACTAGTCCTAGGTCGGCCTAGACCCCTCTAGAAACATTCCTCTTAATGGTACATAAATCTAAGTCGTCCTTTCTGGTAGTGAGGTCACATGATTGGCACATATTCCTAGGTAGCTACAAGTTGGAAAATTTCCCCTCCTTTATTGGCTTCTAATTTGCTAGACAACTCTTTGACCTTTTCTAATATTTCCACCATGTCTGCTAGATTTGGAGCTGGGATATATTGAACTCTTGCCTTATGAGTTTTGTATTCTTCTAAATTCTAGGACATCACTTTATTCCATTCAACCTACAACTCATGATATTTATCCAACTTTGAGATATAGATAGTTGCATCCTCCAAATTTTCCTTGGTGATTTTGTCAGAAGGGGCATAAATTTCATGCCACCATGAATATAATCTATTGATGTTCATATTCTTTTGACCAAGCTTCCTTCTCCCAATCATTATTTCCAAAAAAATAATACAACTATCATATATCTCCTTCATTTTTCCCTGTAGCTTCATTATCTTCTTTAAGGCCTTAGAGAGGATCTCTTTTCTATAATTCTATACTTCTATCAACTCCTTCACCTTACCAATTTCATCAAAGGAAAACATGTTCATCTTGGCCAATTCATCCTTAGGCACTTGTAATATTTTCTTCAACTCTCCAATAGTTGATTCATCAACCTTATTGCAGTCTTAAGCAAATTGGGAAGTGTCCTCTAGAAATTCAGTAGCCATAGCATGGATATTGAAGATTTTCTCAATTGATTCATCCCCCCTGCTACTCACATCATGCAACTACACCTGAATGTTATGAATAGAAGACTTCAATCTCTCAATTTCTTATACGACTTCATTTGGTAACAATCCTTCAGGAAGGGTGCTATCACTACTAGCAGTTTGTAGAGGCTTCAGTAGATGTTGGGCATATTTGTGCACATCACTCAGTTGTTTATGCAACTTCTCCTTTTCTTTAGTATCTTTATCCAGTCTCCTTAAGATTTCCTAAGAGGATTCTTGGAATTCTTCCTTCTCCTATTCCTTAGCAGTTGGACATAGATTAATGGCTTGTACCTTATAATCGGTGGGTCTCACCTCATCCTTGAATTTATCCCCTACAAGAAAAACTACATGAATGACTCTATTGTTAAACTCATCTCTTAAAAAATTTGAAATTGTCCTAGCTCTTTTCCTCTGCTTGGGTTGTCCCCATTGTTCCAACATTTTTTCCTAGCTAGGATTTTCTTCTTGGACAATTATAGGCTTCTTGCTAAGCTCTTTTCTCCAACCATTCAATAAAAACATGTTCTATTTCCAATTATATGGAAGGAAATTATTGCTTATCATTATCGTAATGAGGGTTTTCAGTAACCTCTTCCAATTTCTTCTCTATCTTTGGCTAATCTTCCAATTCATCAAGTACCACGTTCTCTAGGGATTTGGATAGTTTTTCTTGAACTACCTCAGACTCCATGTTATTGCTTTATGTCCCAAAGGTTGATTGCTTCATATCTTGCACAAATTTTCTCCACTCTCCACTCTTAGAAGTAGAAAATTCATCATCTTCCTTCTCTGGTTGTTTAAGGTCATTTGATATGTCACCTTCTTCATTAACTGCCTCCTCTAAAATTTTCACAATATGAGGAGAAAAAAGAGGAGAATTATTTACTATAGCTGCTCTCTTTTCTCCATCATCAATAGGTGCCTCTTCATTATGCACTTCTTTCTCTACAGTATTTTTCTCAATCATCGCAGATGTCTTATGTTTAGGAGAATTCCTCCTAACATACACTTGGGGATTTTTCCCTAAACTTTCTACATCAACCACTTTAGCCGAGGAAGGGGCATCAGGAGAAATACTATGTTTCCTTGCTTTTGTTTCCTTTTGTCCTTATTTAACTAGTTTCCTCTTCCTTATTGACTATAAGGTATCACCTTCTTCAATTATAGTATTGAACTTGGGAGCCCTCTTTGTTTTGGGAGATGGTTTCTCACACTACTTAGCCTATGTCCACCTCCTAGTTTTTCTTTTTATTAACACAGGTCTATCTTCTTCATGTCCTTCTTCATTATGAGGCTCAAAATTATAATCCTTTTCAACTTTTTTCTCTTTCTCAGATTGGGATTCTAAGTCTCCAATCAAATAATATGTGAATTTGGTGCCATCGGCTTCCAGCTCCAATACATTGTGTTTTACCCATAGCCTTGAGTATTTCTTCACTGGTCTAGTAACTTGGTTCAAGTTTTATATTTCCTTTTCTGACTAGTTAATTGGATGCAAGGGCTTGTTTCTATAGGGCTCAAAATCATGGTGTTGAAGTAAATTTGCATCATCGTCCTTCACTTGATCAGGCACCTCTTTAACTCTGTGCAATCTGATTAAATTTAGGGGCACCCTAGAGAATCTTCTCCTTATAATTTAAAATTCATCTCAAAAATTGGCCCAATAGTCCTCAATGTGGTCCTTATGCCTGAATATTCTATTAGCTTGTTTTTGGGCCTTACCATAAGGATCAAACTTATTTTTGTTAGTGTGAAAATATAATTCAAATATTTCCATCTCTTTTTTATAATGTTGAGCACTCTAAATAGAAAGGAACACTTCTAAAGTTTCAATTCTCAATGGGAATTCTACTCCCAACCCTTTCTTATGCAACCCCTATTATAAAATCTCATCAAATCCTATCATTTTCCTTGTCAATTCTAGTATTAGGGGATCCTTGTACCCTGATGTATGTGAACCTTTGAAACTAAATAAACCATTGATCATATTGCTCGATTAAGTCCATGACATCAGAAGAAAGATTGATATGGAGAGCATCCTACAACAACTTAGGTATGTACATGAAAAATGCATTGTTGGCTCTCCAATAGTTAGTTGTTTTATGTTTTTATGTTTTAGTTGTAGGTAAATGTCCCATATCTTGTCCTTTTCTATAGTTCATTTGCAACTAAGATCTTTATACTTTTTTTTTCTTAACAACATGTAGACAAGATATGAAGTCATTGTGAATCTATTAGTCTCTTGTACACTTCTTAATTGGGAATCTAAGTTGTTACTGATGATTATAGCCCAATGATAATGATTTCTAGCCACAATATTTGTGACGGGGTAGAACATACAATTTTGGAAAATGTGAGCCTCTTGTACTCCCATTACCATGCCCAAGAGAGTTATTACATCATGATACTCAATCTTAAAGTCACTTTTATGCAATTGTTTAGGCAGCTTAGAATAGTGTGGTTTGGGATTCAATATCCAAGAGTTGTTCATGATCTCCAAAGCTCTGTTGGTGTCTTCATCATTAAACTTTATTGCTTCCCCAATCTTAATCTCCTGAATAAGCTTGTGATGTGAGGTAATATTGAATACCTCTATAATGGATTCTCCATTAATATTTTCCATGACTCTTCCCTGGGGTCCAATTGTAATCCTTGTTCTAGAGTCATAATGTCTTACACATTCCAAAACCAACTATGGGAAAAGTTGTGTTTGAGGGAACCCTACTGCTTAAGCCAATCTAGTATGAGTGAGGATCTAAGCCAATTGAGTTGGTGAATTTACATAGATCCTTTGTTGGAAATCATCATAGTCGACATGTCCCATGTTTGTGTCTACAATCTTTGACCAAGTAGAAGCAATCTTGGAATCTAGCAATATGCCTTTGAAATCATACTTCATCCTTTCTACTCTTCTTCTCACCTCCTCTTGCACCAAAGCAACCTTTGATTTAGATTTCTTGTTGAGAATCAATTCTTCCTGCATCTATTAGAAAGGACCATAATCACTAAGATGAAAGTAACAATATAACACATTTTTATTAACTTAAAGAAGCATGACTATAAATAATGATGCCATTGAATGAAAATGACAATGCAAACCCTAATGGCAATGCAAGGTGGACAATTCATTCTAGAAGATCTCATTATCAGATTGTGCAAAACATGCAAGTGAAACTCCTTCAAGTTAGTCAAGATCCATGATAATGATATCATAATATGAATGCGAAAAATTGTTTATCATTAATATTTAAAATTTGAAACTAAATGAGAAAGGTCAGGTAATCTGAGCAAGCATAGATTGCTTGGCTGAACTAGAGCTTGGGTAATATGAGCAAGCTCAGATTCCCATAAATTTACACATTGGGCACCTTTTGACCTATAATCATGAAGTGAGATGCAATCAAGTATGGTCATGTATTAACCACTTTAGGATCACATTCCAATAATCTTCATTTAGGCTTGATTTGTTAAACACACTGAATACATGAAGTTTAACAGGGTTCTAGTGTTTCTCAGGATCTTGGATTTGGTAAATTCAAAGGAGCTTGGAATCACCAAATGGAGGCTAAGTTCAAAATTTCTAAGTATCCAAGCTCTGAGGATTTTGATCATAGGAAGGATCAAAAAAATCTTAGGGGGCTCAAATTTTTCATGCAGATTAAGACTCAAAAAATATAAGCTACCTCAAAATTTCTAAGTATTTCACTCAAATGTGCAATTTTGGTAAGTGTTTAGTTTGTTTGATGTTTGAAAAATAAAGTATGATCATTGCACAAGTTGGATTCATGTTTTCTCACTCCCAATGCCTTGATTCACTCGTTTACATCAAAATCCATCAATCCCTTTCATTTCATCCATCACATTCAATCTTCAAGCAAGGTTCTACACAACTAGGATTTCAAATATAATTTCAAGAGGGAGACACTCTTAAATTCCACTATCAATCATGGAAAATGAAATACAAGAAGACAAATCTAAAAGGTATTCAACATATAAAATCACTCCAATCTTCCCTAAGAATACTCAAATCAAAATTTACATCAAGCCTTTATGGAGTATATCTTTTAAAGACAAAAAATCCTCAAAAGTAAGGAAGGAAACCAAGCAATATAAAATCCTCAATTGATGATTGAAGAATACACCACAAGATATCTACAATGAAGCATGAGATTCAATGAAATCATTAACAAGAGACTAAATCTAACCATCCTCGAAAAAGTGCACAGGAAGAAAGTAGGCAATGGGAACTTGCAATGGAGACCCTCGAACCCTAGAGTGATCACATGGAGAGCACAAATTCCACCTCTTAGTTCCAATAAATGGGAGAATAAAGCAAGTTCCTAAGTTTCAACTCTTCACTAAGAGGAATGACCAAAATGAATAGCATGTTTCAAATATATTCCCATTTCACATCATAAATGAATGTCATTAATGCATGAAAATACGCTTCAAAATTACAATATGCAAAGGGACCTTAGGCTTGAAAAATCTAAGGGAGAACATATTTTCTAGTTGGAATGAGGCTTTCATAATCTGAGCTACATCAGATTTCCTAAAGTTTCCCCATATATAGGAAAATTTACCCCTCATTTGGAATTTTTGATTGGAAACATCTTTCAAAGTGCAAGTATGCCATCATAATGTTGTTTTAAGACATCTTATGTGCATATATGACCATTAGTTCCTAAGTGAAACAAGACCAAGACTAAGAGACCGATCCCTTAAGGGGAAAATGTTAGGACCCTAAGGAAAACAAGCAAGCCAAGCAAGTGAAAGAGGGTCCTTGCCTCCAGCGGGGCGTGTGCGTGAAACAACAAATGGAAACTCCTATTGGGGAAATGCTCCAAAGCATTTTGATGACAAACTAGAATGAAGAACCTAGAATCTCTGGTTTCAATCCTCACATCAGGTCAACCATAAACAAAGTTTCAAAGCCAATGGACAAGTAGGTCTTTCTTGTACTAGATTCCAAGTGCGTGCAAATGTGTTCATTTCCCTCCCTTAGCTACTGAAGGGTAACCAAGGTCAGTCTAATCAATCCATGTAAAGATTTTAACTCCAAAAGCAACCTAGATAGAGCCTCACTACTAGCTAAGTGTCCATAGCCTCGACGAGGTTATCACTATGGTTCTCCCGAACATAGATTTACTGCCAGTCAGGCATCCATAGCTCTGGTAGAGATATTTGGATACTTTTGATAAGGTGAATAATCACTTCTAATTTTCAATATTCTCTTTTCTTTTTTGTTTTGATATTGTTTCAAGATCATTTAAACTTTCCTGTTCACCCTGTAAGCAACGAGGCTCACACTCATGGCTGAGAACCATAGTGGCATTGAAGTGGAAATAGGATTTTTCACTAGACCATACTTTACAAGGAACCTTCAACAACCTTTGAATTCTTAAGATGTATATGTAAGTGTAAGACTCAAGCACATTCTAGAACTATCCTAATCTAGTGACTCATCCACTTCAAGCATTTAGCACATGTGACACCAAATAGAGGAACTTCACCAACTTTTTCTGAAAGGATGATTAGAGTTTGTAAAATAAATACCTAAATAGTCTCAGATAATATAATGATAGTTGTGTGAGTACAACACTCCCGGAAGAGGATAGGGGAACCCAATATCTAAAAAGAAAAACAAAACAAACTAGAAACCAAACCTAAGGAAAACCTACACTAACCAAAAGCGGAAAGAAAAAGAAACCAAAACAAAAAAGAAAACAAAGCAAAGAGAAAACCAAAAGAAAACAACCCCTAAAATAACTATGTACAAGGAAGAGTTGTAAATAGCCCAGGCCAAGAAGTAATGCATCAAATACTACCCATTAATAGGTAGTGGGACATCCTCCCCAGTGAGAGTCTTCAAGGGAAAAAGTATTATCTCCCAATATCTCTAAAATCTGGAATGGGCCAAGCCAAAGCTTATCAAAATTTCCATGTTCTCCCCTTTTGTCATGTGCTTTATCCCAATATAGGACCAGATCATAGATTCTAAAGGCTTTCACCTTGGATTTTCTATCAAACCATCTCTTAACAATGCCTTGGTGCATAGAAAAGTTCTCTAACACTTCATATCTTTTCTCTTCATGTTGCAGAAGCTTAGCCAAATGAGCCTCACATCTATCCCATTCATCATAACAATCATTAATGAATTACAAGGTGGGAATTTTTAGCTAGATTGGGAATACTGGCTCAAGACCATACATAAGGTGATAAGGAGAGGTTCCTAGAGAGGCTTTGTGTCTAGTATGATCTACCTAGAGAGAAAATCTAAGTTGGGTATTCCAATCTTTGGGATTTCTTTCTAGGAGCTTATGGATGACTATCAAAAAAAAATTATTTGTGGACTCAACCAAACCATTTCCTTGTGGGTAATAGTTAGAAGAAAACTTGATGGTGATACCATGATCAAAATCCCATCCAAAAAACTTTAGTGAAGCAAATGCATGACCATTATCATAGACTAAAGCATCAGGACAACCAAAATGATTGATAATACCTAATTCCAAAAAATTAATCACTACCTCAGAAGTACATTTCTTACAAGAAATACCTTCAGTCCATGTAGTAAAGTAATTAGTTACAATAAGAATGTACATGTGGCTTACAAAGGATGGTGGGTTAATTGGACTGATAAAGTCCAATGCCAACTGTACGAATGGTTTTACCTCAATTACTTGTTGAAGTGGAAGAGTTGAATGCTTCTCCTTGTTATAGTTTGACATACGTGGTATGTTCTGATGTGGTTGTGTGCATCCTTAGACAAAGTGGGCCAATAATATCCTACCCTCAAGATCTTCTTTATAGTAGTTGGTCTAGAACCATGGCCTGTGCCATACTTCTCATGAAATTCAGTCATCACTCTTGTAGCTTCTTCTTTTCCAAGGTAGCAGAGGTAAATGCCTTCATCATTCTTCTTATATAGAATATCTCCTTTCAACATGTAGTTGTCATTCTTTAAATGAAACACTCTCCACTGTATAGTGTTGACATGGTCAAGACACCTTTGATTCAACAAAAAATACACAATTTCATCATACCATTCATCTAAAGATTCATCTTGAAGGTGGTATTGATGGGCTATGAGATCAAGACCAATTTCAGCCATAGTTTTGGTCAATCCTTTCCCTCTCACAAGCTTCATGGGTTGCATTTCAATGTCATATTCCTACAACATTATAACCCATCTAGCCCTCTATTCTCCTAATTCATTTTTCATTAGTAGAAGCTTAACTGTAGGATCTGGTACTATTGCAAAGACCTTTTTTCTAAGGATGTAATGTCAAAAAAATTTCACACCTCTAACCATAGCATAAGCTTGTTTTTCTACACTAGGATATCTCAATTTTGCATCTTTCAATGGAGAACTGGGTGCTCACTTACTTGGTTAGATTTATGAGTTAGCATAGCAACACAAGAATGATCAGATGCAAATGAGTATATATAGAAAGGCTTAGAATTATCAGAGCTCACCAATACTAGGGAATCAAATATTGTCCTCTTAATTTCTGCAAAATCCCTTTTCGCTTTAGCACTCCACTGAACCTTTGCATCCTACTTCAACATAGCATTAAGAGGTTTAAGTATCTCTACAAATCTAGTAATAAAATTCATGACAAAGTTTATTTTCCCAAAGAAGGATTTCATCTCCTTTTTATTGGTTGGTGGTTGGATCTTCAATATAGCTTCTATTCATTCTAGATCAATGGATATTCCCTCTTCTGAGATGACATGTCCTAGCAACTTCCCCTTAGTGACTCCAAAGATGCACTTCTTAGGATTGAGTGAAATACCAAATTCTTTGCACCTTTGAAATACTTTGCACAAATCTGCAATATGATCACCTTGTTTCTTGGAGAAAACCATTAAATTATCCATATAGATAATGATGCACTTACCAATGATATCCTTGAAGGAAATTTCCATGGCCCTCTAAAAGGTTTCCTCTACATTGATTAACCCAAAGGGAATTCTCCTCTAACCAAAGGTACCCCACTTCATAGTGAAGGAAATCTTGTGTCCATCCTCATATTGTACCATGACCTAATTATATCTTGAGTATCCATCCAGAAAAGACACCATTTGGGATCCCTTAATGATTTTTAACACCTTATCCAATGATGGGACATGGTAGTTGTCCTTTTTTGAAGCACGATTAAGATTTTTGAAGTCAACAAAAAGTCTCATTTCTCCATTTTTGTTCCTTACTAGAACCAAATTAGCAACCCAATTGGAATGCCTTACTAGAAATATGATGCGATTAGACAACTTCTATGCCTCCTAAAAAATTGGTTCTAACAGGGAATTGATTGGTCTCTGTCTTTGTTTGAATGACTTGGAACCTAGCTTGAGAGGAATATTGTGTGTAATAATTGAGGTATCATACATTTTCAAATCTTTGTAACTCCAAGCTATTACATCTTGATATGCATGAAGTGCATCTATTTTTCACTTCTTTTCTTCCAGAGTACACACCTTCCCAATGAAAATATTCTTAACATCATCTAGGGTTCCCATATTATAGGTATCACACTAGCTCCTAAGGCAATCCTTCTTAGCTTGTTGTTCTTGATCCTTTATTCTATGAAGATCAATGATTCTCCCTAGCTATACCATCCCTCTTGGAATGGTGTTTTTTTTCAAATTGATAACTCCTTCCAAGTTCATTTTTGCTTCCTAGGGCTCCACCTCATCAATTATCTAAGAAGTGAACACATCAGATCTTGTAATAAAATCAATAATATGCTTGTCATCATGAAACACCTAAAAATTAGTTACATTATTAGGCACTGAAGGAACTCGAGTAAGCTCCACATTGAACTTCTTCAATCCATAGAGTGACTAGGGCTACAGAGTGCTTGTCGCCTGAGCTAGGGCATCTACAGTTTGATTCTTTCTATGAGGTATCAATTGAATTTTGAAAGCATCAAACTCCTCAATGAGATCCCAAACTCTATGTCTATAATTAGTGATCCTCTTGTCATGACATGAATATTGCTTTCTGACTTGTCTAGCTACCAACTCAGAATCTCCAAAAACTTGGAGAATTTTAACTTTCTTTCTTAATGCCATTGAGAGTCCATGAATTAAGGCTTTGTATTCAACTACATTATTAGTACAATGGAACTGAAGTCTATGGGTGGAAAAAAAGGTTTTACCTTTAGGAATGATCAGCTCAAACCTAGCTCCGACACCTTGCTTAGACTTGGATCCATCAAATTTGACTGTCCAACAACCAGCAGCCCCCGATCCTTTTGATCTCTCCTCATTAGTTTTTCTACTTCTTGGAGGTTCTTTCATAGGCTTTAAGCTTTTACCTTTGGAATTATACTGGATACTTTGTACACTTATCCTAATAGATGGAGGTGGATTGATGCAGCTTTGTATTTTCTCCACTGTTGTTTGGAATAGGCAACATTCCATCTCTGAGTGAGAAGCATTGTTGACCTTGCACCAATTTGGAAGAATTAATTCTTCTAAATTCATGTCTCTACCTAGTTGGATTTGGTCTTCCATGCACTTCTAAATAAACTCTTGAAACCTATCCAACAGGCTAAGTTGGCAATTTTTTTGGTCATTTTCTTCTTCTATGGGTTCTACCAATGCTCTAGTACTACTAGAATCTTTAGTAATATCTTTGGGTACATCTTGAAACATAAAAATTTCATCTATATTTGCTTCCTAGGCAGAGGCTAACAACACATAATTCCCCAAACTAGATTTAGAAACCAATACTTCATTTGAATTATTTTGATATTCAGTAATTACAAACTTCATCCTTGGTTCCCTTTTGATTCTAATTTGATTTGACACTCCTTTCCAAGGAAGCCACATGTGAGAATAATCATTTGAAACATATCCTTTCAGTTCCTTAGTGAAATCACTACCCAATATTAAACCATATGCATTAGGAATGTCTACTACTTGGATGTTGATTATTTGTTGAATCCTAGGATCTGATGCAATTTACATAGGAATCATATTTAGTTCCCCAACTACATTCACCTCCATCTTATCCAACTACACAACCTTCCATTAAGAGGCTACAAGAGTAATGCCTAAAGTTCTACAGATAGTGAAGGGCATGACATTTATGGAAGCTCCTAAATCTAAGAGATAGTTATGCAATTTTTTTGCAAAGATTTAGATAGAAATAAAAAAGGAGGGGTTTCAGTCTTTCCTTGAAATAGACTCAACTAAATATTATCTTGTGCAACTTGATTCCTATCCTTTTATTTCCCTTTGTCCTTGGATTGTACTTGACCTTGATCTTTTGGTTCTTGTGAACTAGAAGTTTTCCTAGCTACCTCATTAACTGTATTTCTAATAGCAAGAACCCTTAAGAACTCAAAAGTAGAGAGACTTACCTTCAATTTCTTGAGTTCCTTAGCTACATATTCATCCAATTTATCTATACTCATGACAACATAAGCATCTTTGGGATGATCCATCAACTTCTTTTTACCTGCTTCAGTGCTCTTCCCCTTTGAGAAATTAGCGTTTCCCCCTTTTGACAGATATTGTGTTGGCACATCAGTATAGGATGGATTGTTACTAGCATGTGGATTAGGTGGTGTGGCATAATTATTTGAAGGAGTTGAAGTGGTGAACAGACTTGAAACTTTCCTACTCCTCAAGTCATATTTTATTGTGTATTGTTGAAACATTTGGAATTCTTCAATGCCCATTTCTTCTTCATCCAAAGGACTATTATCATTCTTAGTACCATCCTAGAACAATTGTGAAATCTCATATCATCTTTCTCACTTGGCTCTTGTTCTGGTCCATTCTCTTCACTTCATGGGAAAGGAGCATGATTCAACACAATAACTGAGGAATCATAAGGGCCAGATGGTACCAATTCCTTTTTGTTGGAGTTATTTTTAGCTTGTTGAACTTCATACTAGAATATGGATGCAACAGTTTGGAATTTAGGACAATCCAACTTAGACTGTTGATTTGTCTTATGAAGTTTGCACCATTTGGACAAAGCTTCCTTAGCTAAATACACACCACTTGAAGGCTTATCCTGATTGGGAGGTTGATCCAATGGAGTAGGAACACCTCCATTATTTGGCCTAGTATTCCATGTTATGTTTTCCCTAAGAAGCTGCCTCCTATCAAATCCTTGTCTAGATGACTGCCCTCTGTCAAAATTGTCCATGTACTTGTGTAGAATCTATGTTTTCCATATTATAGTTGGACTACATATTTCTCTAGGTAGCCTAAAGTTGACTATTTTGGTTCCTTAGATACATTCCATATTCATCTTCTTAACTTGTTATGTCAGCTCATCTAGCCTTTCTTTGTTGGAATTATTATGAGATGCAGAGCCCATATTATTATGATGATATCTTGGTGTTGTTCCTGAACCTATGGACTGGTTTAATACTTGAAAAAAAATTAAGTAAATTGGGAAACCAACCTATTGTTCTGGATTGAGGGACTAATTGATATTTTAAGAATAACTAGCCATTGGTGGGGCCTAATTCATTGGAGGACCTGGATGTGGAACCAAAGGAAATTGTTGTACTAGATTCATGATGGGTATATGATTGGTCAAATCCTAATTAAGTGCTTGAATCATCCCTGGGTGAGTAGTAGTTCCTAAAGATGACAAGGGTCCTAACAAATGTTGCCTCAAATTTTTGTTAACCTTGACTACCTCTGTATAAGCATCGATCAAAGTATTCAGTGGGTTTGGTCTCCATTTAAGGAAAATAGTGACAAGGCTATCAAGGACTTCATAGTAAACTTCCAAGGAAGTAGCATCATTCATAGCATGGGGAGCCTATAACCTAGTGTATGCATGATGGAATCTATTTTTGAATGACCCTATTAGCTCATTAACTTCCCTATTAACCTTAGTGAACTATAAATACAACTCATTAGCACTAATAGGAATTTTAAACTTCTAGAGAAATGCATTCTCAAGTTCAGTCCAATTGTGTATGGACCTAGAATGAAAATGATTATACTAGTAAAAAGCATATTCTCCTAGGGAATATTGGAAGAATTTGCATGCAACATATTCGTGATTAATTCCCCTATCCCTAAGGTAGGTCTGGAAAATCCTAATGTGTTCTTTAGTTATCCTATTAGGGTCATTGACATGAAACTTAGAAAATAAATGTTTAGGATTCTTTGGTATGACATTGTAGTTATTAAAAGACAAGTGTGAAGGGTTGTTTTCCATGAAATCCATTGGTGCTGGTGGAGGTGGTAGTGGTTGATTGATAGCTAGCTAGGGCTACTGAATGTGGATAGCATCTGAATCAGATGATGAAGGGATTGATGAAGGTGAAGATGATGGAGAGAATGGAAAAGGTGGTTGGGCTGATTATGATTTTTCCATTCTTCTAGTCCTTCTTGGCCTAGTTGTTCTTGTAACTCTTGGAAATCTTCCTCCCTTGGTGTAGATCCAGTTATTCTTCAAAATATCTAATGAGAAAATGCAGATAGAAAATGGTCTAGCTTGATTATTTAGGCCCTCCTTCTAGCCACAATCTCTTGATGGTGTTTTTTGCATAGGAACAACTTAGACAAAATATAATATCCTATCTCTCTTGAAAGGTAAATATCAATCAACAAGCCTCAAGGGATAACCCCAAGGTCTCTAATGTCAGGTCTTGACAATGCAAAAACAGCCTAGTGATAATGTGAAAATGTTGGTAGTCACAAGGGGCCTTACAACAAAAATGTTGGAAACTTCAAATTCATCAAATCTTGCAATATTTTGATGCTTTTAGTCATAAAACTAACCCAAATTTTAAAAGAAACAACAAAAGATAAAAGGGTTGAGTGAAATTTCAGCAAACTAAACTAACTCCTAAGATCAATTGTCCAAATAATCTAATATCTAAAGTGGACCTACCCTTCAAAATAAATTCTTCCTTAACCTAGATTAAACCTACAATCTCATAGAAATAGTGAAATATTATAAGGAGACAAATATTTTCAAATCATGGAGCATTCGCTCTATGATAAATTTTTGGAACCAATGGAATCTTTAACGCTTATAGGGTATTTCACCTAAAAGGAGAGAGATTAGATCTAAAAATTCTTATGTTACACTCAAATTAGGATGTATGCAATGTGATATGATGTAAATGAACTTAACTAAATGTACTTGACTGATTAAGCTAATCTAAAATGAATGCAAAAGTGCAATTTAAGTTATGTTTGAAAACACATTATGATATGCAAACAACTATGAAAATGAAGAAATTATGCAGAACAAATGGTACAAGGGTAAATCTGAGTGCACTTGGATGAAATTATAGTTTTCTGGAGTGTCTAGAATGCTGATGGATTTTATTGATTTTTCAGAGTAGGACTCATTCACCAAGGGTGGAAAATCAGTCCTCCAATTAATGAGAAAATGTTGAGAACTAATTTCTAACAATCAAGATCCAGAATCTGACAAAATATAGATTTTCAGATTTCAAGTGGGAATCATTTTCCAAGGGTGAAAAATCAATTCTCCCCAAGATTTCTAGAAAATCAGGAGGCAACTCTACTACACCAAATTTGGAGATGTCTGAATGTTGGGTTGTTGGGGTCAATTCTGTAGGAAACAAATTAAAAACACTCAAAATGCTTGAAAGGATGAAAATTTGACTTGAAGAGCCTAGTTGAATTAATTTCCACATTTCAACACCTTTAAACCTATTAAATCTGCAAAGCAAGGTTGCAAATACACATGTAAAAAGATGAAAAATGTTGAGGGGACAGTGAATAGGGGTTTTCCTTAGTCAAACCCCACTTTGGTAATCAAACCCAATATAAATGATAAATCAACAACATGAAAGTGTTAATAACTTACCAAGATCCTTGTATAGGAAAATATAAAATGATGTCAATGGTTGCTCCAAAGTGCTTGAAAATGCTTAAGTTCACGATGTAGAATGCTTGAGTGCTTGAATATATGTTTGAATGTGGAGATTGCTTGAATGACTTACAAAATGTAAAAATGAGGTGAAAAATACTTATTTATACAATTCTTGTTCCTTACTATCTATTAATACCTCATCACATGCCGACATGAAGCAAATTTGAATAAAATCTTGAAAGGAAATTTGAAATATTTTGAATTTGGGGCCAAGGGGGACTCATTTGCCACCCATGGCAAATGGGGCCTACCCAAGACCTAAAACCATGTGTCAGGAAGAACATTATGTTTAATGTTGTTTGTTATGATAAGATCCAAAAATATATTTAATATAAGCATATGAGGGCATAAAAAGACAAAATAAAGCATGAGAAAGGTGTAAATAGTGAAGATGTTCCTAGAAAAGAGTTAAATCTTATTACAAGACTTTACAACACTTCAATATAGGACTTGTTGATGAATGAAAAGGTGATTTTTAGGTGAAATACTTTAAATAGAGTCTAGAATAATGTAGAAATTTCTTGTAACAATTCACAACACCTTTACAAGACATCCTTCTTTAAATTTTAGTACCTAAATAAGCATGTTCAAGCCATGATACATCATAAAATCAAAGAAACATAGTTCCAACACCATGAAAATGACAAGGGAGCATTTTTCTACAACAAATTTAGCCCCCACTTTAGTGAGAGGAAGAACTTGCTTCCTTAGACTAAAGTAGCCATGAACATCGAGGGAAGCTTTCAAATGTACTTATGCTAGCAAGATGGAATAAAATGATCAAGAGGGATGATCAAGCCCCCAGGATGAATATCCCATGGAAAAATAAGCATAAGAACAAAGGAACACACAAGTGTTAAAAAGAATTGAGTGAATCTTCGATCATCAGTCCAACTAGTTGTGAAAATAGATCTATGATGATTGTTTGAAAAAGGGAATGTGTACTCACTCTAGGGCCCTAGAACTTTAGGTTGTCCACAAGGTGAGAAGGCCCAACTGTATACTCACTCTAGGGCCATAGAACTAGTTTTCCATAGGGTGAGAAATCCCAAAAATAAGTAAGATATATATGCTAGTTCATATGCACTCACAAACAAAAAAGTGGCTATGGGGAAAAGTCATGCCGCTAGTTGGTCTTCTCGCTCAACCATGCCAAAGCTATACCCTTTCGATAACTTTTACAAGGCACCAAAAAGAAAAAGGAAATGCAAGTGTTAAGTTTTAAATAGTATGACACTATAGGCATGTAAGTTGTGTTATGCAAGGTGGCCAAGAAATGTAACAATGTAAAATGATAAATTTAATGTGAAAGATTGTTCAAAGGAGTCTCATTTAGTTTATGCAAGGTTAGTCACCTAGGGAAAATTGTGTCTAATGTATCCAAGAGAGGACCAATCAAAGAATAGTATATTCATAACTTAGGAGTTGTAGTGTGTCACATCAAACCAACAAGATGAATGCAATTTTCTTAGAAATATCACACTTATGAAGGAAATCACACCCAATGTCATCCATAAAGTAAAAAATAAATCACGTAAACGAAAAGGATACACTAAGAATCATGAATGAACAATGGAATAATGGTAATGTATGCCCCCTACTTTAAAGGAATTGCTACACATTGTTCTATGAGCAATTACTTGAAAGTGGAGAAGAAAAGAAAATACAAAAAGAAAACAAGACATGAGAGCCAACCTAGAAAGCTCTATGCCAAGTCATATGTTTCAAAGTTAGCATGCACCATGTCAAGGAAAAATAAAAGACAAAGAAAGAAGGGAGTTGCCCCCAAAACAAGAAATTACACCAAATGCATAAGGGATCTATGGATTTGGGGTTAGTATACTCATTGCTGCAATGTTCCTATGAAAGAGTGCAGAACTGTCATCATTCCCCAAATACACATAGAACTAGAAGAATGACACAAAGAGAGAAAAAAGAAGAAAGTTCATTTTGGGTCAATCATGGAAGAGACATTTTGGTCTCGATGCCTTGCATTGTCCTTGAAAGGAAAACACAAGCAAAAATAAAACAAAAAGGAAAAATAAAATGAAAAAGATCTTGGGTCAACATGAAGGAGACATTTTGGTCTCAATGCCTTGGGTCATCCCTAAAACGAAAACACAAACAAAAAAAATTAAAAAGACAAGGACTGTTTGGGTCAACATGGAAGAGACATAGGGTGTCTCAACACTTTGCATCATCCCCAAAAGGAAAAACACAAAAGAAAAATGAAAAAGGAAAGGACTATTTGGGTCAACATGGAAGAGACATAGGGCATCTCAATGCTTTGTGTCATCCCCAAAAGGAAAAACACAAAACAAAGAATGATAAATAGAAGAATAAAGGTACAAATAGAAGAAGTGGACAAAGAGAGGAGATATCAAATGCATAATATGGGGGAACACGATACACACATGAAAAGAAAATAATAAAGAAAGATAAAATACTAGCTAGGAAAATGCAAGTCATCTAACAAGTCATCCACCTCCCAATCATGTTCATTATAATGTGAAAGAGGTTGGCTATAAGAGGAGGAATCACAAGTGTTGAACTAGGGGTTGTACTGGTTCTTCACTTGGTGGAGAGGATGTATCATTTAAGCTCATTGTAGATGGAAACAAAGAATTTAAATTGGTATGTGATTCTTCATTGATTTTGGAAATTTTTGCATCATCATCATTATCAAGATTAATGACAATAGGAGGATGAAGGGTGATTTCTAAGGATGGATGTAGCAAGAGTGTTTGTTGTTATACTGGTTCAATTTGCTGTGATGTTTGTACTATAATTTATTATGGTAGATAAGAAGGAGGGTGGTTATCTATTACTTCTATTAAAATTAAAGATTGATTGTCATTATTGTCTTCTATGTGAGATTGACTAGCAAGGAGATGACAAAGATTCCTTCATTCCGTAGCACCACTGTTCTGTTTAATTTTTTTTTGGAGTTGTTGAGGTGTAAAAGCAGATTCAGCCATCATAGGTTCTTCTACTTTCAAAGAGGGAAGAATAGAAGAAACCAAAGAAGAGGGATCAACCACTTCCTCTTTTTCTTTATACACTTGTTTGGTTCAAGCAGGTTGAGTAGGGTTTGTGTCAGGTTCCCTTGGTGGTTTAAACAATGGTGGGGAAGAGTCTAGAGGGATTTTTTAAGGAGTTATGGTGGTTTGTTCAATATCAAGTTTAGGTGTAAACATGATTTCATCTAGGATAGGATGGGTGGGAGTGGGTCGAGATGTGTTATGAAGAGATAATTCAGCAATCTTTTTGGCTTTAAACTTTTGATAAGTGATGTAAAAGAAGTCCTTTCAAGGGGTGATAGGTTCCATCATTGTAGACCAAAAGGATTCTAAGGAAAAGTTACCTTTGGAAGATAAAGGATTAAAGCCACTATGGTGTACAGTGACTACCTCATTGCCATGTGGAAACTTTAAGCACTTATGGACAACTGATGGGACTGCTTTCATTGAGCAAAGCCAAGGAAGGCCTAGCCACAAATGAAATTGGCTAGATTGTGAAATAATAGAAAATGTTACATTCAAATTCTTAGGTCCTATTTGCAAAGGTAGCATGATTGATCCAATCATAGGGCATGCAAAACCATGATGTGTTTTAATCCATGCAATTGGTGTATTATAGTCATCTTGATATAGATCATGTAATACTAGAAACTCCTTTGTGATCACATTCTCACCACAAGTGGGATCTAGTAATATCCCATTAGTAGGTTTATCATATATTTTTCCAGCTATGTAGAGAGGACCATCAGGAAGCTTTTGTAGTATGTCTTTAGCAGAAAAAGTAATATCAAGAGATCTAGTGGTTTGGCCCTTGCGAGAGATAAAATCTATCGTAGCTACAAGTTTATCCATATGACTAGCTTGAGTAAGAAGTGGTGTATTAGGTTCTTCGTTGCATGTTTCAACAGTCATTACATCAAGCTTTGAAGGTTCACTAGCCTTTACAAACGGGGTAGTGTGTTTAGGCATAGGGTTGGTGAAAATTTGGAGATTTTGGTTAGGGGGTGCAACAAACTTATTGCCTTGATCATTAACACCCATAATGGTCAATTCACCTAAATTAATGAGGTCTTGAACTAAACTTTTAAGACGATTGCAATGTTTGGTGTCATGGCCATTTTGATGATGAAAATGGCCATAAGCATTAGGTTTGAAGGTAGGTGGTAAGGGTTTATTAGGACAAAGTGGCCAAACAGGTGGTAAAGTAAGCATGCATTTTTGGATTAATTGGTTCATTGTATGATGAAGTGTGTCGAGTAAAGGGGTGAAGTGTATGTCTGGATCACCATAATGATAAGGCATAGCTGTATTAGAAGCATCCATTGAGTTTTGAACTTGTGGAGTTGGTTACAGTTGAGCTAAAGGATGTGTATTAAATTATAAAAAGCCCGGTTAGGTTTGGAAAAAAAAATTGTGTTGTGTTGGATTTGATTGTTATGTTTAGGTTTGTCAACTTAGCAAGAAGTGGATTTGGACTCACAACTTGAAACTAAATTTTGATAATCACATAAGGTTGTACACAGATGCATGAATGAAGGGAATTTCATCATGGTAAGTTTATCTTGAAGGTTGGTGTGCGAATTCTCAATAAACATCTTCTGCAGATGTGCATCTAGAATTTTGACATCCACTTCAACATATAAGGATTGGTAACAAGAGATGAAATTTGTCACTTTTTCATCAGTGTTTTGTCTACATCACATAAGGTCAATCATTGTCTTTCTAGGTGTCATGTGCACTTGAAAGTGATTAATGAAAGCTTCTTCCAATTCATTAAATGAATAGATGGAATGATTAGGCAAGTTGGAAGAACATTCTAAAGTAGTACCCTTCAAGCTCCTTGGAAATTTTTTTGCTAAAAGTTTATTGTCAAGGACAAAATCACAACACAAGGCAGTAAAAGCATTGACATGGTTGATAGGGTCTCATTTTCCTTCATATTTCTCAAACCTCAAAATTTCCATCCCTTGTGGCATCTAGGTATGTAAGATTTCTAATGATAAGGGGCTGCTATAGACAAGATATGTGGATGGAGTGGTTTGACCTTGACTAATGGTAGAAATTTGGTGTTGCATGGATGAAACAGTGTTAAGGAGTTGGATCATAAAAGGATTAGGATAATTGGGTTGAGGTGGAAGGGAAACTGGTGATGGAGTGTAGGTGATGTTAAGGGATGTTGAAGGAATGCTAAGGGGTGTGAAAGTGGTGGGAATGCTAGTGGAAATCGAGAAAGAATTAATCACATATTTAGGTTGATGCATAGTTGTGTGGACTTACATAATGGTGTAAGTTGGTATGGAAGCTAGAGTTGAATGGGGAGGAACTTGAGGTGCTCCTTGGCTTATAGGAATGTTTGTGGATTGAGTATTGGAAGAGGATGTTTAATATAAATCTTGGTGATTTGTTTCAGCACTTGCAAGCCGTCATCACTCTTAATTAAGTGATGAAGGTTCTCAATGGTAGGTATAGCAGTGGTGGAAATGTTTTCAAGTGACAAGTCTTCTTTTAAATGTGCAAAGTCCTCATGAATATTAATAACATTTTCTTGCAAGAGGGATGGAATGGGGAAGGCATGCAAGTGGTATTTTTAGGGCCTAATACACCATTGTCCATACCAAGAGTAGGATTTTGTGAGATCCCAAGGTCCACAACGAAAGTGCTATCATGGGATGCCATGAGTCTATAACTTCTTCTCACTAAAGTATTATCAATGGGGCACCAAACACTCATGCAAGTAACACGAAGAAAGGGTGTATGAAAATGCAAACTAATCTAAGAATTCAAATGGAAATAATAGAAAATATGCTAACTATAATAGAGTTGCAAATACAGAAAACATAAATGCAAAAAAATGCTAGAAAAAGCACATAACTATTGTTTAAAATGTTTAGAGGGACTGATTCACCCTAGGTGGCGAATGAGTTACATGATGTAATTTTTTTATGTTTTTCATAATTTTAAGGATGATTTGAATGCTTTTTAGAATACAAGTAAAGATGCACAATGCATAATTTCACTTGTTTCAATGAAATTGAATGCAAAATTGAAAACTAAACGAATGTTTCACTAATGCAAAATGAAAGATCCTAGAATGCAATAACAAATCAATGTCCTAATTGAATGTCAATGAAAATGGAAACTAGGGTGCAAGATATGAATGAAATCAAAATTTTAGAATGTTCAAACATCAGGTTCACCAAAATGTGACAGATTTTTGGACCCAATGTACTCTGTAACTCATAGGCTTTTTCACCTTAAAGGAGAGAGAATAGATCCAAAAATGCTTATATTACACTCAAATTAGGATGTATGCAATGTGATATTATGTAAATGAACTTAAAAAAATGCAATTGACCGATTAAGATGATCTAAAATGAATGCAAAAGTGCAATTTAAGCTATGTTTGAAAACACATTGTGATACACAAACAACTATGAAAATGAAAATATTATGCAGAACAGAAGGTACAAGGGTAAATATGAGTGCACCTAGATGAAATGTGAATTGTCTAGAGTGTCTGGAATGCTGACGGATTTTATTTATTTTTCACAGTGGGACGCATTCACCAAGGGTAGTGAATTATTCATCCAAATGATGAGAAAGTGTTGTGAACTGATTTCTGACAGTTGGGATCTGGAATTTGACAAAAATATGTATTTTTATATTTCAAGTGGGACTCATTTTCCAAGGGTGGTGAATCAGTCCTCCCCAAGAATTCTAGAAAATCAGGAGGTAACTTTGCTACAACAGATTTGGAGATATTTGAATGTCGAGTTATCGGGGTCAGTTCTATAAGAAATAAACATAAAACTCTCAAAATTCTTGAAAGGATGATAAGTTGACTTCAGGAGCCTAGTTGACTAAATTTCCTCTTTTCAACACCTTTAAACCTGTTAAATCTACAAAACAAGGCTACAAATACACATGCAAAAAGGGGAAAATGTTAAGGGGTTAGTGAATAGGGGTTTGCCTTCGTCAAACCCCACTTTGGTAATCAAACCAAATAGAAATGAATGAAATGTAAACAAAAATGATAAATGAACAACATGAAAGTGTTACTAACTTAAAAATATCCTTGTAAAGGCAATTATGAAATGATGTCAATGGCCACTCCAAAGTGCTTGAAAGTGCTTGAGTTGATGATGTAGAATGCTTAAGTGCTTGAATATATGCTTGAGTGACTTAGGATATGTAAAAATGAGGTGAAAAACACATATTTATACAATTCTTCTACCTTACTATCCATTCATACCTCATCACAGTCTGACATCAAGTGAATTTGAATAAAATCCCAAAAGAAATTTTGAAATATTTTGAATTTGGGGCTAAGGGGGACTCATTCATCACCCATGGTGAATGGGTCCCACCTAGGACCTAAAACCATGTTTCAGGAAAAATATTATGTTTAATGTTGTTTGTTGAGATAAGATCCAAAAATACACTTAATATAAGCATATGAGGGCATAAAAAGACAAAATAAAGCATAAGAAAGGTGTAAATAGTGAAGATGTGCCTAGAAAAGTGTGAAATATTATTACAAGACTTTACAACACTTTAATATAGGACTTTTTGATGAATGAAAAGTTAATTTTTAGGTGATATGTGTTAAATAGAGTCTAGAAGAATGTATAAATTTCTTGCAACACTTCCCAACACCTTGAGAAGACATCATTCTTTGAATTTTAGCACCTAAATAAGCATGTTCAAGCCATGATACATCAGAAAATCAAAGCAAAATAGTTCCAACACCATGAAACAAGACCTAAAAAATGATGAAAATGATAAGGGACCATTTTTATATGACACACAAACAAATCAACCTTGTTTTACAATTGAAATGAATAAATACCCACAATTGAACTCAACACATAAATTCAAGGCCCAGGTTAACTTTACACAAAAAATCACAGTCAACAAGTTGGTAAAAGTATAGACCAAGGATTGTTGAAACACCTCAAATCTTAAATCATCAACACAATTGCATCACATATAAATCTAAAATCTAACATGAAAGCACAACTCCAAAGAAATTTCTCCAAGATCTGAAGAAACAAGAACCATTCAAAGTGAATAATATAAGGAAGAGCACCAAAGAACAATGTCTTTACTTATATTGAATCGCCCAAGTTTGCAACAATTGAAATATCATAATGTTTTAGCACTTTCTCTTAGAAAATACTAACTCCTAGCTCTCTTCTAACTATTCCAACTATGTCTAACCCTTACAAATGAATTTGGAGCCTCAATTAATAAAAAATAACATTAGGTCATCCCAGGATTATGGTTTACATGATTAGGATGGCTAGGAAAGTCGGCCTAGAGAGTTTTTTAAATAAAATAAAATTACATTAAACCTTTGTAAACTAGTCCTAGGTTGGCCTGGACCCTTCTAGAAAAATTTCTCTTGATGGCACATAAATCTACATCATCCTTTCTAGAAATGAAGTCACATGATTGACACAAGTTCCTAGGTGACTACAATTTATTAATTTTTTCCTCCTTTATTGGCTTCTAATTCTCTAGACAACTCTTTTACCTTTTCTAATATTTCCACCATGTCTACTAGATCTAGAATTGGGATAAATTTAACTCTTGTCTTATGAGTTTTGTATCCTTCTAAATATTGGGGCATCACTTTATTCCATTCAATCTACAACTCATGATATTTATCCAGCTTTGAGATATAGATAGTTGCATCATCCAAATTATCCTTGGTGATTGGAGCACTATCATAAGGGGCATAAATTTCATACCACCATGACTCTAATATATTGATGTTCATGTTATTTTGACCAAACTTTCTTCTCCTAGTCATTATTTCAAAAAAACTAATACAACTATCATATATCTCCTTCATTTTTCCCTATAGCTTCATTATTTTCTTTAATGCCTTAGAGAGGAGCTCTTTTCTATAATTCCAGACTTCTATCTACTCCTTCACCTTACCAATTTCATTAGAGGAAAAGATGTTCATCTTGGAAAATTCATCCTTCAACACCTATAATATTTTCTTCAACTCTCCAATAGTTGATTCATCAACCTTATTGGAGTTTAAAGAAAAATGGGAAGTGTCCTCTAGAAATTTAGTAGCCTTAGCATGGATATTGAAGATTAACTCAATTGATTTATCTCCCCTAATATAGACATCATGCAACCACCCCTGAGTGCTATGAATAGATGACTTCAATCTCTCAATTTTTACACTTCTTCCTTTGGTAACAATCCTTCAGGAATGTTGCTATCAATGTTGGCAATTTGTAGAGGCTTCACTAGATGTTGGACATATTTGTACACATCACTCGGTTGTTTCTACAACTCTTTTTCTTAAGTATCTTTATCTAGTCTCCTCAAGATTTCCTAAGAGGATTATTGGAATTATTCCTTCTCCTATTCCTTAGTAGTTGGACCCAGATTAATGGCTTGAACCTTATAATCAGTGGGTCTCACCTCATCCTTGAATTTATCCCCAGCAGGAATAAATACATGAATGACTCTATTGTTAAACTCATCTATTGAAAACTTTGAAACTGTTCTACTCTTTTCCTCTACTTTGGCTATCTAATTGTTCCAACAATTTGTGCCATCTAGGAGTTTCTTCTTGGAAAATTATAGGATTCTTGCTAAGCCCTTTTCTCCAACCATTCAGGAACAACAGATTGTTTTGTTTCCAATTTTGTGGAAGGAACTTCTTGCTCATCCTTATCCTAATTAGGGCTTTTGGAAACCTCTTCCATGTTCTTCTCTGTCTCTGGTTGATCTTCTAATTCATCGATTACCACATTCTATAGGGATTTGGATAGTTTTTCCTAAACTACCTCAGACTCGATGTTCTTGCTTTCTATCCCAGACATTGATTGCTTCATATCTTGCACAAATTTTGTCCATTCTCCACTCTTAGGAGTAGAAAATTCATCATCTTCTTCGTCTGGCTATTCAGGGTCATTTGATATGTTACCTTCTTCATTAACTGCCTCCTCTAAAATTTGCACAATATGAGGAGAAAGAGCAAGAGAATTATTTCCTATAGCTACTCTCTTTTCTCCATCATTAGTAGGTACCTCTTCATTCTACACTTCTTTCTCTATAGTCTTTGTCTTAATCACCATGGATTTCTTATGTTTAGGAGAATTTCTCCTAACATACACTTGGGGCATTTGCCCTAAACTTTGTACATCTTCCGCTTTAGGTGAGGAAGTTGCAACAATAGAAGTAATATCTTTCCTTTCCTTTTCTGCCTTTTTTCCTTCTCTAACCAGCTTCCTCTTCCTTACTGGCTATGAGGTCTCACCTTCTTCAATTATAGTATTGAACTTGGTAGCCCTCTTTGTTTTCAGAGATGGTTTCTCACCCTATTTAGCTTGTGTTTAGCTCCTAGTTTTTCTTTTTATTGACATGGGTCTATCTTTATCATGTCCTTCATTATGAGGCTCAAAATTATCATCCTTTTTAGCTTTTTCCTCTTCCTCAGACTGGGATTCTAAGTCTCCCATCAAATCATATGTGAATTCAGTGCTATTATCTTCCAGCTCCAACACCTTGTGTTTTACCCATAGCCTTGAGGGTTTCTTCATTGGTTCAGTAACTTGATCCAAGTTTGTTATTTCCTCTTCTCACCAATTAATTGGAGGAAGGTGCTTGTTTCTATAGGGCTGAAAATCATGGTGTTGAAGTAAATTTGCATCATCATCCTACACTTGATTAGGAACCTCTGCAACTCTATACAATTTAATTAAATTTAGGGGCACCCTATAGAATCTTGTCCTTATAACTTCAAATTCATCTTGACAATTGGCCCAGTAGTCCTCAATGTGGTCCTTATGCCTAAATGTTCTATTAACTCATTTATGGTCCTTACCATAAGGATCAAAATTATTTATGTTAGTGTGAGAGTATAATTCAAATTATGCTATCTCTTTTTCAGAATCTTTAGCACTCTGAATAGAAGGGAATGCTTGTAAAGTTCCAATTCTTAATTGGAATTTTTCTCCCAACCCTTTTTTTTGTAACTCCTATTATAAAATATCCTCAAAGCCTATCATTTTCCTTGTCAATTCTAGCATTAGGACCTTATTAGTTGGATACCTTAGTAATCTAAGTGGAAGAATAGGAGATCCTTGTACCTAGATGTATGTGAACCTTTGAAACTAAATAAACCATTAACCATATTACCTGATTAAGTCTATGGCATTAGAAGAAACCCTAATATGGACAAAATCCTACAACCTAGGAATGTACATGAAAAAATAATTTTTTGCTCTCTTGTAGTTAGTTGTTTTATGATACAATTGTGGGTAAATATCCCATATCCTATCCTTTCTTATAGTTATTTTGATGTGTTTTTTATGCACTTCTCAACACAGGCAGTGCGTAGGTGCACTACCTCTCTTGAAAGACAATCTTCCACAATCGGATTGCAGAACACTATCCCAAGATCTCTCGGATGTCAGGTCATGACAGGGCTTAGATACCTCAGTAGTTTGATGTGATTTGCTGGAATCACAAGGCGGTCTTACGGATGAGTTACAAAGCATGGAAGTTGGGTTTGCAAATGCAGTTTCAAAGTGCTGAAAGTGAATGAACAGTGGCTATCCACTCAAAACAGCAAGTTGAAACTCATCAAATTCATCTGATTTAGCTTCATGGTGATGCTTTGGGTCCTACTCTAACCAAGGATTAAAAAAAACAACAAAAGGAGAAGGGTTAAGAAAGCTATTCTAATCCTAAGCTACGAATGAACAGTAACAATGGTGGCTGCTAAAGTAGACAGACTTCCTAAATTGGGTTTTGTTTGAACAAGAGAAACCTATAGCTACACAAAACCAGTGCAATCTCCTAAGGTTTGCTGATTTTCAGATTGCATATGCACATCATGAACATGCAATTGAACTAAGTTGTAGCATTGGAATAAAGAAGCCCAGGCTAACTTTGCACAGTAGCTTGTCATCAACAAGTGCTAAAATTATGGGCTGAAAGCTCATCAAATACCAAAATAGCAATTTCCATTATCACTACCATTCAAGAATATACAACTAAAACTACTATGGAAGGAAAAACCATGCATGCAAGATGAGAAAAATCAAAGAGAACATCCATAAATCATGCAATGTTGTCTTCTATTGCTACAAATGTCTTTTACAATAGCTCTCCAACCCTTACAAATGAGGGGAAAACCCCTATTTATAGTTTTCCAAAGCCCAAATGAATGGCTAGGATCAATTTCCAACAAATGGTTCAGATTCATTACAAGTTAGGGCTTCACCTACCCCACATTATCTAGCAATTTAAAATACATTCCTTGTCTTTTCCCTATTTTGTCATCTAGTGCCAATTACTGTAGCAATTTTGTCATTTAGCTAATTTCCCTTTTCACTGTAGCTAAAACTGCCTGAAAGTTGTCTTTTGCTTGATGTGCTTGCAGCGTTCTTCCATTGATCAAATGAGTCCGTCGATGATTGGCATCAATGGATTGGTGGCCCCTAATTTGGGTGGAAAGCTCCTTAGAAATCATCATCATTTGGAAAAAGGTAGGACAACTCCCTCAATGGGCCTCTTCGACAGACCCATGGAAGGCTTATTGATTCCTGCAAACACGAAGTGTCGTAAGTGCATTTATACATCAGTTAAGGAAAATGTCAATCAAACCTACAAATTTCCAGTTAGATTTATCCATGCATCATCAAAAGATCTTGATATTCATATTTAGAGCTCATTTGGACCATAAACATTAATGCGTGCTTCAAGGGTGCGAGAGCCAAAGGGCGAAAAGACGGTGAAAGAAAGCCAGAAGGCAGATAGTGACAGATGTCAAAATAGCCAAGAAGAAGGCAGGCTGTTGGATGTTCAAAACAGCCGGGAAGAAGGCGAGCTCCTAGATGTTTAAAATAGCCAGGAAGGAGGCAGGCTCCCATATGTTCAAAACAGCCAGGAAGGAGGCAAGCTCCCAGATGTTCAAAACAGCCAAGGAGGGACGAACTCCTAGAAACAGCCACGGAGGGATTGAGCTCCGAAGGCCGGAAGGGAGGTGGCCACCGGAAGTTCCAAAATGGACACGGAGAGGCAGAACCCCGAAAACGGCCATGGAGGGGCCGGGCTCCAGAGGCCGGCAAGGAGGCAGCCGTTGGATGTTCCAAAACGACCACGAAGAGGCGGAACCCCGGAAAAGGCCATGGAGGGGGCGGGCTCCAGAGGCTGGGAAGGAGGTGGCCACCGAAAGTTCAAAAATGGCCATGGAGAGGTGGAACCTCGAAAACGGCGATGGAGGGACCGGGCTCCAGAGGCCAGGAACGAGGTGGCCACCGGAAGTTCCAAAACGACGACAGAGAGTCGGAACCCAGGAAATGGCCACGGAGGGGCCGGGCTCTGTAGGCTGGGAAGGAGGCAGCCATCGAAAGTTCCAAAATAGTGACGGAGAGGTGAAACCCCGGAAATGGCCATGGAGGGGCCGGGCTCCAGAGGCCGGGAAGGAGGTGGCCGCCGGAAGTGCCAAAACGGTGACGGAGAGGCGAAACCCCAGAAACAGCCACGGAGGGGCTGGGCTCCAGAGGCTGAGAAGGAGGTAGCCGTCGGATGTTCCAAAACAGTGACAGAGAGGCGGAACCCCGAAAATGACCACGGAGGGGAAAAGTCCCGAAAACAGCCACGAAGGCCGGGTCACCCTGAGCCAACGGATGTTCCAAAAAGTAAAAGGGGGGCGAAGCTCCGAAACCACCAAAACTTAACCAAACTTTGATGAAACCTTGGTCGTTCATTTAAGCACATCAAACACATCCCAGATCCAAAAAAGGGTGACCCCAAAGTCAAAAATGAGCTAACGGGAGCGACAGGGGTCCATGGATGTTTGCAAACAGCCAAGGAAGAAGGGAATTATGGAATGAAAGTTCTGAAACCATAGAAACTCAACCAAACATTGACGAAACTTTGGCAGTTCATTTAAGCACATCAAACACATCCCAGATCCAAAAAAGGGTGACCCTAAAGTAAAAAATGAGGAAACGGGAGCGACAGGGGTCCACAGATGTTTCCAAATAGCCAAGGAGGAAGGGAATTCTGGAGGGAAAGTTCTGAAACCATCGAAACTCAACCAAACATTGATGAAACCTTGGCAGTTCATTTACGTACTTCAAACACATCCCAAATCCAAAAAAGGGTGACCCCAAAGTCAAAAATGAGGAAACAGGAGCGACAGGGGTCCATAGATGTTTCCAAACAGCTAAGGAGGAAGGGAATTCTGGAGGGAAAGTTCTAAAACCATCGCAACTCAACAAAATGTTGACGAAACCTTGGCAGTTCATTTACGCACTAGGAACACATCCCAAATCCAAAAAAGGGGTGACCTCAACGTCAAAAATGAGGAAACGGGAGTGACGGGGGTCCACAGATGTTTCCAAACAGCCAAGGAGGAAGGGAATTTCGGAGGGAAAGTTCTGAAACCATCGAAATTTAATGGAACATTGACAAAACCTTGGCAGTTCATTGAAACACCCCAAACACATCCCAAATCCACCAAAAAGTTGTCCCCAAAGCCAAAAATGTGGAAACTGGACCGACAGGGGTCCACGGATGTTTCCAAAATAGCCAAAGCAAGAGAAAAGGCAGAAAGGGGATGGGGGACTTTATTTCTCCACAGATTTGAATACCCCAAGAAGGTTAATTTGGGTAGGGGAATTTGATCATTTCATGGCACATGACCAATTTGGGCTTGGAAATGGGGCATGCAAAACAAGAAAGGAGCAAAGCAGCCTGTCAAGAGAGAAAAAAGGGGGTCCCTGCCTACAGCGGGGCATGTGTGCAAAACATGCACAACAAATGGCAACTCGCTGGGGAAATGCTCCAGAGCATTTCGATGACAAACTGGAATCACGAACCCACAATCTCTAGTTTCGACCTTCACGCTAGGGCAAACAAACCAAACGCTCAACCAAAGGATCAAAACCATTAGCCAACCCAACCTTCAGTATGCTAAAAATCCAAGTGTGTGCAATTGCGTTAATTCCCATTCTTCAATTGCTATAGAAACTCAAGCTCCGTTCAGTTAAGCTATGTACTTTATTCTAACTCCAAAAGCATCTGGGACATTGCTTCGCTGCCAGTTAGGCATCCATAACCCCGACGAGGTTATCGCTATGATTCTCCCGAACATTGCTCTACTGCCGGCCAGGCATCCATAGCCCCGGTAGAGTTGTTCGAATACCCCTGAAAAGTTGAATTCTCTCTTTCTTTTAATTTTCAATGTTTTCTTTATTTCTTTCTTTTCTCTTTTTAGCGCTTTTATTTCAACCCGCAAGCATTGAAGCTCGCGCTTAGGGCTGAGAATCACAGTGGCACTGGAGCAGAATTTTAGATTTTTCACTTAACTAGACTTCACAAAAGGCCCTATAGTGACTGTCGAATTCTTAAGATGTGTAAGAGCTATAAGATTTCAAAATACGTCAAAGTCAGACTAAACCAACAACTTATCCTCTTTGAATTAAACACCCAAATCGCTTGACACTAACAGAAGACCTTCACCATCCACTCTAAAGACTTGATTAGAGTTTGACAAAAAAATACGTAAAACAACCCCAAGCAATGATAAGTATGGTTGTTTTGCGCACAGATGTGCATAGTTAAAAGCAGACGGACCCCGAGCAAAGCAACAACAAAGTGAAAGCAAATGAAAGGAAAACAACCTACAAAGCGAGCAACCTACACACACCAACTAACCTAAGGAAAGCAAGAAAGTGGAGTATTTACAGGAAGCCTATACTACTCAAAAATGAGCTATGTACAAATGTATTTACAAAGCACTCTATTCAGGCACGACAAACCAATATTAACATTCATTGGATTTTGCAAAACATGCACAAGCAAATGGGCAATCATTATCGTTCTTAACCATGCAAATTTATCTTTATATTCTAAAAAAATAAATTCGCCATTGCAGCACTCAAGTTCAGTCAAGTCATCACGAAAAATCAGCAATTGAGGAGGCTCATTGAACCCATGGTTAATCCATAAACATGTTCGTTTTCCCTCATTCCCATAATCAAAATAATAAGTGCAATTATGAGGAATAATAGGGGCAAGGAAGGATAAAAACTTGGATATCGTCACACGGAGGTGGCAGCGTTGGACAGTCAAGAGAAAGCATAACATCATTGATTGTTACATTGGTAGCCTCGGGCAGGCGTGGTGGAGGGTGCAGCACTTCAGACATTGAGCTTTCATAAGGCTGGGAGGATGGGGCAGCAAAAAACTCTTTCAATCTACCAATGGGGCCCACAACCTCCACTAGTTGTTCCCCAAGGAAGTACACCTCATCTGCTTGGGCTTCTATTGCCAAAACCTCTTTTTGATTGCTGTCTTCAAGGGGCAGCATGCTCTCCCATCTCCTTTCCCAGGTATCAGCCTTATTTTCATGATATTCAGTGTCATGGGACAATGACATATGTGAATCTATCCTATTGGAGCCATCTAAATATGAAGGAGGATCAACAATGATCATGGTGGAAGGACTCCAAGTTGCAGCCCGTGGTTGACCAAGCTCATCGTATTTGTTGGCAGCCATCAAAACACCTCCACCTTTATCTTCTTCCTTTTGTTGTTCATATATCTCCTCTTGGCACCCACTTGTTTCATCTTGGTCACTATCACTGTAAATGGAGAAGGAGTTCCTCTCCCAATCTGGAAACTCTAGTGCATCATTGTTCAAGGGCTCAAGGAGTATGTATTCGTCATTATTGTCTTATGGGATGTGCTCTTCCTCAACATGAGCATACCTCCATAGTGCAGCTCCTAATGAAAAGAAGTCATCAATTGATGGAACCTCATCAAGGGGACCAAAGTCTACTACACAATTTCCCTCCAAAGACTCGTCAAAAAGCCCACCATCCATGGCACATAACTACTCTTCAAGAGGAAGAACTTCTTGATGACTGGTGGACAGCATTCCCGCTTGATCTACTTCATCCTTCGAAATTTTGAGACTATATTGTTGTCCTTCTATTGCTGCCCCAACATCCTCTTGAGGTCCACCTTCAACTGAGCTATCACTTGACTTAGGCTCTTGGTCTTCTACTTCGATCTGAGCAACAAGTAGAGGAGGTCGGGCACTTGGCTGCCTTGCTTGTTCTTTGACTTGTTTGATGGCCTCTTAGCATAGCTTACATGTGAGCTCTGAGTGCGATGAATCATGGAGTCGGCACCAATTTGGGAGCAGCAATATCTCCAAATCCACTTGGTATTTTAGCTCAGTCCAATCCCTCGCTATTTTTGAGATGAGTTGGCCATATCTTTCCACTATTGAGTCCTCATCATCATTTGGGAAGGAAGGTGAATAGTAGACAGTTGTGGCAAGTGGTTGCTCCCACACCTCCAAATCTGCATTTTTGGATTCTCGATCGCTGTCATTGTAGATGGAGAGGTCTTTTGACCTAATTTTTCTTATGCTTTTACCATCTCCTTCTGCTACCCCAAGGCTTTCAGCCTCCTCTTCTTCTTGATTTTCAGCATTTTCATTTGCTGCCCTAGCACAAACTACTGCAAACTCGTTTGATTCATCTCCAACTACCAATCCCTCTTCTTGAGTGGAGGAATGATCTTCTTCAATGGAGGGAAAGTCTTCTAAACTAGTTATAATCAGATTTTCATTAATGCACGTTGCTGTCCCAAGACTTTCAGCTCCTCCCTCTTGATTTTCATTTTCCATGTCTACAGTCCCAACACCAACTTGTGTCAAATTTTTTGGTTCATTTTTATTTTGCTGCCCTACGGATGTTGACAACTCTTCTGCCTCATTCGATAACTTCTCCTCATTGAGAGTTGTCTACTCCAACTTATCCAAACAACCCTTGGCTTGAGCGATGATTTTTGTGCATGATGAGTAAGTGAATTCGGAGTGGGGTGCATTGTGAAATCTGCACCAACAAGACATTAATATTTCCTCCAATCTTGGTCCATCCTTGCTACTCAAATTTTCCTTGATCAACTCCTTGAATGCCTTGGCTGCCATGGTTGTCAATTCTTCCTCCAGGTCTGTGGCGGCCAAGGGCTGGAATATTTCCCAAAAGGGAATTTCTCCCTACAAGACCTTTTCAATTCTATCCAAGAATGTTAGACACCCCAATTCACTATGCCTGCAAGTGCAATGGATCTGACATCTATCCACCAAGGCAAATTGCTCCAATGGCTTCTTCAGTCTCTTGTTCAAATTTGCATGTAGCTGAGTGATGTTGATTTGCAAATGCTGCTCCATTTCGACTTAGCTTCTTTTGCCTTCATAAATTTTTGATTTTTAGCATTGAAAAAGATCTCCTTATTTCATATTTCTTCTTTGCAAGTGCTCCTTTTGATTTCCAATTTTAAGATTTGTAGCCTCAACATGTCATGCCCTCCTTCTAGCGGCAGTTCTGTTGATGGCGTTAGGAGGAGGAGGGCATAAAATGAATCACTTCCAACCTTCAGCTTTGCATTCCCAACATGTCAGCCCTCCTTCTAGCCCCAGTTCTATTGATGTCATTAGGCAGAGGAGGGCATAATATGAATCACTTCCAACCTTCAGCTTTGTATTCCCAACGTGTCAAGCCCTCCTTCTAGCGCCAGTTATGTTGATGTATTTTTTATGCACTTCTCAACACAGGCAGTGTGTAGGTGCACTACCTCTCTTGAAAGACAATCTTCCACAATCAGATTGCAGAACACTATCCCAAGGTCTCTCGGATGTTAGGTCGTGACAAGGCTTAGATACCTCAGTAGTTTGATGTGATTTGTTAGAATCACAAGGTGGTCTTACGGATGAGTTACAAAGCATGGAAGTTGGGTTTGCAAATGCAGTTTCAAAGTGCTGAAAGTGAATGAACAGTGGCTGTCCACTCAAAACAAAAAGTTGAAACTCATCAAATTCATCTGATTTAACTTCATGGTGATGCTTTGGGTCCTACTCTAACCAAGGATTAAAAAAAACAACAAAAAGAGAAGGGTTAAGAAAGCTATTCTAATCCTAAGCTACGAATGAACAGTAACAATGGTGGCTGCTAAAGTAGATAGACTTCCTAAACTGGGTTTTGCTTGACCAAGAGAAACCTACAGCTACACAAAACTAGTGCAATCTCCTAGGGTCTGCTGGTTTTCAAATTGCATATGCACATCATGAGCATGCAATTGAACTAAGTTGCAGCATTGGAATAAAGAAGCCTAGGCTAACTTTGCACAGCAGCTTGTCATCAACAAGTGCTAAAAGTATGGGTTGAAAGCTCATCAAATACCAAAACAACAATTTTCATTATCACCACTATTCAAGAATCTACAACTAAAACTACTATGGAAGGAAAAACCATGCATGCAAGATGAGAAAAATCAAAGAGAACATCCATAAATCATGCAATGTTGTCTTCTATTGCTACAAATGTTTTTTACAATAGCTCTCCAACCCTTACAAATGAGGGGCAAACCCCTATTTATAGTTTTCCAAAGCCCAAATGAATGGATAGGATCAATTTCCAATGAATGGTTCAGATTCATTACAAGTTAGGGCTTCACCTACCCCACATTATCTAGTAATTTAAAATACATTCCTTGTCTTTTCCCTATTTTGTCATCTAGTGCCAATTACTGTAGCAATTTTGTCATTTAGCTAATTCCCCTTTTCACTATAGCTAAAACTTCTTAAAAGTTGTCTTTTGCTTGATGTGCTTGTAGCGTTCTTCCTTTGATCAAATGAGTCCATCGACGATTGGCATCAATGGATTGGTGGCCCCTAATTCGGGTGGAAAGCTCCTTAGAAATCATCATCTGGAAAAAGGTAGGACAACTCCCTCAATGGGCCTCTTCGACAGACCCACCGAAGGCTTCTTGATTCCTGCAAACACGAAGTGTCATAAGTGCATTTATACATGAGTTAAGGAAAATGTCAGTCAAACCTACAAATTTTTGGTTAGATTTATCCATGCATCATCAAAAGATCTTGATATTCATATTTAGAGCTCATTTGGACCATAAACATTAATGCGTACTTCAAGGGTGCGAGTGCCAAAGGGCGAAAAGACAGTGGAAAAAAGCCAAAAGGCAGACATCGACGAATGCCAAAATAGCCAAGAAGAAGGCAGGCTCCTAGAAGTTCAAAATAGCCAGGAAGAAGGTGAGCTCCTGGATGTTAAAAATAGCCAGGAAGGAGGCAGGCTCACGGATGTTCAAAATAGCCAGGAAGGAGGCAAGCTCCCAGATGTTCAAAATAGCCAAGGAGGGACGAACTCCTGGAAAAGGCCACGGAGGGGCCGGGCTCTGAAGGCCAGAAGGCAGGTGGCTGCCGGAAGTTCCAAAACGGCCACAGAGAGGTAGAACCTCAGAAACGGCCACGGAGGGGCCTGGCTCCAGACGCCAAGAAGGAGGCAGTGGTCAGATGTTCCAAAACGGCCACGGAGAGGTAGAATCTCAGAAACAGCCATGGAGAGGTGGAACCCCAGAAATGGCCACAGAGGGGCCGGACTCCAGAGGCAGAGAAGGAGGTGGCTGCCGGAAGTTCCAAAAGGGCCACGGAGAGGCGGAACCTCAGAAACAGCGATGGAGGGGCCAGGCTCCGGAGGCCATGAAGGAGGTGGCCACCAGAAGTTCCAAAACGGCGACGGAGAGTTGAAACCCCGGAAACGGCCATGGAGGGGTCGGGCTTTGGAGGCTAGGAAGGAGGTAGCCATCAGAAGTTTCGAAATGGCGATGGAGAGGCAGAACACCAGAAATAGCCACAAAGGGGCCGGGCTCCGGAGGCCGGGAAGGAGGTGGCCGCCAGAAGTTCCAAAACGGCGACGAAGAGGCAGAACCCCAGAAACAGCCACGGAGGGGCCGGGCTCTGGAGGCCGGGAAGGAGGCAACCATTGGATGTTCCAAAATGGCGACGGAGAGGCAGAATCTCAGAAATGGCCACGAAGGGGAAAAGTCCCAAAAATAGCCACGGAGGGGCCGGGCTCTGGAGGCTGGGTTGCCCTGAGCCAACGGATGTTCCAAACAGCAAAAGGGAGACGAAGCTCCGAAACCACCGAACCTTAACCAAACTTTGATGAAATCTTGGCTGTTCATTTAAGCACATCAAACACATCCCAGATCCAAAAAAGGGTGACCCCAAAGTAAAAAATGAGGAAACGGGAGCGACGGGGGTCCATGGATGTTTCCAAATAGCCAAGGAGGAAGGGAATTCCGGAGGGAAAGTTCTGAAACCATCAAAACTAAACCAAACGTTGACAAAACCTTAGCAGTTCATTTAAGCACATCAAACACATCCCAGATCTAAGAAAGGTGACCCCAAAGTCAAAAATGAGGAAACGGGAGCGACGGGGTCCACAGATGTTTCCAAATAGCCAAGGAGGAAGGGAATTCCAGAGGGAAAGTTCTGAAACCATCAAAACTCAACAAAACATTGACGAAACCTTGGCAGTTCATTTACGTACTTCAAACACATCCCAAATCCAAAAAAAGGTGACCCCAAAGTCAAAAATGAGGAAACGGGAGCGACGGGGGTCCACGGATGTTTCCAAATAGCTAAGGAGGAAAGGAATTCCTGAGGGAAAGTTCCAAAACCATCGAAACTCAACCAAATGTTGACAAAACCTTGGTAGTTCATTTACGCACTAGGAACACATCCCAGATCCAAAAAAGGGGTGACCTCAATGGCAAAAATGAGGAAATGGGAGCAACGGGGGTCCACAGATGTTTCCAAACAGCCAAGGAGGAAGGGAATTCTGGAGGGAATGTTCTGAAACCATCGAAACTTAACGGAACATTGACAAAACCTTGGCAGTTCATTGAAACACCCCAAACACATCCCAAATCCACCAAAAAGTTGTCCCCAAAGCCAAAAATGTGGAAACTGAACCGACAGGGGTCCACGGATGTTTCCAAAATAGCCAAAGCAAGAGAAAAGGTAGAAAGGGGATGGGGGACTTTATTTCTCCACAGATTTGAATACCCCAAGCAGGTGAATTTGGGTAGGGGAATTTGATCGTTTCATGGCACATGACCAATTTGGGCTTGGAAATGGGGCACACAAAACAAGACAGGAGCAAAGCAGCCTGTCAAGAGAGAAAAAAGGGGGTCCCTACCTACGGCGGGGCGTGTGTGCAAAACGTGCACAGCAAGTTCCTTTACAACTGATACCTTTATGCTTGATTTTTTTTGCCAACATGTCGACAAGATATGAAGTCATTGTGAATCTATTATTCTCTTGTACACTTCTTAATTGGGCATCTAAGTCATTGCTTATGATTATATCCCATTGATAATGCTTTCTAGCCACAATATGTGTGATGGGGAAGAATATCCAATTTTTGAAAATGTTAGCCTCTTCTACTCCCATTACCCTACCCAGGAGAGTTATAACATCATGATACTCCATCTTAAATTCACTTCTATGCAACCATTTAGGTAGCTTAGAATAGTGTTGTTTGGGCTTCAATATCCAAGAGTTGTTCAAAATATCCAAAGCTCTGTTGGAGTCTTCATCATAAATATTTATTGCTTCCCTAATGTTAATCTCCTCAATAAGTTTGTGATTTGAGGTAATATTTAACACCTCTGCAATGGATTATTCATTAATATTTTCCATGACTCTTCCTTGGGGTCCAATTATAATTCTTGTTCTAGAGTCATAATTTCTTGCACATTCCAAAACCAACTCTGGGCAATGTTGTGTTGGAGGGAACCCCGATGTTTGAACCAATCCAGTATGAGTGAGGATCTAAGCCAATTGATTTAGTGCATTTCCATACATCCTCTATTGGAAATCATCGTAGTCCACATCTCCCATGTTTTTCTCTACAATATTTGACCAAGTAGAAGCAATCTTAGACTCTGTCCATATGCCTTTGAAATCATACTTCATCCTTTATTCTCTTCTTCTCACCTCCTCTTGCACCAAAGCAACCTTTGATTTAGATGTTTTTTCGGGACTCAATTCTTCCTGCATTTGTTAGAAAGGGCCATAATCACCAAGATGAAAGTAACAATATAACATATTATATTAACTCAATGAAGCACCACTCTAAAGAACAATGCCATTGAATGAAAATGACAATGCAAACCCTAATGGAAATGCAAGGTATAAAATTCATTCTAGAAGATCTTATTATCATATTGTGTAAAAAATGTAAGTGAAACTCCTTCAAGTTAAATGAGAAAGGTTGGGTAAGTTGAGCAAGCTTGAATTCCCTTAAATTTATACACTAGGCACCTTTTGACCTAGAATCATGTGTTGGTATGTGGCGACTGATCATGCTATACTGTATAGCCCATGGTATACTGTACACCTTGGCCCCCCATCCTCGCCGGGGTCCGGGGCCGGGCTGGGCCCCGGGAGGGGGTTTGGGGTTGGCAGCCCCCGAGAAAAAATTTCTTCCTACTTTTTCGCGTGATCACCGAAAAAGGGAAAAATCAATGAAAAAAGAAAAAAATTTGATTTTGTAGAACCCTAAAATCTGGAAGCTTCTAAGCTTGGTAAAAAGGGGGTTCTTGATGGGTATTTTCAAGATGATGAAAAACACGATTATTCACAAGATTGTAATAGGTTTTCACCTGGATAATAAAAAGGATTGATGGTCATGGGTTTGGTGGATGTAGCCCAGTAATTGGGGTGAACTACGCAATTCGCGGTTATGATTTATTTTGTGAATGTTTTAGTTTCTCCTCGCTTTTATTTATTAAATCGTGATTTAATTGTTGGGATTCCGCCATCTCTAACCCCAACAAGTGTATCGTGATGAAGTTGTGTTTCTGATTATCGCCTATAGGAAAGATCTTATGGTTGGGAGGGAGTCTCACAGCTTGAGTGGGAGCAATGGGCGACGAGGGTAAGAAGGTTGAGAAGCTTAACTTAACTATCGGGCTTATGGAAGATGCAGATGGAGGACTATCTCATCTCTAAGGATTGGCGGTGGGCCATTGGAAGGAAAATCAAGAACCCGGCAGCACGATGAGGACTGGGATATTTTGGATAGAAAGGATCTTAGCAGTATTCATTTATGCTTGGCACAATCGGTGGCATTCAATATTACAATGACAAAGACAACTCAAGAGTTGATGGAAACCTTGGAAAAGTTATATGAAAAGCCTTCCTCTTCGAATAAGATATTTCTTATGAAGCATTTATTTAATATGAAATGGTAGAAGGTGGGTCAGTTACTGACGATTTAAATGAGTTTACTATGGTCACCAAATAATTAACTTCCTCGTGAAAAGTAAACTTTGATGAAGAAGTTAGGGCTCTTTGATTCTATGTTCTTTGCCCGAAAAGCCAGAATAGCTTCTTGGTAATGGTCGCTAGCAATTTCGCTTCCGTCTCAATACATTGAAGTTTGATGATGTTGTTGGTGCTTATTTTGAGCCAGGAAACCGGTGAGGGAAAAGCTCGCGGAACATCCACATCGGGCAAAGGTTTTGAATGCAGTGCTGTAAGTAGAACAAAAGGAGAGAGGAAACAATTATGGAAAATCATGGGAAGTCACTTAGAAAATCAAAGGACAAAAGGTCTCTAATCTAGAGGCAAGAGGGATTGTCGGGTATCAGGGTGTCGCAGTCATCTGAAGAAAGATTGCTGGTCTCGAAAAAATAAAGGAGACAGAAAGGAAGGAAGTAAAGAGGCAAATGTGGTAAGTAATAAATCTGATGAGGATGCTTTGATTCTTTCTCTTGATAATGTTGATGATTCTTGGGTGTTAGATTTGAGGGCTTCATTTCATGCTACCCCCCATAGAAGTTATTTTCTTGATTATGTCCAAGGGGATTTTGGGCTGGTTTATTTAGGAGATAACGAACCCTGTCAGATTGTTGGAAAGGGAAAAATCAAGATTAAGTTGCAGAATGGGAATCATTGGCTACTATGTGAGGTAAGGCATGTTCCAAAGTTAAGCAGAAATGTAATTTCAGCAGGGCAACTAGATGATGAAGGTTGTGTTGTTACATTTAGTGATAAAAATTGGAAGGTCACCAAGGGTGCCTTAGTAGTAGCAAAAGGTGTGGAAAGTAGGCACCTTTATATCTTTGTATAGGTCATAATTGCTCTTCTAATTTTAATTGTTACGTAAAAAAGATCAATGTTCGAATAGTTGTTGCGCTTAAGGTGTAGAAGATCATACAGCTTGCCGTGGACTTTAATCAGCACTGCGGGTTGGCACAATAGACTTGGGCATATGAGTGCAAAAGGTATGAAAGTACTTCATTCAAATAATGTTTTACCAGGTCTAAAATGTGTTAATATGGATTTCTGTGAAAGTTGTGTGTATGGAAAACAAAAGAGATTAAGTTTTCTCAAGGATGGGAAGCAAAAGAAAGATGAGAAATTGGAGCTTGTGCATACAGATGTATGGGGACCAGCTCAGGTATCTTCTCTCGATGGCTCTCTGTATTATGTTACATTCATTGATGATGCAACTAGAAAGGCATGGATTTATTTCCTTAGGCGTAAATCCTAAGCATTTGAAACTTTTAAAAAAATGGAGAAGCTTGGTTGAGAATGAGACGGAAAAAGGTTAAAATGTCTCAGATTTGATAATGGTGGTGAGTATTGCAGTAAAGAGTTTGAAGATTATTGTTCCTCTAATGGTATTCATAGACAGAAAACGGTTCCAAGGACTCCATAGGAAAATGGAGTGGCTGAGCGCATGAATAGGACAATAATGGAGCATGCATGGACTATGAGATTGCATGCTGGGCTGCCTTTAAAAATGTGGGCAGAGACTATAAACACTGTTGTTTATCTAATTAATAGAGGCCCTTCTAATACTTTGGGTTGTGGTATTCTAGAGGAAGCATGGAAAGGTAAGAAGGTGAGTTATTCTTTTCCTCAAAACCTCTCGCTGTACATGTGCACATGTAGATCTCCGGTACGAACCAAGCTTGGATGCAAAATCAAAGAAATGTGTATTTGTTGGATATGGCATTGATGAATTTGGTTTTAGGCTTCGGATTTCGGAAAATCGTAAAATTCTGGTGGAGGAAGGTGGATGTCATATTCAATGAGAAAGTGTTGTACAAAGATCTGCTTCAAAGATGAGGAAGAAAGGAAAAGATTATGTAGTGTTGGATGATATTCCCAACAATGATGTTTCGGTGGTTCCTCATGCTAGGCAACAACAACAACAACAACAAATACCACAAACTCTTGTTAGACGATCTTCAAGGTTAAGTAGACCTCCAGAAAGATTCTCTCCCTCTTTGTATACTATTCTGTTAACTGATGCTGGTGAACTAGAATATTATGATGAAGCTATGCAGGTGGATACCAAGGTTCAGTGGGAGCATGGCATGAAAGAAGAAATGGACTCCTTGCTGGAAAATCAGATTTGGGATTTATGCAAGTTGTCTGCAGGTAAAAAGGCTTTACCAAACAAATGGATTTATAGGCTGAAAGAGGAGGATGGAGGTAAGAAAAGATTTAAAGCCGGATTAGTTGTAAAGGGATTTGCACAGAAAAAGGGTATTGATTTTGATGAGATTTTTTCTCCCAAATTTGTTAAAAATGAGGACTTCTATTCGTATTGTTTTGAAGTATTGTGGTCAGCCAAGATTTTGCATTTAGAAATGCCTTTGATGTTAAAACAGCCTTTCTCATGGTGATTTTGGAAGAGGAAATTTTATATGGAAACAGCCACAAGGATTTGAGGTCAAAAGGTAAGGAGAAAACTTAGTGTGCGATTGAAGAAAAGCTATGGCCGGAAGAAGTAACCTCAATAATGGTATTTGAAATTTGACAGCTTTATGGCTGAGCAAGGCTACAACAGGTGTAATTCTAACCATTTTGTTTATTTTAAGAGGTTGGATAATGATAGCTACATTATTTTATGTCTGTATGTTGATGACATGCTTGTAGTAGGGTCTAACATGGACCACATAGGAGAGTTGAAAAAACAGTTAGAAAAGTCTTTTGCTATGAAGGATTTGGGGGCAGCAAAACAAATCCTTGGTATGCAAATTCGTAGAGATAGGAAAAATAGAAAATTGTTTTTATCTCAGGCTAATTATGTTGAAAAGGTGTTGCAGAGATTTCATATGGAGAATGCAAAAGCCGTCAGCACACCTTTGCCTAGTCATGTTAAATTGACTAAGGATATGTGTCCAAAGACACAAGAGGAGGAAGAAAAAATATTCAAGGTACCATATGCTTCACCGAGTAGTTTAATGCATGCCATGGTATGCACTAGACCCGGATATTGCACATGCTATAGTGGATGTTAACATGTACTGAGTCATCCCTAGTTGAGCATTGGAATGCAAGAAAATGGATTCTTCGTGCATTTGAGAGGTACATCCAATAATTGTTTATATTTCTTTGGGGCTCTTAATACTGATTTAAAAGGCTGCTGACTCGATTTAGCAGTGGGATATAGATACTAAAATGAGTACCACTGTGCCATGTATTTATAGTTGGTGGGACAAAGCAGTTGAGTTAGATTTCTCGCCAGAAGGTGGTTGCTTTATCCACCACGTATATGCATGTTGCTGCAACAGAGGGTGGTAAAGGAGACATATACTGCAACTCTCCATGGATGAGTTGGAAAAACAATAGGCTGAAAATTACTTGTTTACAAATAGGCAGAGTGCTATACATCTTGCAAAGAATTTTTCCCTTGCATTCTAAAACAAAACACATATAGTTGAGATATCATTTCATTCGGTCAATGTTGGAGGATGGACAGGTTAAGGTGGACAAGATACATATAGATTTCAATCCAGCGAATATGTTTACAAAGGCAGTGACAAGGGAGAAGCTGAGCTCCTCTTCAGCTTCAATTGGTCTTCAAGGTTGAATTCAATTATAACAGAGTAGCAGGGTCCAAGGTACTTATTTCCAGTGGGAGCTGTAATTGCAGCAGTGTTGTCCAGGATCAGTCTCCAAGTGGGAGATTGTGGTGGTGTGGAGCCTGATCAATCTCCAAGTGGGAGATTGTTGGTATGTGGCGACTAATCATGCTATACTGTATAGCCCATGGTATACTATACACCCTGGCCCCCTAAAATCTGGAAGCTTCTAAGCTTGGTAAAAAGGGGGTTTGGATGGGTATTTCAGTATGATGAAAAACGCGATTATTCGCAAGATTGTAATAGGTTTTTCACTGGATAATAAAATGATTGGATGGCTGTGGTTTGGTGGATGTAGCCCAGAATTGGGTAAACCACGTTAAATTCTATGCTATGATTTATTCTGTGAATGTTTTAGTTTCTTTGTTTTATTTATTAAATATGCATTTAATTGTTAGATCTGCCATCTCTAACCCCAACATCATGAAGTGAGATGCAATCAAGTATGTTCAAGCATTAACCACTTTAGGATCACATTCCAATCATCTTAGTTGAGGCTTGATTAATTAAGAAAACTAAAGACTTGAAGTTTTAGAGGGTTCAAGTGTTTCTCAGGAGCCTGGATTTGGTAAATTCAAGGGAGCTCAGAATCACTGAATGGAGGCTAGGTTCAAACCTTATAAGTATCCAAGCTCTCAAGATTTTGATCATGGGAAGGATTTAGAAAATCTAAGGGGGCTCATATTTTTTAAGCAGATTAAGTCTTGAAAAATCTAATCTACCTCAGAATTTATGAGTATTTCATTCAAATGTTCAATTTAGCTAGGTGTTTGGTTTGTTCGATGTTTGAAAGATAAAGTATGATCATTGCACAAGTTGGATTCATGTTTACTCACTCCCAATGCCTTGATTCATTCTTTTACATCAAAATCCATCAATCCCTTTCATTTCATCCATCACATTCAATATTCAAGTAAGGTTTTACACAACTAGGGTTTCAAATCTAATTTTAAGAGGGAGACACTCTTAAATTCCACTATCAATCATGAAAAATGCAATACAAGAAGATAAATCTAAAAGATATTCAACATAGAAAATCACTCCAGTCTACCCTAAGAATATTCAAATTGAAATTTGCATCAAGCCCTTAAGGAGTACATCTTTTAAATACTCAAAACCCTCAAAATTAAGGCAAGAAACCAAGCAATATAAAATCCTCACTTGATGATTGAAGCATACACCGTAAGATATCTACAATGAAGCATGCTATTTAATTAAATCATTAATGAGAGATTGAAGAACCAACCTTGAAAAAATTCATGCGAAGAAAGTAAGAAGTGGGAACCTGCAATGGAGACCCTCGAACCCTAAAGTGATCACACAGAGAGCACAACCTCCACCTCTTAGTTCCAGCAAATTGGAGAATGAAGCAAGTTCCTAAGTTTCAACTCTTCACCAAGTAGAATGAGAAAAAAGAATAGCATGTTTCAAATATATTCCCATTTCATGTCATAAATCATCGTCATTAATGCTTGAAAAGACACTTCAAATCTTGGATATGTGAAGGGAGCTCAGAATTAGAAAATCTAAAGGAGCTCAAATTTTTTGGTTGAAATGAGGCTCGGGTAATCTAAGATACCTTAGATTTCCTGAAGTTTCCCCATACTTAGCCAAATTTACCGCTCATTTGGAATTTTAGATTGGAAACATCTTTCAAAGAGCAAGCATGCCATCATAATGTTGTAGAAAGACACCTTAAGTTTATATATGACCATTAGTTCTTGTGTGAAACAAGACCAAGACCGAGAGACCTATCCCTTAAGGGGGAAAGGTTAGGACCCTAAGGAAAACAAGCAAACCAAGCAAGTGAAAGAGGTTTCCTTCCTCTGGTGGGGCATTTGTGCAAAAATTGCACAACAGGTTACTATGCTCAAAGCTTATTCTAGGTATCCTTGCTATCTGGACATTCATGTAGCATGTTGCATGTTTTGGTATGTCTATTTGTGTTTCTCCAATTGATACTAAAATTGATGGTAATCAAGATTTGGTCTTGGTTGTGGCATTCCCATCGACTCTAGAATATATTTCAAGTAAATCAAAGGTTTCTATATCATTTATGACCTATTTATGGGTCCCTTGGTAATGTGGTAAGGATATCTTTATGTGAGACCTATCCTCTAGGTCTAGTGCTAGTGTGCCAAGCCTTATTGAATATTTGATGGTTGTTCTTCAAGCCAAAATTTTTTGTGGTGACCTAATTCAAATTGTGTTTGGCTGACTTAGAAGATTATGAAGACAATGCATTTGGCAGACTTAGGAGATTATGAAGACAATGGGATGGTATAAGTAACATTTTTTTTCTGATGAAGCAAGAAGTGTGGTGTGTGTGAACAAGGGTGCAAAGGATTATGTGATAAGAAAAAGAGAATGAAGTAGAAGGAAAGTCTTAGGAAGAAGTAATCAATAGTGAAAAGGTTGTATATGGAAGGTGGGTAGAAGATTCTTGATTGGATCTCCTATAGACAAATATTGTGTTATTAACTAGAACTGACTTCATGCATGTGTAGATTCAACTTCATTAGTTCATTTTATAATTATATGTTTTGTATTAATCAAGTAGTGAACCCATTAGAAGTGAGCCTTTTATCTTTGGATGTAATATTTGGGCAATGAGCCCACAGAAAGTGAGCCCTTTGTAAAAATCACCTTAACTAGTGTCACCTTAACTGGTGTTCTATAATTGAGAATTAGAATTCTCTATGGTTTTTTCCATCTTGGCTTTTCACATAAATTCTGGTGTTCATTGTGCATGGTGTTGTTATGTTCATTCATGTTCATACCTATTTCATTATTATCTAATTGATATAAGCTTGCTCTAGATTAATTGAAGTCAAGATTTTTTATTTATGATAACCGATTCACCATTGTCTAAGTTATCCAAATTGTTCAACAATTGGTATCAGAGCTTGGTCCCTTGCAAATAGAGCTTAACCACTTGAGGGACATCTTGGTAGCTTGAAGAAGATGGCAGGAGATTATTACTTTGAGGAAGAACTAAAGATAATGTTAGATGATATGGAAAGCAAAAAATATAAAAATAAAGAATTGAAAGAAAACATCAAGGAGGCAAATTCTTGTATTCCATAGCTAAGGGATAAAATATAGAAATTCAAAGCAAGACACAGAGAAGTCAACTAGGATTTAAAGCAGTCAAATGAAAGTATTATGGATTTAAAGTATCAATTGGATGAATGCAAGAAGAGTGAAGAAGATCTCAAAGATACCATCAAATAGAAAATGGAAGAATGGAAGAAGACTAAAGAAAATCTCAAGGATACCATCAAACAAAAAATAGAAGAAAATGAGAAGTTAGATCAAAGATAAGAAAGTTGAAATGAAAAGAAAGAGTATGTGAAAGTAGCATAATTCAGGATCAACTCTTGTCCTGTATAAATTTCACAATGATAATAGAGGACTTAGTTTCTCAGGTGAATTCTCAAATCATAACACTAAGGGTAACGAAACAATAGTTGAAGCTAAATTGAGATTTGTTGTAACAAGCAAGGACTAGAACTCTAGAAAACCTACAAAAAGACCTCTAGTCAAGCAAGAAAATGTTCAAAGGTACTTATCATTTCATGGCTATTGTTTTATGTGCAAAAATTTTGGACATAAGGCTATAGAGTGTAGAAGCAAGAAGGAACCAAGTACTTAATGCTTTAACTGTCACAAATTTGGTCACAAAGCAAGTCATTGCAAAAGTGAATTATCTAATCTGGCTAGAAGGAATGGAATGAATAATCTCTTTCATGGTTTATGCTATTTATTCCATGGTTATGGTCACAAAACGAATCAGTGCAAATATAGGGTTTACTTAGTTAAGTTAGAACAAATATATTACAAGTGTAGTCAACCCAGACATTATGCTAACATATATAGATATGTTGCTCCAAAAAATCCTAAAAACAAAAAGAAGGTTGCAAAATTAGACGAATCTAAGAAAAATACCATCATGGTTTAGAAGAAAAAGGAAATGAGTGTGGGGAGCTCTTCCATGGTAGAAAATCTTGGTACAAGCTCTTCTAGAATCTAAGCCAACTACCTTGACTCGTGGGGAGTTTCGCAATGCACATCCTAATGGTTCCCCCTCACCGAAGTAATATTGATGTGTTTTCAACTTGACTAAGTTTGATCCGGTTGGTGATGAATGGTGAAGCTTAATCTGACTGATTGAAAAGTGAAGTACTATTGATGGAATCATCAATGTAATTTTTTGGCAGAAAAATCATCATGAGCAATTAAGGATAAAAGGTGGAGATTCAAATCATTACTCATAATTTGCAAAGAAGGAGAAAAGGTTTTGTTGAGCAATAAAAATATTGAATAAACTAAGCATGACATTGGAATTTGTGTTGGTTAATATTGAATTCAGTGGTATTATTTTGGTAAGGTTGAAGGGAGTAGAGTTGGATGAATTTGATCATCAAAAGATGAAGGAAATGGAAATAGGGTTGAAGACTAATGAATTACAGAATGTAAGTGCCCTGGGTCTAGATTTATTTGGAGAATTTCCCTGGATTTCTGACAAAGAGTCTATCTTGTTCTTGTTGAGTTGATTCAAGGATGGTAGCATCATTTTGGAAAAATCCTATCTGACCACTAAGGAATCCATTGAAGCTATTATTGGATTGTGTAGTTTTGGTGACCTCCTCAGAAAGAAAATGGTGAAATACATAGATGTGGAGGAACTTATCTATATCAACAAAGATCCCTAAGCTCTACTGATAAATTCCATTGCTGATCCTCTAGCAAGGTATGTTGCTTACGTTATCACTTACAAAATATATTTTTGAAATCATGAAGGTTCTACTTCAGCTACTGTTATAAATCTAGCACATAATATGGTGAAGGAAAATAAATAGTTTGACTTGTTTAGCCTCGTAATGGGAACCCTAATTGAGAATTTTAGAATGTCTTTGGTTGATAGTTATCCTTTTCAGTTTGAGTCTTTGCTCATATGTTCAGTATTTTACTTATGAGTTCACTACCATCAAAGGAGAATCTTAAGTGGAAGTCTGACATCCCTTTTAGAAAGAAAATTTACAAATATTTGGAATGTATGGAAGATAAATCAAGTGCATGAAAAGTTTATTTATTATCCTTGTAGATGTATTTTTTCTCTAGTACGATAGTGTCTAGTGTTATGCCTATTAGTCAGTTTGAGGAGGGTTCCTCCTCCAATAAGGAGTTAGAGGTTGTCATTGGCGGTTCCCATATGAAACCTAAATTCTACAGTTTTTTCAAGATCTATATCTACATCCTTCACAACCACTTCATTCTAGATTGCAGATTTACAAGACATAATTCAAGGTATCATTGTTCATGTTTCATGTCTCATGTCCCTATTTCACCATCTCATCATTTTTTTTAATTGCCTAACAAGGATTTGACTAAGGAAAACCCCTATTCTCTATGTTCAATCAATTTTTTATTTCTCTCTCTACATGTGTAATTGCATATCTAGGTGTCTTGGAGCTTGAAGAAAGTCATCAAGTTGTCACAAGGTTGTCATCTTCACAAAAAAGTCACCTATAGGTTGCAAATCAAGGTTTTAGATCTAGAAACAAACTGTGGAAGGAAGAGCAAAGATAAGAGACAAGAATTAGATCTTAGCCCTCCAAAAAAGGAATAGTGGGACTGATATGCCACTGGTGGCATATGAGTCCTAATATAGCATATTTTCTAGAATTTAGTTTTTTCAGATCATACACTGTCAGATTCTCATTTCCACCCAAAAATCATAGTCCAGGACTAATTCTCCTAGACTGGCATATGAGTCTGAGTGGGCATCAAAAACAATTCTTCTAGGTTTTAGATCTTGTTTTGACCTCATCATTCTTCCAGGTGCATCCTTGTTTATTTCTAGTTTGATATTTTGCATTTATGTTTCATTTCCTAGGTCATTTGGTTAGGTCTTGCATCATGCTTTGCATGATTCATTTATCTTTTATCTTTCCAAGCCCTAGCTTGGTGGTCAACCCTCTTATTGTCTTCAATCACACCTTAGGATACTTTATTGCAATATCTATTTCCCCTACTTCATCCCTTGATTGAGATCTCTAAGGTTTACTTGAGCGTAACAAGTGTTAAATAGGAAACCTACCCTTATGCTCAATTCCTCAAAGGTGGGGCATACTACTTCTATTGCTACACATACCTCTCTGGAAGAATACTTTAGGATACTTTATTGCAATATCTATTTCCCCTACTTCATCCTTGGATTGAGATCTCTAAGGTTTACTTGAGTGTAACAAGTGTCAAATAGGAACCCTACCCTTATGCTACATTCCTCAAAGGTGGGGCATACTACTTCTATTGCTACACATACCTCTCTGGAAGAATATGATATTTTGAATGGCTCTAATTTGGAGGGTGGGATTTTATGTTGGAAATTCCTTCAATTCAACCACTCACTCACTACTCTTCTTAGTGCAATGACACATGGTCTATTGGATGATTGGTCTCATGAATTCTTGTGACATCTCCACAAGTTAAGGTCATAGCTAGAAAACATGATTTCCAACATGTTATTGGATTTATTTGATGCTATGAAATTCTTGATTAGGCATGCCCTCGTGGAACCTAATTCAACCCCTTACTTTGCTCCTCCTATCGACTTAGAGTCATTGGTTGAAAGTGGTGTGTAATCTCTATATTTTTCTTGTGGTTTTTACTCTCCATATTCAGTGCATATCTTAGGGTTTTTGTTCAAGGTTCCACCACTTGCCACCTTTTGATGTCTCTCTTGGATATCCTACTTTTTTTCTCGTGGATCTACTTGTTATCAATATTTCTCACATTAAATCTATTGGGTTCAATGACTCTTTTTGGAGAAATTTGTTCATGGTGTTCATTTAGAAATCTCACCTATGTATTTTTGGTTTTTTGCTCATTGTAAACCCCAATCTATATCGAGTTCTTTGTATTATCTTCCTCCATCTTTCATTGTTTACTTTTCTTCTTGAGGGAGACTTTCATTTTCTCTTGGAAGAATTTTTCTTTATGTCTTCTCCTAATGCAGCTTCAATATGTATCTCAAACATCTTATCAATAAATTTTGTGGCTTGCCACTTTTTTTAAAAGGAAAAAATTAGGTTCCCCAATGATTCAAATTGTCTATAGCTATCATCTCATAAGGGTGCTCTCATTAGATACATTCTTTTCATATTTATGTTTGGTAAATACTTCTATGGTATTGACCATGATTTTCCTGATATACTAGATGAAGTTGATAGAAGGTTTAATAGTGAGCAAGCTATCCAATGTCTTAAGATAGTTGTTGAGAATCTCGAGCTTACCTCATGGAAAATGAAGGTGACTAATTTTATACCATACCCTAAGATAATCTTAAGTTAAAAATTTACTTAGACTTTTCCTTATTAGGTGTAATATTTTCTTGGTCTATAACTTATTCATGGGCATAAAAATATGATTATTTATCTACCTCATGACGAGAGGGAACAAATAATATAGGGTGATGAGTAATTTCAATATTTATTCTAGAGATATTTGTTCTAAAATCATCCTTAGGACTAAATTTTAAGATGGGGTCATTTAGTTAAATATTTAATTTTAATTTTTTAAATAAGAGGATTGAGATTGAAATCACAAGGATGAATTTGCATGTATAAAAACACCTTACGTTGAAAGGAAATTTTGGTTGAGGACTTAGTAAAAATGGATTAAAATCATGAATTGGATAAATGATAACATTTAGATAAATAAGTCCATTGAATTAAATTTGTGTGCACGTACACATATAGATCATAAATAAAGAATAAAAAATTACTTAAACAAAAATATACGTTACCAAATAAATAATTAATGAATACTATAATATCTTTCAATAAATTAAGAAAATGCAAATCTCATAAATCATAAGATAGAAGATACAGATTCTTAACTAAAATATAGGTTATTGATACGAATGACATCATTTCCCCAGACAAACCACTTAACTTCTCTTGAGAAGAAAGTTAATGAATACCATGTAACCGTACCCAATATTTACCCTATTCAACTCTTATGTTAAAGCTTGAAACTCTTCCAGATATGTAGCCTCAATATCATAATGTATACACAGGCAAAATTGTTGTACAATGATGAGAACCATATAAACTATTCGGTGTCAGTCCCTGTTATTGTTGTGTCCACAAGTCTAGTCAATAAATATTCTTAATCTGCTATAGCTTCAATATTAATTCTACTTTACATGTAGATATTGTTCCAAATTCCTCTGATATGTCCACTATTGTATCCGGTTCAAGCGTCCTTAGCGGCATATTGAAGACATGGGCAGTGACTGGAGAATCTCGGCATAATTTTCCGGCACAATTAGCGCCCCGCTTTTACCCGGCATATAACATATCGGATTGTATGTTACCCCTTGTGTCGATATCCTTATACAGAAGGGATATTGCCATACAAACAGGATAAAGTCCACCACCACAGGAGACGCGCGTGGTTGAAAATATTTGTCCTTTGGGGTTTCGAAAGGAGGACGAAAAGCGAAATGTGCAAATGTGCAAATGAAATCAAACAAATTACCGTAATTAGATGGTCCCGCTTCTGAGGTTTTTGTTCGTTGTCTGACGGCACTGCTTCATTGAAGAGAGTTTTTCTTAACTTGTGCACATGTTCTGAGTACTAGTTTGTCTCGTTTTGTCTCCTTTCCGCCTAATCGATTAGGCATCACATTCACAGTATTTCATAGAGTTAACTATTATTTGGGAGAACATTGGGGTTAGAGGGACCACTGCCAACTTTTTCTCGAAGGTCAGTGGGACTAAGCTCCTAGACTCCTGACTACTACTTTCTCTCGTTTTGTCTTCTTCACTCATGCTCAATTAGCATCCCATTCACGGCCTTTATGAGTTAGCTATTATTTGGAAGAACATTGGGGTTGAAGGGACCACTGCCAAGCTCAATAGGATTAACTTGTTGCTTTCTGAAAATAACATCAAACATGGACGTGTACACACAAAAACACTCCGCTCAACTATTGACAGTGAAATATGAAGGAAAAATTCAATTGATTGTGTTTAGGTTTTTCCATGTGACTTTATTACTTAGTTTGTCATGAATCACTATGTACATCATTGATTTAATAAATATGATCTTTAGCAAAAGAAGAGACAATATAATGAGGCACCCATGGAGGCTGGGTCTATTATCTTTTTCTACAAAGAACAATAGCTTCATGATTTGTTCGGCATATCGAAGAATTGACATTAGGGTTACGACACGATCTCATGTAACCTTCCTGGGTAAGGGAAAAGTAATGGATTGAAGTTAGTGGGAACATTAATTTAATATTTAAGGTTATTGTCATTAATAAAAATAGGATAAATATTTATCACTTTTTGATGTGGATGATTTGTAAAATTGTTATTCATTGTTTAACCTTTGAAATGGGTGATGCTTATATAGATTTGGTGTAGGTTACCAACTTCTTATAATCTAAAGAAATGATTGGCTATGAATGGTTTTCTTCAAAATTCTCATAAATCATCTAATTATGATATGGTCCAAAGTAGTTGGATGAAAGAGATCAACGATTGGCATGCAATCTTTTTTATAGCTCTAATAGTTGAATCAAAGATGCAATTTTTTAGTGTAATGTTTTCAATGATATTTTTTAATGTAGGTCTTGTTTGATGAAGTAGCTTATTAAATGTCCTACTATCAAGATGGTCAATTTTGTTTGGAGGAGGAATGTCATTATTTATAAATGATGCTTATATGTAATTTCAACTTGTTATTGTAGATACTTACTAATCTAAATAGTTTGGTCATTGTTTCTAATTATGAAGAGATCATGTAACTAGCCCATGTAGACAACGCTTCTCTCTTAATTTGTGATTTTTAAAGTTCAATCCTTGTTTGGGAACTTTTTCTATGTTGTCAACTTATATAGGCCTTCCTAATATCCTTTTGTGATTAGAAGTGCCCTAGGAAAGTTCATCTTCCTTGTTCCTATAATGATTTATTATTTTCTCTCCAATTTTTGCAATTTATATTGACATGGATATTTCTAAGGGTCTATGTAAGGATATTAGTTTTCATGTTCAAGATCAATTTGAAATCAAACTTTGGGTTATTGAGTGTTGGGTTTTAGATGTAGATTTTTCTTTAGTCTAGGATATATCATGGTTGTTTGTTTCTGACTTTAACATATTTTGGGCATCATAAATAGTGTAAAGATGTTCATCCTTCACTTTAGATTATTTTAGTGTTCTTTGCATCCCTTGGAAAGACTTCTCTTATTTTTTCAAAATCTTAAATAAGATTAGGGTGTCACCTTTTCCTTACCACAATGATTAATTGCTAACCACTAGAACAATAGTGGAAATATTGGGTGGTCATATCAAAGTAAACAGTGGTTGAATAGAATCCATGTTGGTATTTATTAGTAGTTTAAGTGCCACCACAAGTTAATGTGTCATGTAATCTTTGCTCATTCTACATAAAATTTAATGGATGACCACATGACAATCACTTATTGGTTATGACTATGTTTGATGTTATTTTAAGCCCAATAATTTGGTTGATATGATTGGATCATTAGTGGTAGTATTCTTTCTTTGGAAAATATTTTTTTTTAAAAAATAGAGAAGGATAGTGGTGTCATTTTGTTCAATTTTCTATGACCTAGTGGCGGGACACAATATGTGTTGAACACTCAAATAATGAGAGGGGGTTGGGGGTGAATAAGTATTCTTTTAAACCACTTAAGAATTTAAACATTCAATCTTCATAGCATATGCAATTTGTAGTAATGAAGAAAAGAATGAAAATAACCAACATCACATAACAAATGAACAAAATATTTTTGTGGAAAACCCAAAATGGGAAAAACCATGGTGAGGATTAGCTCACAATATATTATAACCGATTATAGTATATTACACAAGTTATCACTATAGGTGGACCAACTATCCAAGTAGACTCACTACCCATTGAAAAGAAGAAATTATTGAAGAAAGTAGTGGCACACAACCAAGTCTGAATTGTTACAACTGCATCTAACATGTGCATGAATTATAGATCCATACAAGCTCAAAATATAGACTCTACACACTTCATGTTAATATGAATTAACTTTATGCTCTACTTCACATTCTCTTTACTTTCACATAATTCACATACACAAAATCTTATTGGATCACCACACCATGAAACACTAAAAAGTATCATACATATAATATCTACTTCATCGATAAACCCTTACAACATCAATTAGGTCACCCTAATTAGATGTAATATATCAAATATAACTTTTCGACTCAATATCTACTCATGCACAGTTCATGCCAAGATTCAAAAATCATAACAATTTAAAATAGGTCGAGATGGACCAAAAATAGCTCCCACATAATGGCTCAATACTTATTCAAACTTCCTAATACACAAAACTCATTAGGTTAGCACCGATAATGACCTAATAAAAAAATTTGATTACTATGCAATAAAGTTAAGACACACATACATCCAAACTCTATCCCATTTGAAATACATGCTCTGTTGACACCTACCAACATCTTCAAAAACTTGCAAAGCTAGATTCCAATCCATGAAGAAGCACAAATTCGCCAAAACATATGCTCTAAACTAGAAAATATGTGTTGCTACTAAATTGATATGTTGTCACTCATAACTTGAACACCTGGAGTCAAAACAATATTAAATCCTAGAAATAGATTCCTCTATCATCCAACAATATTAGATCAATACTATAGAGCAATATCTTATATAGTGGACCAATGTTGACCAAAAAATTTGATGTACTATACAAATAATACATGTATTGAAACTTAGTCAATTTTCATGTCAACTACCTTGATCAAATCAAACCTTCTTACAAATTGTACTTGATAAGCATAATAAAAAATTCTCAAACTATACAAATTGATCTGCATAATGGTCTTCATATTTGTGTACAATGTTGACATCAATGACAACAATGAACTCCATAACTGTACAACTAGTGCTCATCCCACGTGCTCATGTTACCAAATAATGCATAAAAAAAAACTCCTTATTCTTCCAACAATCTCTCCCTTTGTCATTAATGGAAACATGCCTCAATTATCTCCAAAAATATTCTTCAATATTACTCTCCCCATTTGACATAAAGGGTAAACAGTTCATACAACAATATTCTCATATACCGGATCTCCCCTTGGTAGATATGTACATATATACAAGCTGAAAACTTATCTAACCCTACCTAGGAGTGCTATCCAACAAAAAAATTATACTGGAGATATGCATTGTACCTCCCACATATGTACATAGAAATATGAAAACAATAGATAAAATGTTAAAAAAGGAAATATATGTATCATCTTGAGGAAGATTTTGACTCTTGTATCTTTTCAAGATGGGCTTGCCATTTTTATTTTCCATCCTTCTACATAAGCAAAGATTTTGGAACCTATAATCTTTGTTGTCCTTCTAGGGTTTTTCACCTAAAAGAGGAAAGAATGGGCTAAAATGCAATGTTAACATTCAAAGATTAATGTGATATGGATGCAAAATTCCTATATGAGATGATATAAATGGAAAGGACTGAAAAAGAAAGGTGATTATTAATGCTAAACTAGGAAATACAACTTGTTTGAAAAGATAGTGTTGTATGCAAACATGAACTAGAAATGTGAACAAATAAAAACAAAACTTAATGAAACTGAATGAGGTGAACCTAAAGTTTGAAAGTTGTTGTTGAAGGGTATTGGAATGTTGTAGAGATCAATATTGAAGCTTGTTGGGACTCATTCGCCACAGATGGTGAATTAGTCTTGTTTTTGGTAAAATCTCTCAAAACAGGTTTTGGGATGTCGAGGACACAAAACTTCATAAAACACTTTTTTAGGCCTAACAGTGGGACTCATTCACCACAGATAGTGAATCAGTCCACCTACAGATTTATAAAAAGTCAAAGGTCAACTCTATGGGTCTTGGTCTACACTTTTCTATCTAACAGCTTGTCGGATCCGAATCTAGAAAATATGGCCGGAAAATGATCTGCAAGCTTCAAATAGGGTTATGTTGACTTTGATGACTTTGATGTATTTGCAACACCTTTCTCTTTGAAAAATATACCTACAAGACCTACAAACACACATTTAAAGAGGGGAAAAAGGGTTAAGGGTTAGAGTATAGGGTTTTGCAATGGTCAAACCCCAATTTGGTAATCAAACCCTTGATAATGAAATGAAATAAAGAGGAAATGATGAATAAATAACATGCAATTTCATAATCTCACCAAATCTTGGATGTTGCAGTTTGAAGATAGGCTACTCTAAGATGCTTGAATGCTTGATTGAGTGATGAGAATACTAAAATGTTATGATGAATGCATGAACACTTGAATGGATGAGTGAGTGGATGAATGAGATTGAATTGGGGTTAAAATGAATAGAAAATCATGTATCTATACACAATTATGCCCTAATTTCCCAAAAATACATCACAGGCCAACCTTAGGTCTTTAGGAATAAAAACCTACTAGTAATTTAAATATATTTTGATTTTTGTGCCATGAGGGACTCATTCGCCCCTAGTGGTGAATGGGTCCCACTCAAGCCATGTGAATGGATGTTAGGAAATAAGTTGTCTTAAATGATGTTTTTCAAGTTTGTATTAAAAAATACACTTAATTGAGGTTTGTAAGTGCATAAAGGGGCCAAATAAAGCATACAAAAGGTTTATTTGTTGGTGACAAGTCTAGAAAAGTGTGAAATTTTGTTACAAGACTTCACAACACTTTAATATAAGACTCGGTAAGTTATAAAAGGGGGTTATGTAGGTGAATTATAATAAGAAGATTCAAGAAAAGTGTGAAAATGTGTCACAACACTTCACAACAACTTTACAAGACATCATAAATTCTTAGTGATTCATAAAGATTCAAGACCTAATGTGAATGTGTGGGCCACATTGCAACATTAAATCAAGGTGAAATCAAGCCAAATAAGCACAAGGAGAGAAAAAACTAGAAAAAGTGTAAGGGTTACTTTTTTTGTGTCCACACCTCCCAAATCTTCTTACCAATGCCAAGCATTCAAATTTTTGTTTCAAACTCCATCAAGATTTCTTCATCTTCATCCAATGTTATCGATACCCAATTTATCCTTGAATCTCTATCAACACTCAATAGGACACTCGAAACAAATATGAACTTAGAGTTCACCAGATCCTTGTGATTACCAAACTACATTATGATTTTTTCCTTCTAAGCTTGTAGTTGGAAGTATTGCTCAAGAAAAGTTTCAATTGCTTACCTTTTTCTTCCATCTGTATCCTATGTCAAATCATAGGCATTGAAAGCTTTGTCAATTTGGGACTCAATTGATTCCATCTCATATCTTATACTCCTATTAGATCTTGACCATTTCAACAAAACTAAAACAAAAAAATATATTATGTCACAGAAGCTTACACACACTTAATATTTTCCTAAAATTTATTGTGTGAAGTGTCACACTTCTCTGTGACATCCATCAATTTCCTATCATTTATCTTTTTCTCTAATTCCTTTTCTAACTTCCCTTTCAAACCACCTATATACTTCTTAAATAAATCAATCAATTTTTTTAAGTTTTCTATACTGGTGAGAGGGAATTATTAATGGTAGTGTTGGTTATGGCTTCATGTAGAACCTTAACTACCTCATCTATCATTTCCCATTCTTCTTATATGTTTCTATTATTTATTTCTGGGTAGATGCATGTAAACCATCACCTAATTGGAGCTTGTGAAGAGATGAAATCCTAGCCATTTCCACATACCTATACTATTTCAAAAGTTGTAATAGTTGAGCAAACAGCAGAGGAACCATAGGATTCATCAATAGTGTTCACATTCTCCTCAAAAGTCTTCTTCAAATTATTTTCTTTATCACTATCATCAACTAGTGTCTCCATTTCCTTCTTCTCTTCATTCCTAGATGCATTCCCCCTTCTCTCCATTATTATTCTCTACATCATCATCACCTGTAGCTTGTTCATTGTTATCTGAAGGAGTGATTGTCTTTGGTTGTCCTTGAATTTTCTCAATATTTGTTTTAGATACTGGAGGAGGTGTTTGATGTTCTATATAAGTATCCTCCTTTGCAATGTCCTCTTCGATAGCTTCTCATTCTTCACAATTTCCTCAACTGCAACATTTTCTTCTACAATTTCTTCCAATTCTACAAAAAACATTACCCTAAACATTACCATATTTAGTTTCATGCTCATGTTCAGACCAGGCATCTCAAAATACATCTCTCATGTGATCTCTAGAGTCATTCCTAATCTCTATGAAAACTCCACAACGTTCTTTACAGTCTCCTTTTGGGTCCTCTCAAGATCATTATGATCTTGGTTCATGAGGGTCGTCACAATTTGCTTCATTTAAAACTCCTTACTATACAATTTATCCAATGTTGCCTTAATCTATTTAGAAAGGGGTGCACTAATATTTTCTAAAGCATAGTATTTTAGCTTTAAAGCTTCTTCTTTTATAGCCTTTTGTCTACTCTCAAGTCATAAATTAACATTCCATAGCTCTACAAGAAATTGTTTGTCAATATTTCTCATATCTACTTCAAAAGAAATAATCTACTTTACAATGGCTTCTTCAATGGTAGCCTTGTCTACCTCATCCATAGTAGTGTATGTTGCAAGTTTGGAGATGTTTATGTTGTCATTGATGTCAATTGGAAGAAGTGTCAATAGAATTGTCTAGTTTTTCATGTATAATTGAGATATCGAAAAAGTGTTATGAGTACATGGAGCTATCTTTATGATGTAGTGTGTGGAGATGATGTCAGATATTGAGATGATATGCTTTGCATTTCTTCTATGTTGATTCTATGCATGTTTGGTTCATATATGTTGATAAATGGTGTTCAAAGATTCTATATCTAAAATCTAGACTTCTGGATCAATGTGTAGATAGAGATATGTCCACTAGTGTGCAAACTAGATTTGCAGTATTATTTACTCAAGTGTCTGGGAGAAATATCCTTACTTCAAATTTCTCCATAGTTGTGTTTCATGACATGTGGTTCTGAAGGTGAGTTGAGAATGGTTTTAGCTTACCTCATTCAAGAGGATTTTAGGTTTTATGCCCTCAAAGATGGTTTTTGAAGTTGTAGTGTATGTAAAATTAGGTTGAGTGTATTTGGCTTGTACTTTCTTAGATTGAGAGTTGGTTCTAATTTATTTTTGGATATCATTGTTCTAGTGGTTTGTGGTTCACAAGTCATCCTTGGGCTTGTGGAAGTGTGCTTAATTTATCAATGGTGTTGGCACAAGTAATGGTTGAACTGGTGTTTACACTACATTTGAAGGTGTTTAAGTTTAAGGGTATGTGCAGGATCATGATGGGCCAAAAAATGGCAATATAATAGGTATGTGTAGGGTATGTGGCTGATGAATTTTTTTAATCCAAAATTGATGAAATGAAAAGGGTTGTTAAAGGAGATTCTCAGCTTTCTACCAATATAAATTATGCTTTATTTTGAATTTAATAAATAGTTATTATTCATTTTCTATTTGAATTATGACAAAAGTCTTGATTGATAGGCTAAATGAAAAACATTTATATCTTTCAAATGATATCACATTTTTTGAATCCAAAACATCTGTCACACTCTATGCTTCACATACTATATGTTTTTAAAAAAAATGAATTTCATTAAGTTTTGCCCAAGTTAAGGTGGTTAGACATACAATTTTTTATATTTTTTAAAAGTTGTAATAAAAAAATCACAATTAATTATTTATCTAGAAAAAAATTACAAAAAATATGCATCACATCTGGACATGAGTCATCTACTTATATCTAAAATATTGAAAAAAATATTTTCATTTTATTGTGGTTAGGGTGGTTAGATAGACACCTACTTATTTTTTCCCTGAAATTTAAGTACTACTACATTGAAATTTAAAATTTTCACCAAACAGATTTTATTTTTTAAAAAATAGGCCTAATTGTTTAGAAACTACATTCAATTTTCTACAAATTCTATTCTTACATATTTTTGAAATAATATAGATAACTTATTCAAATTTTTACATCAATTTCCCTAACTCTGATTTTTTTGATTTTTTTGCCACTTAAGGGCCTATTTTTTCCATGATGATCCTGCACATACCCTTAATGAAGGTGTTGTGATGCATGTTAGAATTAATTTGGGTCCCAATTAAGTTTTTATGTGGTCTTATTTCATTCCTATCCACTGTGAGAATTTTTAGTGGAGACCTATTTTTGAATTTGTGAGTGTGAGATGTGTATGGCTAAGTTGAAGATGTTTTTCATGTCATGATGGTATCAATACAACATTATTTGATGCAAGATGAAGTGTATCGATGTGTTGAGTGTTGTGATGCAAAATTCATAGTGAGGTGCAAAGATACAAAATGTGGTGAGAGCTATAATGCAAGATTGATGGATGTAGTGAGCAGAAGGTATCTTGATCCTTGTGGAAGCTACAAAGGTGTTAGAGACATTATGGTGGATTCATTGTTGCATTGAGATAATTTTATTTGTGTAACATTATTTCCTTTTTATTTTTTCTATTTTGACAATGAGCCTTGGCTATGAACCTTTCAAGGTAGTGTGCCCCTTCTCGTAGTGAGCCTTTATACTAGTTTTGCAATTACTTATATTGTGAGCTAATTATCACCATGGTTTTTCTATGCTATGGTTTTATGCAAAAATCTAGTGTTCTCTTGTACATGATGTTAAATTTATTTCAGTTTCTATTATTTTTGTTTCATGTTAAATCATCATAATAGTTTAATGTTTTAATACATTAATGTGGATCTAAATGTTAAAGAGGGTTTTGAAGGTTTAAGGTACAATTGATTCACCCCCCCTCCTCTTAGTTGTCTTATTAATTCAATAATTGGTATCAAATAAAGGTTCCTTGGGGAAAATATTAACTACCTAAGGTAGATATAGGATGGAAAACAAGATGGATATCCCTATGTTTGACGAAAAATACAATGCCTTCTTGAAAGCAAAGATGGAAGGATATCCGGTTTAACTTGGATATGATGTTTGGAAGTCAGTGAAGACTGCATACACTATATCCAAAATAGTCAACACCCTTTAGCTGATAAACATTTCCATTTGCCCTCTATCTAGCAAAAAAATAGTTTTTGACCCCTTTCTAATCTCATATCCATCATCCTGAAACACTCATATCCAGCTAAAGGGTGTTGACATGGAAAAATAGAGTTTGAGGAGATATTTGCTATGGTTGCTAGAATGGAAGCAATCAAGATTTTTTTTGAATTTGTAGCACATAAGGAATTAAAGTTTATCAAATGGATGTGAAGTTTTCTTTCTCAAATGGAGAATTGGAAGAAGTTTACATGGAAAAATTAGAAATATTTTAGTTATCAGATAAACCTAATATGGTAGATATAGATTGAAGAAAGATTTATATGGATTGAAACAAGCTCCCAAAGCTTGGTATGCAAAGTTGGAAAAATATTTGATCTAGAAAGAATTCAATAAAAGTACTGTAGATGGTAATCTTTACTTAAAATTTGAAAAAGATCAAATCTTGATTGTGGTTTTATATGTTGATGACATAATTTTTGGAGGTGATGAAGCTATGTGCAAAAAGTTTACAGATGACATGCAAAATGATTATGAGATGTCTATATTTTGGGAGATGAATTTCTTCCCTGGGATATAAATCAATCAAACAAACAAATGCATATTCATTTCACAGTCAAAGTATATAGAAGAGATGGTGAAGAAGTTTTGAATAGAAGACTCCAAAATGGTATGCACTCCAATGGTTATTGGTTGCAAGATGAGAAAGGATGATGAATCTCCTCAAGTTGATCAAAGCAAGTACAAATCTACGATTGGTGGACTACTATATCTAACTGGTTCTCGTCTGGATAACATGCATGCAATTTGTTTTGTGGCTAGTTTTCAAGAAGACCCCAAAGAATCACATGTTGCAATAATAAAAAGGATATTTAAATATATAAAGGACACTCCAAATTATGGCTTATGGTATCTAAACTATACTAATTTCACCTTAAGTGCTTATACAGATGAAGATTGGGTTGGTTGTGTGCATGACAGAAAGAGTAGAAGTGGTGGCGTATTATTTCTTGGATGCATATTGGTATGATGCCTAAGTAAGAAACAAGATTCAGTTTCTTTATTGACTGCAAAGGTTTAGTACATTGTAGCAACATCTTGTTGCACACAAGTGTTGTGGATGAGGAAAATAATGAAAGATATCTAAGTAGTGTATGATGAGCCTATTTCGATATTTTGTGACAATACAAGTGCAGTTAAAAATTTCAAAGAATCTAGTGATGCATTCAAGGAAAAAACATATCTCAATTAGATATCACTTTTTGAGAGAAAAGGTTGTGGAGAATGAAGTGAGGCTTGAATATGTGCCTAGAAAGGATCATATTGCTAACATATTCACTAATGCTCTTCCTAGGGATAATTTTGAGTATCTCCTAGAGAAGTTGGGGGTTGTTTCCCCTCCTTCTTTGAACTAACATTTGAATAAGGTTATTCATCAGTTTGGTGAACCTAATCAGTTTCATTCTTTGGTCTGGACTAATGGTAGCTACCTCTCAGGGGTAATGGGTAGCAGAGTGATAGACAACTAGAGTATATCGTGATCCATTAAGGGTTTATTGTTGTATTCAATGGTGTGTAATTTCAAAGGTGCAGAATAAAGAAAAACACTTTGTCTCTTTCAATTTATGTCAAAGAAGAATAGAAAATCATGTGAAAATCTCTATCTTTAAAGGGGACGAGAAATTAAACTGAAGAGAGAGTCATGTAAGGGGGAGAGTGAGTAAAGTAAAAAGAGAAAACTAAATTGGTATGATACAAAGCTATTGTGTATTTCATTTTTTTTTACATCATGTCTTTCCATCAATGACAAAGGGGGAGATTATTGCAACTTTGGAAAAGTTGGTGTTGTCATTGATTTCAACTAGAAGAAGTGTTGATAGAATTATCTGATTGTGAATGTATAGTTGAGATATTGAAGAAGTGTTATGAGTACATTGAGCTATCTTGATGATGCAATGTGTGGAGATGATGTAACATATTTAGATGATATCTATGATGCTTGGTTTCCAACTGCTTTTAGAAAATTTGAAGAAAAAGAAAAACAATGTGATGAAGGTGTGTTCAAATGTAAGATGTGCTTTGTGTTTCTTCTATGTTTATTCTATCCCTATGTGGTTTAGATATCTTGACAAGTGGTGTTCATAGATTCGACATAAATAATTTAGGCTTTTGGATCGATATGTAGAGAGAGATATGTTCACCAGTGTGTGGACTAGATTTGCAGTACTTTTAATAGAGGTGTATGGGAGAAATTTATTTTCTCTACATTACTCCATGGTTGTGTTTCAACACTTTTAATTCTGAAGGTGAGTTGACGATGGTAGTAGCTTACCTCATGCAAGAGGTTTTGAGGTATTATTCTCTAGAAGATGGTTTGTGAAGTTACAGTGTATGATGGAGTAGGTTGTGTTGTGTGGTCTCACAACATACACCAAGACTATAAGAGTTGGGAACCCAAGTGAAAACTAACACTTATGGAAGATGTTGGCTAGTTGAAGAGATCAGTAGAAATGAAGAGAAAAAGGAAATCTTTATTAAAAGAGTACTTCATAATGTAGTGTTTTAGGTACCAGATACCGAAAATTGAGAATGTTGAAAAGGAAAAAGGCAATTCAAACATTGAGCAAAGTGTTCCAATCCAATAGCTAAGATCTAGTAAGATGGAAATTCTGGTAAAAAATTAAATTCTAGGAAAATTCATGGGTAAAAGCTGAATATTGGGTACCAGCTACCAGGTAAAGATGTGAAATGAATTTTTAAAATCTTAGCGTTATATAATGAGTCTAATAGTCTAGTAACCTAGTATATAAAAGATAACTATGCAAGCATTTGTGATATGCTGAAAAGTGTGTTATTTATGAGAAATTTAAATGATAATCAATCTAATGATGGTTTTATTTACAAGAGATATTTGTTTTAAAATGTGTTTTTTGAAAATTGATTTAATGAGTGAAATTTTTAATTGTAGGAGATGCAGATTACGATGTAGAGTTTGGGTATGGATGGTCAGGAAAATTAAAGTTAGAGATAGATCTAATAATGTTACAAGGTTCAATAGTATGATTTAGAAGCTCATGCTAGAATAGAGCTTGTTGCGAAGATACACTGGATACTAGGAAACTAGACTCTAGAGTTTAAGCATGTAGAAAAGAAGCGTATACATTCTAGGGATTACTCATTCTTGGAATGTTGAAACCAAGGATGAACCTGAATGTAAGAATGGAAATTCCACCTAATCACTCTAAATATATGGGAAGTTCCTACATTTTGTTTGAGCACATTTATTTGGTTCCAAGAAGGAACCATGAAAACAAAAGGATAAAAAACTTGAGATGCTTCAACATGCATATTGGAGTTGACAATCATTGACTTCGGTTGCAATTCTCTTACCAGTCACTATATTCCATGTGCCTTGATGTGATTCTCCCTTGGATTTCCTCTCATGTATTTGTCATATCCTATCTGTGTCTTATTTCTATAAAAGGCTAGAGAATACCCCTTTTTTATTTTATGTTTAGAATTTGTGGATGTCGAAAGAGTTAAAAATTCTCTAAATTTCTTTATTTTTTCTTGTTTTCTAAATCATTCCATTCTAAAAACTTATATGCACATAGAATTTAATCAATATCAAAGCCAATTTGATAGTTACCTATCTCATCAATCTTTGTAGTTGGTTTTGTTAGTTTAGTTGAACAAGACTATGTGTTGCACTATTTAAGGGTACATGCAGAACCTACTTGGTGTCCAAATTAAAACCCCTCTCTTTAAAATCTTGCACCATGTTATATGTATCTGTGAAGCAATCTGGTGAAGTATAAAGTGGTTTACTTTTATTTGAATATCTCTTTGGGGCATGCATGGAGAATAACCGGGACAAATTTTAATTTTTAGTATTTTTATGCTTTATTTTAGAATAGATTTTTAAATTCTTGAAAATGTTCCAAAATAGAGAGGAATGGATTGAAATTTATTGAAACTATTTCATTTTATATTAAATTTTTGAATGCTTAAAGTTAAATCTACTTAAGTGATAGCAAAAAATTTGTGGATGTTCATGAAATACTATTTAAAATCTTTTGATTTCATGATATTATCTTATGATATAACTAAAACCTAGTATCCAGTACATATGATTTCAAACAATAGTATTCCCCTTGAGATTAACAGCAATATCACATCATAACTTGAAGTGAACCTAGTACAGTCAAGACCTGACTACCAGAGACTTGGGATTGAGCTGAGCCAACCTTTTCCTATTAGAACGAATTCCTCATCTTTTAGGTTTTCTTTGTTCTAAATCTTCAAGAAGTATAGGATCTTCATGGTTTTCCTATGATGAATTTATCTGTATTGTTGCTATGAGTGACATCATTGTCAACAAAAACTAGTGCTAGGAGCGTGACTCCATAATTTTTGTTATTCTTAGATTTTAAAAGTAGCTTGTAAGGTGAAAGTCTCATGCAAGCTAATTCTTTAATATGGAAGTTGAGAAACGTTTCAAAATAATTAACCAAAGATTATATCCTCTGAGTTTATTCACCTTTGGTAGAGTCATTGAGTGTAGAATTCATGATACAACTGACCACGGTGAACTTAATTACGAGAATTTTTTTAATGAAAGTAAGTTTGGCTATGTGTAAGGTGATTCCATTAAATGAAGAAGTTTTAGCTGATGGAAGAAAGGGATTGTTAATAAGAAAAGAGAATAATCCTGGTGGAATTAAAAATACTAAAAAAGTAGCTGATACATCAAAACGGTTTGATAACTACAATTGTTATAAAGAAAATCCTAACGTTTTGTAGGAAAATAAGAGAGAATGTTGAGATTTAGAGACATTGCATCAAAAATGAGGAAATGACATTGATGAGTCATCATTCTCTTTATACATGGAAAATGCAAGTGAAGAGAAAGAGCAAGAAAATTGAGTGGGAGATGCATGTATTTTTCTCCAAGTTGAAAATTCACAAGCTAAAAAGAGAATTTTTTATTTCATATAAGATACAAAGTATCAAATTTTTACTTTTTCTCCCTCCAAAAAGTGGTCCCGCACTGACTTCTTTTGTCCTAGTGATAGAACTAGTCCCGGCTTCCCCTGGGTGTTTCATCATTCCCGAACCACTTGGTGAGCCTAGCGATGAATCTTGGGCACAACCATCTCCATCTATTGAGGTAAAACAAATAATTCCTACAAATTCCATGTTTAACTCTTTGGATGAGGTTTTGATCTTGTCAGTGATCTTCATGAAATTGCTGACCTTAGCTCCACAAGAGCTTGGTGGAGAGGACCTTGTGGGGCCCTCTTCCTTAGCCCTTGTTGCAAGAGGGTCAGACACTCCTCCTTTTAACATTCCACCATTGCAGGCTTGTCCTCCTTCCCCCTATGATGATCTAGAGTGGAAAGGGGATGACTTCTTGGTCAATTGGTGTTAGAGGGAGGCCTCTTCTTTATCTTTAGATTAGATGTGTGTGTGTGTGTGTGTTGTGATGTGTTCCTCGGTGATCATGTTATGTGTTCCTGGATGACCCTTGTCACCCCTATTGGTGCTTGGATACAGGTGTGGTTTTTTTGTCGTAAACATTCCTCTATTTCTATCATCATTCTTCCATTTTTGTGAGTTGATTTTTGATAAATTGGGGACAATGCAAAGCATTGGGAGCATTTAGGCTTCTCTTCCATGTTGACCCAATTCTTTATTTTTACAATCTTCTCATGCATTCTTCACATGGTCTGATATAGTAGGGGGCTAATCACAGTTCGTTTTATATACTATTATCATATATATATATATATATATATATATATATATATATATATATATATATATATATATATATATATATATATATATATATATATATATATATATATATATATTTATAGGAGTAGTTCTAACCCCAAAATATTAGGCTACCATGGTGCCCTTTGTTCGTTATCTTTTATCTTTTGCTTTTCCTTTATCTTTCTCTCTTCTTTCCTTGAGTTTTCCCTCTCATGTGTGACAACACCACTTCTACAACACTTTGATTTTCAGAAAATGAATTTGTTTCCCATGAATATTTTCTCAAGAATCTTCTCAAACTTCTTTTTGAGAATCACATTCTCAAGTTGAAACCCTAATGGAATATATTTCCTTCATCATGGGTTTGTAAAGAAAGAACTTGAGAACCTTCCCTTGAAGTGGGAATAGCTTTGACCTTCCCCTCGCATGGGGGAATATTCTTCCTTTTGAATTCCTTCATGAAGTGAACATCTTTCAAAAGGATTCCTTAATGATGAATTAATTTGACAAAGACACATCTCTTTTGTAGTTTCGAACAATGTGTCCCTTGAGTGGACCCCTTCTTTATGCTAGGTTCCTAACGGACCCCCTTTGAACATTTTCCAACTTGTTGGAAATATGCGTGATTGTTTGCTTACTTACCTATGGTGGTCACTTTCTGACATGTCCTATCTGTAGGTAAACATGTCACTTTATAGGTGTGCCATGCTGAAGCTACTTCAAACTCTATAGATTCCCTTTCCTTGGGTTTCATCCATGTGAGAGATCCCTGGGGATACCCCTCTTGCGTGTCCATCGCCTATAGGAACTCTCTTTGAGCCTTCATGCCGTAGATCCTAGTCACCCCCATAGGTCCAGGTCCATAGGTACTTCCTTTGGGTTTCCTCAATGTGAGATAATGGGGAATACCTTCCTTGTAGGTCTATGAGTCTGTAGGGAACTTTCTTTGGGTTTCCTCCATGTGACAAATCTTAGGGGTTACCTTCCTTATAGGTCTGCTGGTCTATATAGTGATTTCTTGGGATTCCTTCATGTGAGAGATCTTGAACGACACCTTCCCTATGGGTTTGTGGTTCTGTAGGGTAATTTCCCAGCTTCCTCCATGTGAGAGACCTTGGGGGATGCTTCCTTGTAGGTTTGTAGGTCTGTAAGGTGCTTTTCCAAACATCCTTAATGTGAGTGATCCTGGATGACACCTTCCTTGTAGGTCTATAGGCTTGCAAGACACTTTCTTCTTGAGGTTTCCTTCATGTGAGAGATCTTGGGGGTTGCCTCCTTGCAGGTCTATAGTCCTGTAAGATGCTTTCATTCTTTAGCTTCATAATTTTGTAGGGCTGTGAAGTCCTTTATTTCTCCTGCACTCTCGAGTTCACCAGATCATGCTTTGCTTCCTCGAGGGTTGACCAGGTATACATTTCTAACTCTTCTACTTATCTGATCTAATTTACCAAAGCACTCATTAGTATTCATGTTCACTAAAGTGGGGGAAAATGTATAGGAGGGAATTTTTACCCCTTACAAAAATTCCCCTTTCACATTTGCTCATTGTAGAAAACCAAATCTAAAGGAAAAAATCCACATCAACCCGCTGCCTTCATTCCACTTGGTGTCTATTTTTTGCATTGGAAGAAGAACAATTTTTAGGGACTCCCGCACAGTGCATAAACATCCACAAAGCGTGCTTACATCCCTAAAAAAATTGTGTATCTGAAGCCAGCTGAGGAATTACACTTCCCATTGGGGTCAATTTTTAATGCCCCTCTTCAGCCAACTGACCTGAATATGGTCATTTTTTTTCATTCTGCCTTCAAATTCACTCTTCCTTTAGGAATTTCATCTTATTTCAGACTTCTAAGAAATTATGCATTCATTTCTGCACTCTCAACCCTCAAACAACACTTCTGGTGTAATCCATAACAACAAACTTTCACAACACTCCATCAACTTCTCAGAGAGAAAGTGTGGAACAACACCATTGTGCCATGACTCAGTCCTTCCCATTTCTTACTAGCCAAAGTGAGCCTTGGTGGAGGTGGTGGTAATATTTGCACCATCTCCCCCAAGGATTTGGTTGAGTAGCATAATATTGTTTTTAGTGTTATTGTGTTCTCTTCTTTCATTCTCCTTTATCATAATTTTTATCCATTATCACTATCTTTTTTATCCATGGAGGTGGAAACACCAAAATAGGGGTTTGACTGAGGCAGGCCCTTATACAACCCCCCCAAACAATTTTCCTCTTTCTTGTGTGTAGGTGGAAGTGTACTTGGAGCTAGCTGATGAACAGGCTCTTTTGTAAGATCATTCTTTGTCACCCTAGATTTTAGTCTACTTGCTTTTATCATGTTCATTTATATATCTCATACTTCATAGTTTTTTTTGTTCTCCTAAATATCATTAGCTAGGCCGTCAATCTATTTTCTAGTGGTTCACATTGTCATATTTCTCCTCTAGTCATGCGTACACCAGCGTACCTGATAGAAGCCATCATGCCGCACTATCATCCTGAAACCATGCTTTCATCCTTAGGAAGAGAGCTACCTTAGGCACTTTGTTGAACCCAGAACTATCTTACCTAGCCCCATTTTGAGTTCTAAGTCTGCAAGTGGGATTGACCTTATAGTCCTCATCATTCTCATCCCTCATTTCCAAACACCCTTTTAAGGTGAGGTAAGTAAGAGTAGCCTTCCCCTCTTGGCTCTCCATGACCTGGGTCATTGAACATGGTTGGTCCCCCTCTCTTACAATATTTAAGAAAATTTTAAGTGAAAATGTATATTTTAGATGAATTTCAATGATGCAAGATGCAAAAATGCAACCTATATGCACTTTCACTATTGCAAGATTTGGAAATCCTAGAATGTAAATTAACTAATGTAAACCCTAGTGCAAAGTTAATGCAAGCTAAATCTAGGACTATGATGCACTCCAAATCAAAAAATAAAATTTTCTAAATGTAGGTTCACCAAAATAAAAGGTTGAAAATGGTCGCTTTATGGTTTGCATTATGAATGACAAGTTTTCCTTCTCTCTCATTCAAGGAAACCCTAGAGATCTCAATCCGAGGATGAAATGAGGGAAAGAGATCTACAATAGGGTGTCCTAGGGATTGATTAATGACTAAAAGGGGGTTCACCACCAAGCTAGGGCTTGGAAAGACTAACGACATTCAAGACCTAATTATGGAACTTAATGATATGCAAGACTTGAACAAATGACCTAGAAATGAATATAAAATAGAATAGAAAATTGGAAAAGTGCAAAGGGGCACCTGGAAACCTATAGCAACTTGATTGAAGACCTAAAATGTTGAAAGCATTGAATTTAATTCCTACTATGACTCATATGCCAGTCTAGGTGTTTTAGTCCTAGATTGGGTTTCAAGTAAGAACAAAAATTCTATAAAGATATTTGCAACACTATAATCCTTCACCAATATAAGCTAAAGAAAATAAAGAATATGAATCAAAATTTTAGTAAGAAAAATGTTATATAGTCAAAATACATAAACTTTACTATATAGGTGATAATGTCTAGGGTCCATTATAATTTTTTTTAATATTAAAAGCAAGGGAAGGGTCCATTATAATATTATTATGTTAATTAGTGCATGTAAAACTAATTAAATTTCATGTCATGTATAAATAATGTATCTAAAAATAATGATTGTAAATTAATCTAATGCAACGATTTAGTTTTTATAATTAAGTGATTACATTCTATGTTTGATGAAATAATATTAAGCAAGTTACTGGGCATGAGGATTTATTATTTTATCCTAAGAAATAGGTAATATTCTTTGAGAACTTTATATGCTAAGTGATAGAATATCTACCATAATCCTTGTAATGGATATTTGAAGAAATTTATCAAAGAGAAATTTCTACTAAATATTTTAAAACATCAAAACATAACCAATATGTCTAAAGGTCCATGTAGTTATAGAAGATTAAGTATTTTTCTAATTTTTCATGGTTTATTTTTCATCCTCAACACTAAACGTTTTACTAGAAGGGAGATAATAATTACAAGGAAACTATAATCAAAGTTTAATTAGCACATCATATGGTTCACAATGAATTTTTTATGGAACCTAGTCTTTAGTTTGTTTGGGTAGTTCTTAACCATAATTTTAATAGAGCTATTTTTTCCCATAGAGAAAGTCACTATCTTGGTAATTTAAGTTATAATTACAATATTAGGATCCAATAAATTAATTTACATATTCTTTGATAAATTCTTACAACCTTAGAGCCTCATAAGATGCTAGCTTGTAAAGAGAAAGCTTAATTTAACCTTGAATAAATCCAAATTTAAGAATTTTAAAATTCCAATCGGCTAAAATGCATTGAAAAATGTAGTTAGATCTGCTTAATTGACTTAAATTTTATCTATGTCTCATGTATATGAGTTCCTTGAGATAGATCCATGTACATTGATCTCTATTGAATTGTTACAATAAATATGTGTACCATATACTTATTCATGTTATCAAATAATGTCTTTCTCTAAACTAGAGACAAAACTTATTTCTATTCATTTATATAAGGGGTCCTATGTTTATAACACCTATTGGTAATGTTACTTTTGAACTATAAAATCAGTATCTTATGGTAAATAATTCATGATAGGTTCACATCTATAAGGATTGGGTGTAAGCTTGCATATTAGTCCCATAGAGTGATCCCCCTTCCATCTCACACTTTAGGCCTAACTTCAAAATGGTGCATGGCATGCATCCCCAAAATTATGATTCAAATGTATCCCTTTGTTAATGGCATATCCAATATATATTGGGACTTTTAAGATTTTATTTATATCCATTAGATTATCAATCTTTATTTCAAGATTATTTAAAATGTGAAATGAAAAATAAATCAAGATTCATAGAATTCATAAGTTTGTAAATGAGCTCTAAGGGGAGTCTACACCTCAAATTTTGAATTCAATAGAAAAACTATTTAGGAAATGCCACATGCCTATCTAAAATTTATTTAAAGACCCTATAGTGGATTCCCTTGTATTCTAAACTCAACATGCCAATTAAATCACAATGCATATAGTGCTCACATTTGAAGAGGTGACAAAGTAAAATATAATTTTAACCCCAAAATTAAGGAACGAAGTAAATTATGATTTATAAACTCCTTGCATCCAAGGGTTTTTAATAAAATTCTATATTGAGATTTAAGGAATAATTCCACTAGAGAGATGGACATATTTATTCTCACAAGAGATTTATAGATATAAGAACGGTACCCCATCTCTAAACTTTACTCAGACCCTATATCGATAGGGATAATTAGAGGTTGTCACATCAATGATAGAATTTTTCTTCAATTTAGGAATGAATCATAAATTGCATGATTGAATTAGTTAATGCTAAGAGAGGGACCCATCAAAATAGAACTAAATCATCCTAGACTATGTGAATATATTTCTCAAGGCCTAATGAATTTAACATTGTATAAATTTCTTTCTTGGTAATTGACTATGTAGATAAACTGAAGTGGGGAAGTTTTATGATATATCTACTTGAAAAGTCATTCACAATATTACCTATACTGTCTACATGGGCATGTTTATAACTCTATTCAAAAATTCCATTTTCATTATATGTAATCATTTAAATTTAATGTAGTAAGTTAAATTTGAGTTTTAATTTATTCATCTAGACCAATGATTCTTCTTACAATTAAAAATTAATCGAATTTGATTATCTTAAATATGTTAGGAATAATTTAATTTACAAGGGGAGAATATAAAATATATTTCTAAATTAAGAATTAAAAATATGTTTTTAATTTTTTAAGTACTAAGATAAATATATTTTAAATATAAGTTTTGTGAATTTTTTGCTTTTTAAATTAATGAGTGTTATCTAAAAATATAGAAATACATTATTATAATTATATAATTTTTAATTATGAAAAATATTAATATAAAAATCTTATAAATATTGTATTAACAATAATTTTAAAAATAATCCCAAATCAGTTATTACATATATTCATAAGTAATAATTATATACTATTAAATTTGTGACTAATACATTTAATTATAATATTTAAATTCATTCTATAATATTTAAATAATGGCTAATAAATCCATAGTTCCAAGGATGATGAGATTAGTTTATGATAGGACGACAGATACAGAGACTTTGACTGAGATCCCATGTTCCTTCCATCCAAATGCATCAATCTGTCCCTGTCCCACTGACCATCCTGATGTCCTGACCCTGAGGCGACATCCTGTCCCACCCAAACCCAGGTTTATAAGAATGAGCCTGATGAAGAAGAACGTGATGATCAAACTAAGAGACCACAACACATATTATATTATCAGATAATAATAGGTAATACAACAAAGCTTTAAATAAAGCTAACGTTTATTTTATCCACGATGACGTACGGGAAGACATCGACTACTCCTTGTACAACAGCCTTTACTATACTACTTTCTCATACAACCTGGCGAATGCGCTCCGCCGGCTTGGCTTCGTTATAGCGAGGGCACGCAGCAATGTTACAGTCGTAGCCACTCACTAACTCCGCATAATAAGAAGATGAATAATCTGCCGGCACGGTCAACAGGTTCGGTTCATTCCCATCGTATCGACAGATGCATAGAAATAAGTTCCCTACAGGCAGTACCCTCACTGAGTATTCGTATGCTACTCCTTTGGTGAGTGTCTATCACAACGCGCACAAGAATAAACAAGAAGAACGGTCAATAATAAGCTCATTGTTCCTGCAATAAAAAAGAATCACAGTAGAGTATATTACAGAAAAGAAAATATCATATATATACCACAGTGAGAACCCAAACATCATTTGGCGTGAGCGTCATGGTCCGAGGAGGTGACAGAGAGGAACTGTTTCCACTAATCAACAACACTCCGGGACTTTCAAGACTCTGCTCCACTACAAAAGTTACCTTCACATCTTCCGCCTGCAGACACAGCCAAATGGATATTTCCTGTGTTTCTTAGGACTACAATTCACAATGTAAACCCATCAGATGAAAGAAGACTAGAATGATAAACAGGGAGAAGTTTGTAAGATTCTATACCGAAGTGAAGACTGTTAGAAGGCTAAGCACACCCACAAGTAGAAGCAGCGGGAGGAGGCCTTTCACGAGAGCAGCCATGATTGTTTCTTTACTCAGAACAATGAAAGAAAGTATGTTATGGAGAATTGTGAGCCGAATCCTGGCTTTATAGAATGGATGTTGTAAACCACAAGAGATATGCGTGGTAATCAAAACAACGGGCGCCTTATCCGTAGTGGGGAGGGAAAATAAAAACGTGCAGTAAGTGGGATTTGCTGAAATTCGTTTATCTGTAAGTTTTATCTTGATAACTTTGCGTGAAATCAAATGCTGTGCAAATTAACATTTCATTTGCATAATGGCGATGTCATTTATCTTGAGATACACTCGTAGTGGCTACCTTATCATTGTTCACGATCGTTATACCAGACACCAATCGCCTTCGACTTAATGCATTTATTGTCATAAAATCCACTAAATCCAAATTGTCATTTGATTCCAAACATGTGTAAAACGTAAAGAGGACAATACCCTGAAGCGCACACTAATCAAAATTCGAATTGATTTCAACCGTGCATGTATCATCCTTATCTTTATTAACGTACAAAGTAATTGGATATATCTTTCATACGTCGTAACAAAAAGCTATTTAGATCATTTACGACAAGGTAGCATCTTCTTTAAGCATCAATGTGACTATCGAATATTTTTTGAAGGAATGGTTGTGATTATCCTTTCAATTATATTAAAATAATATAAAAAATATAAATGATATATTATTGGGTTAAGTAGTTAAATAAATTTTAATCAATAAAAATAAGATAATTTTATGATATATTATGATATTGTTATGAGGATTCAACCGTGTAGTTTTCGAGTCAAACTCATTGACCCATGTTCCATGAGTAGTGGTTCACAAAAACCCATCTCTCATGATAATGAATGGTCCACTTAGCACTCATTGCATCTAGGTGATGCTCATAGAGGTGAGGCACTGGGCCGTCCCAGGAGGTCACCAATCCCAGTATTGCTCCAGCTCAAGCGCGCTTAACCACAGAGTTTTCCCCAAGGTTAAGCCCACTTAGCTTGCAACCCCATTTGCAAAACCTTCAGCAAGTGTTGTGCCCTATGAACCATTCATTGTAGAGCCCCTTTAGCTCATCAATTGATAAGTAGGAGGTATTTTCCACAGCATGACAAATTATGATATTGCTATCAGGATTCAACTATGTAGTTTTCGAGTCAAACTCATTGACCCATGTTTCATGAGTAGTGGTTCACAAGAACCCATCTCTCATATGATAATGAATGGTCCACTTAGCACTCATTGCATCTAGGTGATGCTCACAGAGGTGAAGTACTGGGTCGTCCCGGGAGGTCACCCATCCCAGTATTGCTCCAGCTCAAGCACGCTTAACCACAGAGTTTTCCCCAAGGTTAAGCCCACTTAGCTTGCAACCCCATTTGCAAAACCTTCAGCAAGTGTTGTGCCCTATGAACCATTCATTATATAGCCCCTTTAGCTCATCAATTGATAAGTAGGAGGTATTTTCCATAGCGTGACAAATTATGATATTGCTATATGATATTGCTATAAGATAATTTTGTTTTTCTTCTTCATTCTTCTAAATGCATAATCATATCTATTACATTTTTATTTCCGAACTAAATATAATTGAAAGAAAGAAAGAATTATAGAGTTAACCACTCAATTCTATTCTTAACTAATATTGAATGTGACAACAACCTCTTTCATCTCTAATAATTCATCAGTGAAGACAGTTTGGGATTGCAATATGGACGCTGTGGTAGATTTAAATAGTATTATGAGAATTACAAATAAATGAGAATGTTTATCTTGAATGGAGGAGAGATTACCCATGCATTTAATGATAGTATGGATAATAGAAGAATGGAATTTTTTTTTATGAAAGTGGAAAGCACAAAATTGATCCATTGTACATTGTTACATACTCACAAAATAAATTTAGATTTCATTATATAGTGATACATTATGATGGTTCAAATTTAAAATGATAAGATTGTTCCAATGAACACACTGGCACATAAATAGAACAATAGGCAGTGTTCTTTCAAAATAAATTAAAAAAAGTTCATAGCAAGATATGAAAAGACAATATATAGACCGAATGTAGTGGTGCCATAAAAAGCTTGTTTCATTCTCGTATCTATTTTCTATTGCCATTTAAAAATTCATAAAGGTATATACAGCTAAAAATAAATAAACTAATTACCTGAAAATTGTCTCAAAACCCAACATAAGAAGCCTATAGACAAATTAGTATTATAATATTTAAATTATCATAAAAAGTGTTGTCAAGAAAAGAAAAGAAAAAAAAAAATAACTGACGTGAAATCATGATAGTTCAAAATAAATAAAATTTACCATCTGTTTGTAATTGTCAGCACGGCTCTTTATCACGTGAAGCCCACCATCATAGACAGGAATGAAAAGAACAACACAGACGAACCAAATACAATTGGTATGACATCTGTAAAGCTGCTAAAAATTGTCTTCTTTGGGGTCACATTCTATTACTAACTTCAACATTGTGTCTTTTCCCACGGCAGACTGGCTCAATGCTCTTCTGACAGTAAAATGTGTGGTCCTTTGAAGATACTAACCTAAAATTTAAATTGGCGTTCACTAAAATGGCCCAATTTAACATTTATGGCCTTGACAAAGATTGAATTGACAGGCATGTCATTAAAGCGTGTCAATTGCGTTCATGTCCATTAAGCGCACTAAATTTTTAACTTCGATATCAGTCAGGTTATGAACATAAAACAGCCAATCCGATAATTACAAACCAGTTACCCCACGTTTTTGTTTTCTCTTTCGAAACCAGATATGCCCAACGTCATTATCATTACCACGCATATCTCTTGGTTCTCATCTACCCTTCTATATAATGGGCATTCCCTCACAAGTATTCATACCATAACTTCTTTGATTCTTCTGAATTCTGAGCGAAGGAAAAACCATGGATGCTCACACGAAATGCCTCCTCCCGCTACTCTTACTCATGGGTATGCTAAGTCATCTGGCAGTCTCTGCATCGGTATATAATCTGAAAAACGTCTCTTCCTTGTGTATCATTGTAGTATTCCTTCAAAATGGATTTATTCTTGAAGCGTTAATCCTAAGAAACACATGAGATATCTATTTGGCTGTCTGCAGGAGGAACAAGTGAAAGTAACCTTTTTGGTGCACCAGCATTTGGAAAGCCCTGGAGCGTTGATAATTTTTGCAGACATTTATCCAATGTTAGATGGTCGGAGCATGCAGCTGACGCGTGGTGATGTTTGGGTTCTTACTGTGGTATACTTTTTTTTCTATCAAGTACTCCACAGTGATTTTTTCTATTACAGGAGCTATGAGTTTGCCATTAACCGTTTGGATTGTTTTTTGTTTTATAATAGACGATGACAAAAGGAGTAGAATACAAATACTCAGTGCTGGTGTTGCCTGATGGGAACTCTGTTGTATGCAAGTGTTCACCGAATAACTTGAGCCTGTTAAAAGTGCCGGAAGATTATCAAGACTCTCTTTATGTGGAAGTAGTGTCTGGCTATGACTGTAACCAGGCTAACTGCACTAGCAAAGCAGAAGGGAAGAGCATGGGCTCTGTTCGCCAGCTGTATTACAATCTCCCATAGCAAGGCTGTCGTGTAACTATATGAGACTGTGTCTTTACATAGTACTATAAATCGTCATGCTTGATCCAATAAATGGTAGCTTCTTAAAAGCTATGTAGTAATATCTATTCATGACAATATAATATGCGATATTATCTATTTAGATGGGAACATCATAACAACTTTTTTTATCATATGCTTTTGTACGTAATTTTCGTGAAGAACATATATTAATGCTAAATGTAGGTTTATTTCAATAACAGTTTAAATTGTTAAATGTAGATTTATTTCAATAACAATTAACACTATTTTACGATTGGTTAGAAATATATAAAATATTATTTTGGTTATGGATTCTTTTAATTTTGTTTATTTATTTTTTAAATGGTCATTATTTTAGTGATTTATATAACAAGTTTTTAATATTAAAACTATAATTAATTGGAATGACAAATTATATGTTTATAGATAATAGATTATTGTTGTAAACAAAATTAAACCTTTCTAAAGATTAATCTATGTTAATTAAATAAACATCAACATAGATTATTTAGTGTTAGTTGAGATTTATTAGTTGATCCTATTATACGAGACCAAGATTAGGTGGTATTAGAGACACACATCCTATCTTGAAAGGAGGCTCAAAAGAAGATTTCCCCAAAGTCTAAATCAACTATTGGCTATACTAAAACAACTATAAAGGTTGATGTCTCTTTGTCTAATAAGGGACCATGATGATTATTTAATATTTCATAAATTTTAGAGCATATCATATTTATTTTTTGCCTCATAAAACATGTGCACAATCATTAGTGTCTTGAATCTAACAACATAGCACTCACACTCTCATAATAAGATATTAAAAAATCTCAAGAAAAGAATATTCTTGACCTAAAACATCCCCAATCTATCCTAATCTATCCTTGGAGAAAGAGAAAAAGGATAAAAGAGATAGAGGAAATAAGGAAATAAAAGGGGGAAGGAGAGGGACTGAGAAACAAAGTTTTCTAGACCTATAGACATATATTCTTTTCTTTTTAAATTATTTTAAATAAAATTAATATTAACTTTTCGGTAAGAACAGGTCAATTAGTTGGAAAAGTTACATGATATAATCAAGGGGCACGACATTTTTGTGTTGCACAAAAGACAATATGCTTTTATTTCCACATGTGATGAAGAGAAAAACTATAGAGATTAGTACCAAAATATCCCAAATTTTTGAAGGACAAAAGGGAATATTGATATGACAACTATGTCAAAATTAGATGTAGTAAATGTTAAAATGTGTCATTCCATTTAAGATAGTTTACGAAAAAACATACGAGTTTGCTGCTTATGCCAAGCGAAACATACATCCAATCCAATACCAACAAACAAGTTATCCCATTTTTTTATTTTCCTTTATTATGTTTTCATTATCTCTCATGCCTCGTAGTTTCCCTCTACCCTTCTATATAATGCCCATTCCCTTCCCAATTATACATACCATACTTTCTTTGGTTGTTCTGATTTTTGAGTTAAGGGAAAAACCATGGCTGCTCACCTAAAATGCCTTCCCCCACTACTCCTTGTTGGTATGCTCATCCTTCTAATAGTCTCTGCTTTGGTATATAATCTAAGAAACTTCTCCTCCTTGTCTATAATTGTAGTTTTCTTTTAAGATGGGCTTTACCTTGGAAGATGTTCTAGGAAACACATGAAATATCTATTTCATTGTGTCTGCGGTGTCTGCAGACAGAGGATGTGAATGTAACCTTTGTAGTCGACTAGCGTTTGGACTTTAACGTGGTGCTACTGATTAGTGGAAATAGTTCCTCACTGAAACCTTCTCGGACCATGACACCCACGCCTAGTGACGTTTGGATTCTTACTATGGTATGTTATTTTCTTTTCTGTGAGATACTTTACTTTGTTTCCTCCTATTTTTGAAAGTATGAACTTGTAATTAATGCTTCTTCTTCTAGATTTTAGTGTGTTATATGATAAACACTAACCAAAGGAGTAGCATACTAGTACTATTTGAGAATTTTGCCTCAAGGATACTTTTATGAATGTTTCTGCTCATTCGTTAAAGATGAAAAAAATTGTGGAGCAGAAATTATAAGTAGAGACAAAATTGGGAAAAAATAGGGGCATCTCAACTGCCTTCTCATCATTAACAAAACCATTTAAATAGATTACAATGTACCATCTGTGTAATGGGAATTACTAAAAATAGCCAAAAACTAAAACTAGAGTTAACTAAGAATGTCATGAATGCAACTACAACCTAACTGCTAGTGGAGTGGAGATTAGTTAGATATATTTCACACTCCTCATTAATCTCAACCGTTACATTCTTCGGCACTAATGCAGCCTAAGTGTTGTCTCTACAACTCAAACACAACTCTTCCCAATGGTTTGGTGAAGATATCTACTAGTTGATTCTTAGATCCACAAAACTGAAGAGTGATTTCACCATTGTTGACAAGCTCACAAATGAAATGATAGTGTGTCAATATGTTTTCTCTTCTTGTGAAATATATGGCTTTTAGACAATTCTATTGTTGAGCTATTGTCATAGTAGATAGTAGTTGGTTCCTTTTCCACATGTGCAAGATCCATCAAAAGTCTTCGTAGCCAAACTGCATGGCATGATGTTGTATTTGTTGCTACATACTCTACTTCTATAGATGAAATGCTGACAATAGGCTGCTTTTTGGAATCCCATGAAATCAGATTTGTCCCTAAATGAAAAACATATCCATAAGTGTTTTTCCTATCATCAAGCTTGCTTGCAAAATCACTATCAGTGTATCATATAAGTGTGTTGTCTTTAGAATGTGTACCACAATCCATAATTATTTGTATTTGCAACATATCTCAAAATTTGTTTTCCAACTTTCCAGTGAGAGTCCTTGGGAGACTCCATAAATATGGAAATAAAACTAACTACAAACACTAAATTAGGTCTTGTTGCAGTAAGGTACATGAGAATTCCTACAAGTCTCTTATACAATGTTGAATTGACTTTTGGTCCATCATCCTATCTGCTTAATTTTGTTCCTATGGAAATAGGTGTTTCTGTTGGTTTAGATTTCCCCATCTTGAACCTCTTTAAGATGTATGTAGCATACTTATGCTGACATATAAAATTTCCTTGAGTAGATTGCTCAACTTCTATTCCCAAAAAATACTTCATGAGACCAAGATCAGTCATCTCAAACTCCTTTTTCATGACTATTTAAATTCATTTAATAGCCGATTTCCAGTATAGATCATGTCATCAACATAAAGACAAACAAAAAGTATGATACCTTGCTGATTTGTTTTTGAGTAGAGAGTGGGCTCATTGCTACTCCTACTGAACCCATTGTTAATTAGGTAAGAGTCAATTCTGCTATACCAAGCTTTGGGAGCTTGCCTAAGACCATACAAGGCCTTCTTCAATTTGTAGACTTTAGACTATTGGCCTTTAACTACAAACCCTGGTGGTTGATTCACATAATACTCTTCCTTTAGTATGCCATTGGGGAAGGCCGATTTCACATCCATTTGAAACACTGGCCATTTGTTCTAGGTTGCAATGGCTAAAATAGCTCGAATGGTATCTAATCTTGTTGCTGGAGCAAAAGTTTTGCCATAGTCAACACCAGGCTGCTGAGAAAAACCTTTGGAAACAAGCCTTTCTTTAAGCTTCTCTACTTTTCCTTCCTTATTCAACTTTGTCTTGTAAACCCACTTGACACCAATGCTAGTTTTGTCTGCAAGAAGTTCAACAAGATCCCATGTCTTATTTCTCTGAATTGCATCAATTTCTTCATTCATGGCCTGCACCCAATGCTCTTCTCCCACCACTTCTTCAAAATATGTAGGTTGACAAGACAAAAAGGAAAAGTGAACTTGTTGATCCATATCACTATTTACTTCATAGATATTTCTTAAACTCTTTGTTCTCTGATTACTTGGAAAATAATTTGTCTGACTTCTAGAAGAAGAACTATTTATTGGTTGTTCTTCTTGTCCCTACACCCGTAATCTTGACAACCAAATTGAAGAAGATGGTTGTGGTTGTCCTAAGCTTTCCTCCTATTCATAGTTTGCTAGAACATCTTCTTTGTCAGTCCAATATTTATCTTCCAGGAACTTGACATCCCTGCTCACCACAAATTTCTTGGAAATTAAATTGTACAGTCTATAATCTTTGGACTGTTCACTATATCTAATAAGAATACACCTCTCACTCCTATCATCTAGCTTTCTTATCATATAACATTATCAATGTACATACACCAATAAGGGTGTTACAGATCATCTATTTCAATGATACAATAAACAAGTTTGCATAAATGTTATATTCATGAAATATAGTTACAATGTACAAATGGGCTATACAAGCCATGCAAAAATAACATAAGAGATATATCCATGACAAAAAGAATTTTTATCCTCATCTGCCTTGATTGCACTAGTCTTCTTGCACTGAGGCCAAGATTGCGGTTAAGGTGTCTTTTCCACCCAACCACAAAGCACATGACTTCCCCAGGTTTCTTCTTATCTCGAAGAAATCCCTGACCCTGCACGAGGAGCCTAGCAACCTGGAACAACATAGCAAGAGGGAAATCTTGATGCAATCCTAATGCCTATATGCATTCCTATACTAAGAATAACATATTTCTTGCAACAGGAGGTGGCAGAGACCTACATAACATTTAATTCTAGGCTTTTTATTCCATCTATTTCAATGGTACATTGCTTGGCCAAGCATAAATAAAAATAAATGATAGTTTTAAAAAGGGTAAAACTATCATCTCTATGGGTCCACCTTCATCATCTTGTCCTGAAAGTCTACTCATAATGCATAAATTCACATAAATCACATAAATACATAAAATCAAGCATTTTCTATGCAGCATTTGTAGTAACATATAACATTCCAAAATTTCCATGTTTCCTTGTTCAGAAAATAAAATTCCAATATATAATCCCATAAAATGCTTATGTCTTAACACAAATTTGTAACTTTCCAAAGTTTACAATTTCACACAAATAAAAACATCACATTATTCATAGTTTTACCACATTATGGTTTTCATAACAATAATTCATATCCTTGCATGCATTTTGAAGGTAAAATAATTTCTGAGAAAAAAAAGCTACATGAAATTCTCATCAGCAGGCAATAGAAAAGTAAACTATTTCCAGCTAAAACAAGTCTATTCTCTCCTAATTTTTAAACGTGATAAAATTCAACAAGAAAAAATATACATATATATTCTTATAGATATCTAGATCTAAAATATAATGTGTAGAAGAAAATAATGTTCTTATCTAGAATAAAATACATATATATTTATATACCAATTCAAAAGTTATTAATCCAAGAATAAAAGAGGGTTCAGTTGGTTAACCATTTTACCATAGAAAATTTCTAGCCACAAATAGGTGTAAATATTGGTTCATAAATTTATATGTCTCATGTTGTACTTTACACACACACACACACACACACACACACACACACACACACACACAAATATAATAAGCATGTGTATGCTTTTATCAAAATGTATACTGCTGAAAACCCAACAACAAAAAAATGATGAAGGTTTTAAATTACAAAAGAATAGAGTTTAATGGTTTTATAAGGGGAAGGCTAGAGTCATATGGCCAATGCCCTCCCCATTAGAGAGGTACTGCCTATGGTGGAAACTATCCCCTCCACAGGTTGTGAAGGCAGGAGTGGTATGGCCAATGCCCTCCCCAGTGGGGAGGCATTGCCTATGGTGGGCAATGCCCCCTCCATAGGCCACGACCTATGGAGGGCATTGCCCTCCACAAAGAAGCCCTTCCCATATGGGAAGGATGTGGCTGGGAGGGGAACTAAAACATCCGTCCGCTTTTTTAAAAAACAAACACACAAGTAGAAATCAAACACAGAGCTTTGCTATTAGGATTTTCATACATATACTCATGAACTTCGATATATATGTATATGTTTATTCTGCAATCTTTTAAATATATGTATATATATATACATATTCAAATAAATGTGTATATATATATTATAAATGCATTTAGATTTAAATACTTTGTTTTTTAAACAATCTGAATCAAGATTTAATTCTTTAAAGAATCACAAAGAAAATCTGAATCTGGCAGAAAGTATACAATACAGAGAGGTTGTAAAAACTATATATAAATATATAAAGGATTTAGAAAGATTGTAGACTATATATAAATATATATAGAATTTAGAAAGATTGTACGATTTTCACTAATGAGTTTTGTATAGCAAATACTTTGAGAATATAGAGGTTTGCATTGTGGATTTCAAAAGAATTGAATCTTCGAACAACACATAATTTCTTTTCTCACATTCTGGAATTTAAAAGAAAATAATAGAAGAGAGTTTTCTTTCAGAAACCTAGATAATTGGACTTTAGTCGAGGATGCTCTTTCTTCCACTTCTTCTCCCACTTCTTTCTTTCCTTGCAATTTTTTCTATGAATAGTCTTCTTCTCCTTCTTCTTTTCTTTTCACTGTATTATCTTCTTAATCCCACTGATTTTGAATCCACTAAAATCTAGAAAGTAATCTGTTTTGTAGTGATTTTTTATATTTTGCATATCATAAAATCAAGAAAATGTAGTTAAGAACAGTTGTTTGTTTCGGTTAATCTTTTCTCTTTTCAAGTTTCTTTTCCATATTTACCAAAACCTAATCTTGAATTCAATAAAATATTAAATTTATTTCTTGCATACTATTTTCTTGTTAATTGGAAATAAAAAAATTTCATTTCAATCTATTTCTTTGTCATCTCGAAAGAGTTAGGTAGTGCAATTTCCAATTTGTAAAATAAAAGTAAATGTTTAGTCTTAATGAGGAGTAAATAAGTATTTAATTATAAAATAAAGATTTAACCCAAAGTAATAACATTTTGATTTTGAAAACTAAAATAATTATTTAATTATCCAAACATAAT
>VDFB02000015.1:232192507-232205178 GCA_007258455.2 Sequoia sempervirens
TATTCTATGTTTGATGAAATAATATTGCTATGATCAAGTTACTAAGTATGAGGATTTAATATTTTATCCTAAGAAATAGTAATATTCTTTGAGTTATATGCTATGATAGAATATCTACCATAATCCTTGTAATGGATATTTGAAGAAATTTATCAAAGAGAAATTTCTAGGAAATATTTTAAAACATAATCCAATATGACTAAAGGTCCATGTAGTTATAGAATATTAAGTGTTTTTCTAATTTTTCATGGTTTATTTTTCATCCTCAACACTAAGCATTTTACTAGAAGGGAGATAATAATTACAAAGAAATTATAATCAAAGTTTAATTAGCACATCATATGGCTCACAATGAATTTTTTATGGAACCTAGTCTTTAGTTTGTTTGGGTAGTTCTTAACCAAAATTTTAATAGAGTTATTTTTTCGCATAGAGAAAGGTGTTATCTTAGTAATTTAAGTTATAATTACAATATTAAGATCCAATAAATTAATTTACATATTCTTTGATAAATTCTTACAGCCTTAGAGCCTCATAAGATGCTAGCTTGTAAAGAGAGTTTAATTTGACCTTGAATAAATTCAAATTTATGATTTTTAAAATTCCACTAAAGGTAAATGCATTGAAAAATGTAGTTAGAGGGTTAATTGACTTAAATTTTATCTATGTCTCAGGTATAGTGAGTTCCTTGAGAGAGATCCATGTACATTGATCTCTATTGAATTGTTACAATAAATATGTGTAACATATACTTATTGATGAAAATAACAAATAATGTCTTTCTCTAAACTAGAGATAAAACTTATTTCTATTAATTTATATAAGGGGTCCTATGTTTATAAACTCTATTGGTAATGTTACTTTTGAACTATAAAATCAGTGTCCTATGGTAAATAATTCATGATAGGTTCACATCTATATGATTTTTTGGGTGTAAGCTTGCATATTAGTCCTCTAGAGTGACTTTTTTCAATTGACATTTTAGGGTTTAATCTCAAGATGGTATGCATCCCCAACATTATGATTCAAATGTATCCCTTTATTAATGGCATATCCAATATATATTGGGACTTTTAATATTTTATTTATATCCATTAGATTATCAATCTTTGTTTCAAGATTATTTAAAATGTGAAATGAAAAATAAATCAAGATTCATAGAATTCATAAGTTTGTAAATGAGCTCTAAGGGAGTCTACACCTCAAAAAATTTGAATTCAATTGAAAAACTATTTAGGAAATGCCACATGCCTATCTAAAATTTATTTAAAGACCCTATAGTGGATTCCCTTGTATTCTAAAGTCAACATGCCAAATAAATCACAATGCATATAGTGCTCACATTTGAAGAGGTGACAAAGTAAAATATAATTTTAACCCCAAAATTAAGGAATGAAGTAAATTATGATTTATAAACTCCTTGCATCGAAGGGTTTTTAATAATAAAAAAATTATTGAGCTTTAAGAAATAATTCCAATAGGAGATAGACACATTTATTCTCACAAGAGATTTATAGACATAAGAAAGGAAAATTCTATCTTCTTGCAACTTACTAGACCCTATATCGATAGGTATAATTAGAGGTTGTCAAGCATCAATGATAGAATTTTGTCTTCAATTTAGGAATGAATCATAAATTGCATGATTGAATTAGCATGCTAAGAGGGACCTTATCAAAACATAACTAAATCATCCTCTAGACTATGTGAATATATTTCAAGTTATTTGGGCGAATTTAACATTGTATAAATGTTTTTTTTGTAATTGACTATGTAGGTAAATTGAAGTGGGGAAGTTTTTATGATATATCGTGATTTCAAGTCATTCACAATATTATTGACATTTTCTAAGCAATGGGCATGCTTATAATTTATTCCTGTTCTATTTTCATGTAAAATAATTCAAATGTATCCCTTTGTTAATAGCATATCCAATATATATTGGGACTTTTAAATTGTATTTATATCCATTAGATTATCAATCTTTATTTCAAGATTATTTAAAATGTGAAATGCAAAATAAATCAAGATTCATAGAATTCAGAAGTTTGTAAATGAGCTCTAAGGGAGTCTACACCTCAATTTTTTTGAATTCAATCAAAAAACTATTTAGGAAATGCCACATGCCTATCTAAAATTTATTTAGAGACCCTATAGTGGATTCCCTTGTATTCTAAACTCAACATGCCAAATAAATCACAATGTATATAGTGCTCACATTTGAAGAGGTGACAAAGTAAAATATAATTTTAACCCCAAAATTAAGCAACGAAGTAAATTATGATTTATAAACTCCTTGCATCCAAGGGTTTTTAATAAAATTTGTTATTGAGCTTTAAGAAATAATTCCAATAGGAGATGGACATATTTATTCTCACAAGAGATTTATAGATATAAGAATGGAAAATTCTATCTTCTTGCAACTTACTAGACCCTATATCGATAGGGATAATTAGAGGTTGTCAAGCATCAATGATAGAATTTTTTCTTCAATTTAGGAATGAATCATAAATTGCATGATTGAATTAGCATGCTAAGAGGGACCTTACCAAAACAGAACTAAATCATCCTCTAGACTATGTGAATATATTTCTCAAGTTATTTGGGCGAATTTAACATTGTATAAATGTTTTCTTGGTAATTGACTATGTAGGTAAATTGAAGTGGGGAAGTTTTTATGATATATCGTGATTTAAAGTCATTCACAATATTATTGACATTGTCTAAGCAATGGGCATGCTTATAATTTATTCAAAAATTTATTTTCATTATATGTAATCATTTAAATTTAATGTAGTAAGTTAAATTTTGAGTTTTAATTTATTCATCTAGACCAATGATTCTTCTTACAATTAAAAGTTAATCGAATTTGATTATCTTAAATATGTTAGGAATAATTTAATTTACAAGGGGAGAATATAAAATATATATCTAAATTAAGAATTAAAAATATGTTTTTAATTTTTTAAGTACTAAGATAAATATATTTTAAATATAATTTTTGTGAATTTTTTTGTTTTTTTAATTCATGAGTGTTATCTAAAAATATAGAAATACATTATTATAATTATATAATTTTTAATTATGAAAAATATTAATATAAAAATCTTATAAATATTGTATTAACAGTAATTTTAAAAATAATCCCAAATCAGTTATTACGTATATTCATAAGTAATAATTATATACTATTAATTTTGTGACTAATACATTTAATTATAATATTTAACTATTCTATAATATTTAAATAATGGCTAATAAATCCATAGTTCCATGGGGTTTACTATGGGTGGACGTGAGGATGAGGGACCAAAGGCCTAAGTTTGGGGATGATGGGGGGATGGCGGGGGGACGGCTAGAGGATGGTGGTAGGGTGGCGATTGGATGCTGAAATACATATAGTACTTTAAAAAACTGTTATAACAAGATGTATAAGCATAATAATTTTACATCTTGGAGACAATTAGGACTCTCCTAGACATCTTGAGGATACTCTGACATCCTCAAAGTCCTAGTGGCATCTTGGAGACAGTGATGTTGGTGGTGGGCTGGTGGGGGGACGTCAACGCAAGTCCCCAAGTCTTCAAAACATAGACATTTTAGAAACGTGGGGTTTTTAGAAGGAGATATGTCCCCATGAAATACTGAATAATCTAACAACAAAATTTGCTTAACCTAAAACGAATGTATTTAAAATTATAATATTACAATATAAGATTATAATTATAATATTACAATGTTTACTTAGATGGAAAAGAAGAACGTGATGATCAAACTAAGAGACCACAACACATATTTACGTCGGCTAGCGATCCTACTATGAACTGCACCAAACTATTTTTTAAATCAACAACAAAGCCATCTTGAGATGATCAAATTGATTAAGGCCGTTAAGGGCATTTGCTTTTCATTGTAGATCCTACTATGAACTGCACCAAACTATTTTTTTAAATCAACGACTGAAGCCATCCTGGAGACGATCAAACTGATCAAGGACATTAAGGGCATTTGCTTTTCATTGTCGGTTCTAAAATTAATAATAATCAACGGCCGAATTTTTTAGTTAGACCCAGGAGACGATCATTCAGATCGTGACCGTTGAAATTCGCCTCAAAGTCGTCAAGAGTAAGCCACCGCTGTTCCTGTAACTTAACTCCACCTCGCCTTTGCTTTTCGTCTTGTTAGGTAGCGATAGAGCTATGTACTTCATAGCACTCTTCACTAGCATGACAATGCCATTTATTTTCAATGACACAGAGGGCGAGCCCTTCTTGCTGTCTCCCATTCCCAATCACTATACAAAGTCATCGACAATAGCACGTTGCACATAAGTGAAATGCATGGAAGATTGAGAACGGTTTCATGGTAAACAGAGGGTAATTCTGGTGGTCGAGAATGAAAGCCTCTTCTTCCACTAAAGCAGACAACTTTCTCCACCGAGCAAGGGGCTAGCTACAACATCCATTGTAGACAATGCCATCATACATGTTAGCCATTTAAATTGGAGTTGGAACACAGATTTGAAAGATTAGATGTTCAATGAAGGGAAGAAGTGTGTTGCATGAAAAAGCAAGAGGAGGATGGGGTTAAACAGGCAAAGAATGAAGTCCGAGCAAGATGAAAAGCGTCAGAAAGGGAGATTATGTTGTTGGAATCACTCGGTTGTTACTTGCGCTTTGAGAACTCCATAGCAAATTAGGGAAAAGAGCCTACGATTTGTTTATGCAGATCTTAGAGAGGCAACTCATAATTGATGTCAAGAACAAGATTTAGCTCAAATGTAAAAACAAAATGAATTGTTTGTGAATTGACGGGGAAGGTACAGAGTGTGAGAGAAAATTGCTATTGAAAAAGGTTGTTTCCAGGCGAATCGAATAGGGTAATCGAGGTATTCATAACAAAAATACAGCTTACCAGTTGTGTCTCTCACCTGAATCTACTTACATTACCATTCTCCCTACCTGTGCAAAAATGGGGGCTTTGGAACAGGGTACGGACATCCATCAAAGCATAAAAAATGTTGTAGTTGCAACTACCTTGGTAGACATGTATACAAAATGTGGAAGCATAGACAAGGCACATGAATTGTTTGACAAGATGCCTCAAACAGATGTGGTCTCATGGACTGTAATTCTTATAGGATATGCACAAAATGGATTTGTTGAAAAGGCTTTAGAAATTTCTAAGCAAATGCAATTGCCAAGATTAAAGCCAAATTTCTTAACCTTTGCTAGAATCCTCCCTGCCCATGCCAAAATGGGACCTTTGGAACAGGGTATGGACATCCATCAAAGCATGAAAGATAGGGGAACTTTGTTAGATATTATGGTCGAAACTGTCTTAGTCGACATGCATGCAAAAAGTAGAAGCATTAACAAGGCATGTTAACTGCTTGACAGAATACCTGAAAAACATGTCATCTCATGAACTGCAATGATTGCAGGATATGCACAAAATGGATTTGTTGAAAATGCTTTAGGAACTTTCAAGCAAATGCAATTGGTAGGTGTAAAGCCATATTCCACAATCTTCGCCAGTATCCTCCCTACCTGTGCCAAAATGGGAGCTTTGGAATAGAGTGTGCACATCCATCAAACATCATGGAAAGAGGATATTTTTTCAGATATTCTAGTTGGAAATGCTCTGGTAAACATGTATGCAAAATGTGGAAGTATAGAAAAGGCACATGAACTATTTGACAAAATACCTCAAAGAGATGTTATCTCATTGAATGCAATGATTACAAGATATGCACAAAATATATGGATTACGTAGTAACCTACTCAAATTCTATTTGTTGAAGCATGAATAATTTATGAACCAGAGCACTTCAAAAGCTTCTCTTACAAGTATTACTGCCATCTGCAGAAGATAATGACCACAGAAGAGAACAATTTTTTGACCTCGACACATTTAGACCCTATTTTGTACCATTCTGATGGTCTTGCATTTCACTTCAAGCTTCCTCGGGGATAACAACTTGAGGTTTACCAAGAGCTACAACCAAACAAATCCCCTATTTACTTTTCAGCGTTGCAGAATTCCATAGAAGATGCACACCCATGCCATAAAACTTGAATTCCTTTAAAATGAACATCTCAACTCTTGATTAATAAATATACCCATTTTGCATATTGAAATGATTTCCTAAAAGAATGCAGATATAATGCAAATTTCCATCTAGATTCAATTGGGAGAAAAAAATGTATTGACGTACTGTTTAAGACAAAGAAGGCGATGAAGATGAATAATGGCACAGCGATGAAGAGGAAGAATGACACCCATATAGTTCTCTAATAATATTGTCTTGCCATTTGTTCATAGGCATGTTTCAAAATATGGAAGCAAAGACAAGGCATGTGAATTGTTCTGTGGAATGCCACGTCCCACTAGCAAGTGTTTCCAGACTATACACTGGCAATGGCTATAGACAGAGATAAAGTCGCATAATCATACAACTGGACACCATTCATGCTTCTCAAATTGATTTTCCATGCACTGAAATACCCAAAATTTCATTTTTTATAATTGTTTATTAATTATTTGTGTATGTTTTTGCCATGTTGGTTTGTTCCTAACTATGATATTGTGAATTGATTTAAATTTTTTGAAATGTACTATGACAATTCAATTTTTCTAAGAAAAATATTTGTTTGGTTCAAGTTTTAACTTCAATCTTAGAGACATCATTGTTTGTCTTATTGTATTGTTTAGAGTTTAAAACATATAATTAAAGAGACATCATTTTTTGTCTTATTATTTGTGTTCAATCCGAGATAGAGTTGATCTTGATCTTGGAATAATGTTGAATCATGCTAAAATTAAAACATATTAAAGAGAAGATGATTGATGTCAAGTTTAGTAAATAGTTGTAATTTAGTTCAACAAAAGACATTATCAAACCCAGAGCCCATATATTAGCTCCTAACTTACTCATTTGTAAATCTAGGACTAAAATTATGTAAATATTGCAACAAGGACTTGCACTCAAAACCTAGCTAAATTGCCCCTTGGTGATATGGCTTATAAATTGTTTGTAATGAATATTTAAAGTTAAGAAGAAGGTGGTATGACACAATGGTTGGATTTTCAATTAAATTAGAATGTACTACAATGCTTAAGATTGTATTATGTTACCAAAAATAAAAAGAATTGTGAAATTCGATGGTACTGATAATGCAACAGAAAATGGGATTGAAAAAGTTGGATGCAAGAAACATATTCATGTATGTGTGTGTATATAATTTACTAATTATTAAAAATAATTAAAATTACTTTATATAAACAATTAGGGTAGTTGATAACCAGTCTGTGTGAAAAAAATCTATCTGAAGGAAGTCTCCAGCTAGGTTTCTAAAGCTTAATTTAACAAAGCTTCTAGGTGTAATCTAGGTTTAGCTGGGGCTAGCATAGTGTTAAGGGATTAGAGGTAGCATTGTTAAAGAGGGTTCCCTATTTCTTGGCATAGAGAGAGGGAGATAGATAGACAAAGAGAAATAGGAGGCAAAGATAGGTAAAATTGAGAAATCAAGAGGGAATATGAGAGAGAGGGAGAGATAAATAGTGAGATAAGTTATTAAATTCATTTTTAAAATAATATTATATTTATATAGTATATTCTATGATACAAATTATTAATAAAATATATAATATATCTTTTATAGTACAAATTAAAATAGTTTTTTTTACTAAAAGAGGGGTTGGGGATAAATAGGACCTAAAGAGGAACAAAGAAATGGAGAGAGAAAACTGATAGAGAGAGAGATGAAGAGAGAAGGGAAGACAAATATAGAGAGAAATAGGCAAAGAGAAGAGGATGGATTGAGATAGAACTATCTCTATCTCTTTATGTCTCCCTGCATCTCTCTCTCCCTCTTTATATTTTCCATTAGATCTCTCTATCTCCGATCCGATTTTTCCGGATGAGATCATTTGATTCGGAGTGACGCGATCTCGCCGACGGATCGATCCTTTGAGCGGATGCCGGAAACGATCGACGGATCTGACGATTTTTCACTGCCCGATTTGATCGATTTTCTGATCCGAGATATTTTATGACGATTTTAATATCGACGATTTGACCTCATCTACATGTCATGAAAGTTTCTAATTACAACTCGATAACATGTACTTGGTGTGAGTAGTCAAAAAGGAAAGAGCATGTACGAGTTATGGAAACATTAGGATAACACTATTTAGCTAGTTGACTTTGATTTGGGTTTTGATATTAACATATGGAGATGAATGTCTAAATTATCATAATATTTTATAGGCCATGATATTGGAGATATTATCATATGATCTTCTATGGAGCCTAATTATATACCTGATTCAAAGGTCCTACCAATTAACTTCATGTACTACACAAATGTATGCAAAAAAAGACCAAAATATTACTTAATTGACTTTATGTATGCTTTGACGGTCACCTTTCGTCATCAGTTTTTAGGTTACTTTCTCTCACATTCAAAGCAGCCATGTGAGGTCAGCTATACCATGTCGCGTAGCATTTACAATTTAATCTCAACAAACAAAACCAACGGGAGAGATCCATGCATTCATCAACGAAGGCTTCTCAGAAAATCTGGACCATTGAATGTAAAATTCAGGTTGGGTCCTTTCTATCAATGCTCTAGTTGAACCACGACGTTAACCATTGATTTTCCCGAGGATCTCCATTCTCTGTTGACTTGGATACGAAATATCTTGTTGCGATTTCAGCTACCACCTTCATACGTGACCAGTATAGATGTACTCAGCATAAATAACATTGATTGCAAACTGATCTTATTTTCTAGATATTATCCTATTAGTAAATAGATACTGAAGAATGCATTCGCAAAACTTCCACTCAACCATCTTTGTAATCAAAATGTCTAATTTATATTTATTTTGCATAGCTGTAAATATTTAGATCTTTCTTTCACCGCCCCCTCATCGTTGCCTCCAATGTGCTTAAATAAACCGGCTGGTAATATGGTAGATGTGAAGATGAGTTTATTGGTCCACCACCTCTCATTTGGCATTCCAACAAGCTGCTTTTGAAGAGAAAGTGAAGAAGTGTTTGTCTTTACCCGCGCGTCACCGAAACCACAGGTTCTATCTTGTTCTTTTTCTGCATATCCATTTACCCATCTCGGTTATTCCAGTCTTGTTTTTACTACAACTATAAAGAGGGGAATTCAAGTGTCTTTTATTTCTATAAATGCTTACTTCTTTCTGTTTGAAAAGGAATTCAATTTTGGAATTGTAAAGTGGTATCCTCTATATTTACTTCTTTCTCGAGTTTTTTGAAAGATTGGGACTATTTTTTAACTAGAAATCTATCTCTACTTAGTTCATTTACTTTTGAGGAAAAAAACCTGCCATTCTCCTACTCCCTCTATTGTGCAGTCTTGAAATGGCACAGTAAACCAATGCTTGTTTATGTGTTTCTAACATTTGAGAGTTTTAGTATTCCATTCTTCTTCAGGAAATATAGAGATAGGGAAGGTCAATTGGGAAAAATTTTAATTAAAATTTTGACTGTTCTATTATTGTAAAATTAAATTGCTACCTTAGATAAAATCAATCAATATGCATATATATTTATGCTATTAATATGCTCTACACCAACGTTAAGAAGTAAGCATTAAAAAAAGTTCTTCAATGGGAACTCAACTTAATTGAGTTGCAGAAGGGCTCTTTTTATAATTCCCCTACACAGTCTGGGAAATTTAGATCTTTAGGGTTAAGTACAAAAGTTAGAAATAGAGGGGCAAGATGTTTCATTGGGTGCCACCAGTGATTGCATTGGTAATTGAATCAGATTCTTCATCATAAAATGAAGGAAAATTCTGATTACCATGTCGCATGTGAAGGCCATATAACTGTATTTATGTACTGTATTATTTTATATATCTGTATTTATGCAGCCAATGAAAGGATATGATTTGGGTTCACAAAACTTATCAGAAATCCTTCGTTTCACTATGAAAACTCCACATATGAGTAGAAGAAATCCCCACATTATAACGGCCATAGATCTGTAGCAAGAAAAGCCTTGTTTGCAGCTATACCAATTGAGTACGTAGCTTTATAGGATCTAAACATTTTAAATGAAATTCCAATTTAACATTCTCAATCTTGTCTTCTCTTTTATTATTGAAACTGATATACCCTAGATTAATTATTTGCATTGATACTAAGTGAGAATGTTAATATACAGTGTGGATTTTTTATTTTAACTGATTAGGTTTTAGAATTATGAAAGGGAAAGAACAAAAAATATTTAGCATGCAATTGAAAATGTCTACTTTTCTTTAAATCTATGTTGCAAGTTTTTTCCAATGATTTATTTATATCTTTTGTTCTTTTTATTTATTTAATTTATATCGACCAACAACCATATAGATTCCTTGTGAGTAGAGGTTGTGTCCACGAGTCACTTAAATAAGATACCATGATCAGCGGTTTGGGCAACACCCTTGGTTTAGGTACTTCATCTAAATATCATTATGCACCACCATGGCCAAGCAACCTCCTCTATATTTGTCAAAAAAAAACTTTATGGTCGTCTTCCCTCAACAATCTACGACCTGTGCCAAATATTAAAGGATAACATGAATGAAAAACCGTGAAAAGAGATGGAGCCCCTCATCAGCACTACTCACCAGCTTCTACAAATCCCTGACAAAATGGAAACACTCCTAAATTTTACTGCTACTATTTGTCCATTTTCCTTCATTTGCCCCTCTCTTTGATGGAACATTACTATTCTTAATTATATGTAAGTGAAGATGCCATTTCTTTTTGAAATTTACACATATGCATCAAGTAAAGAGTTACAAATCAAAAGCTAAAGTCAAGAACCAAGCTCCAATATGATAGCAAAACAATTATAAGGAGAATGTGTATTAGACATCATTCAAGTCATTTAACACAATTTTGTATCCAAAATTACAAAACAATTTCATACTCAACCAATATGTTCACTATTACATGCAAATTAAAAAAACTTGCATTTCAAAATAATAAGTTCAAAATGACATAACAAAATACCTTTACAACTATACAACAAGTGTTCAAGATTTGCAATGACCACAAGTCGAATATAGCAATTAATTATCAAATTATATTTTTCAAATCTACTAAGGTTGATCCATTTCAAACAATATAACTATTCCAACCAAAAATTCGGCGTACCCAATTGCACACAAAAAGTGCAATCGCTAGTATATTGTCAGATAATAATAGGTAATACAACAAAGCTTTAAATAAAGCTAACGTTTATTTTATCCACGATGACGTACGGGAAGACATCGTCTACTCCTTGTACAACAGCCTTACTATACTACTTTCTCATACAACCTGGCGAATGCGCTCCGCCGGCTTGGCTTCGTTATAGCGAGGGCACAAAGCGATGTTACAGTCGTAGCCACTCACTAACTCCGCATAATAAGAAGATGAATAATCTGCCGGCACGGTCAACAGGTTCGGTTCATTCCCATCGTATCGACAGATGCATAGAAATAAGTTCCCTACAGGCAGTACCCTCACTGAGTATTCGTATGCTACTCCTTTGGTGAGTGTCTATCACAACGCGCACAAGAATAAACAAGAAGAACGGTCAATAATAAGCTCATTGTTCCTGCAATAAAAAAGAATCACAGTAGAGTATATTACAGAAAAGAAAATATCATATATATACCACAGTGAGAACCCAAACATCATTTGGAGTGAGCGTCATGGTCCGAGGAGGTGACAGAGACGAACTGTTTCCACTAATCAACAACACTCCGGGACTTTCCAGACTCTGCTCCACTACAAAAGTTACCTTCACATCTTCCGCCTGCAGACACAGCCAAATAGATATTTCCTGTGTTTCTTAAGACTACGATTCACAATGTAAACCCATCAGATGAAAGAAGACTAGAATGATAAACAGGGAGAAGTTTGTAAGATTCTATACCGAAGTGAAGACTGTTAGAAGGCTGAGCACACCCACAAATAGGAGCAGCGGGATGAGGCCTTTCACGATAGCAGCCATGATTGTTTCTTTACTCAGAACAATGAAAGAAAGTATGTTATGGAGAATTGTGAGCCGGATCTTGGCTTTATAGAAGCGATGTTGTAAACCACAAGAGATATGCGTGGTAATCAAAACAACGGGCGCCTTATCCGTAGTGGGGAGGGAAAATGAAAACGTGCAGTAAGTGGGATTTGCTGAAATTCGTTTATCTGTACGTTTTATCTTGATAACTTTGCCTGAAATCAAATGCTGTGCAAATTAACATTTCATTTGCATAATGGCGATGTCATTTATCTTGAGATACACTCGTAGTGGCTACCTTATCATTGTTCACGATCGTTACACCAGACACCCATCGCCTTCGACTTAATGCATTTATTGTCATAAAATCCACTAAATCCAACTTGTCATTTGATTCCAAACATGTGTAAAACGTAAAGAGGACAATACCCTAAAGTGCACACTAATCAAAATTCGAATTGATTTCAACCGTGCATGTATCTTTCATACGTCGTAAAAAAAAGCTATTTAGATCATTTACGACAAGGTAGCATCTTCTTTAAGCATCAATGTGACTATCGAATATTTTTTGAAGGAATGGTTGTGATTATCCTTTCAATTATATTAAAATAATATAAAAAATATAAATGATATATTATTG
>VDFB02000015.1:232205278-232351226 GCA_007258455.2 Sequoia sempervirens
TCTTCTTTCCTTGAGTTTTCCCTCTCATGTGTGACAACACCACTTCTACAACACTTTGATTTTCAGAAAATGAATTTGTTTCCCATGAATATTTTCTCAAGAATCTTCTCAAACTTCTTTTTGAGAATCACATTCTCAAGTTGAAACCCTAATGGAATGTATTTCCTTCATCATGGGTTTGTAAAGAAAGAACTTGAGAACCTTCCTTTGAAGTGGGAATAGCTTTGACCTTCCCCTCTCGTGGGGGAATATTCTTCCATTTGAATTCCTTCATGAAGTGAACATCTTTCAAAAGGATTCCTTAATGATGAATTGATTTGAGAAAGACACATCTCTTTTGTAGTTTCGAACAATTTGTCCCTTAAGTGGACCCCTTCTTTATGCTAGGTTCCTAACGGACCCCCTTTGAACATTTTCCAACTTGTTGGAAATATGCGTGATTGTTTGCTTACTTACCTATGGTGGTCACTTTCTGACATGTCCTATCTGTAGGTAAACATGTCACTTTATAGGTGTGCCAGTGAAGCTACTTTCAAACTCTATAGATTCCCCTTTCCTTGGGTTTCATCCATGTGAGAGATCCTGGGGGATACCTTCTTGCAGGTCTATTGGCCTATAGGGAACTTCTTTTGAGCTTCCTTCATGCCAGAGATCTTGGGGGTCACTCCCCTATAGGTCTGCAGGTCTATAGGGTACTTCCTTTGGGTTTCCTCAATGTGAGATAATGGGGAATACCTTCCTTGTAGGTCTGTGAGTCTGTAGGGACCTTTCTTTGGGTTTTCTCCATGTGACAAATCTTAGGGGTTACCTTCCTTATAGGCCTGCTAGTCTATATGGTGATTTCTTGGGATTCCTTCATGTGAGAGATCTTGAACGACACCTTCCCTATGGGTTTGTGGTTCTCTAGGGTAATTTCCGAGCTTCCTCCATGTGAGAGACCTTGGGGGATGCTTCCTTCTAGGTTTGTAGGTCTGTAAGGTGCTTTTCCAAACATCCTTTATGTGAGTGATCTTGGACGACACCTTCCTTACAGGTCTATAGGCTTGTAAGACACTTTCTTCTTGAGGTTTCCTTCATGTGAGAGATCTTGGGGGTTGCCTCCTTGCAGGTCTATAGTCCTGTAAGATGCTTTCATTCTTTAGCTTCATAATTTTGTAGGGCTGTGAAGTCCTTTATTTCTCCTGCACTCTCGAGTTCACCAGATCATGCTTTGCTTCCTCGAGGGTTGACCAGGTATACATTTCTAACTCTTCTACTTATCTGATCTAATTTACCAAAGCACTCATTAGTATTCATGTTCACTAAAGTGGGGGAAAATGTATAGGAGGGAATTTTTACCCCTTACAAAAATTCCCCTTTCACTTTTGCTCACCTTAGAAAACAAAATCTAAAGGAAAAAATCCACATCAACCCGCTGCCTTCATTCCACTTGGTGTCTATTTTGTGTATTGGAAGAAGAAAAATTTTTAGGGGCTCCCGCACGGTGCATAAACATCCACACAACGTGCTTACATCCCTAAAAAAATTGTGTATCTGAAGCCAGCTGAGGAATTACACTTCCCATTGGGGTCAATTTTTAATGCCCCTCTTCAACCAACTGACCTGAATATGGTCATTTTTTCTCATTTTGCCTTCAAATTCACTCTTCCTTTAGGCATTTCATCTTATTTTTGCACTCCCTAAGAATTATAGCATTCATTTCTTGCACTCTCAACTCTCAAACAACACTTTGCAATCCATAACAACAACCACAACACTCCATCAACTTCGTAGAGAAAGTGTGGAACAACACCATTGCAGCAAGGACTTGAGTCCTCTCATTTTCTCCTCCATTAGCTAGTGAGCTCTTGGTGGAGGTGGTAATATTTTCACTCATCTCCTCTATGATTTGGTTGAGTAGCATAATATTATTTTTAGTGTTATTGTGTTCTCTTCTTTCATTCTCCTTTATCATAATTTTTATCCATTATCACTATCTTTTTTATCCATGGAGGTGGAAACACCAAAATAGGGGTTTGACTGAGGCAGGCCCTTATACAACCCCCCCAAACAATTTTCCTCTTTCTTGTGTGTAGGTGGAAGTGTACTTGGAGCTAGCTGGTGAACATGCTCTTTTGTAAGATCATTCTTGTCACCCTAGATTTAGTCTACTTGCTTTATCACATTCATTTATATATCTCATAATTCATAGTTTTTTTTGTTCTCCCAAATATCATTAGCTAGGTCGTCAATCTATTTTCTAGTGGTTCACATTGTCATATTTCTCCTCTAGTCATACATACACCAACGTACCTGATAGAAGCCATCATGCCGCACTATCATCCTGAAACCATGCTTTCATCCTTAGGAAGAGAGCTACCTTAGGCACTTTGTTGAACCCAGAAACTATCTTACCTAGCCCCATTTTGAGTTTCAAGTCTGCAAAGTGATTGAAGGACCTTTTAGTCCTCATAATTCTCATCCCTCATTTCCAAACACCCCTTTAAGGTGAGGTAAGTTAGAGTAGCCTTCCCCTCTTGGCTCTCGATGACCTGGGTCATTGAACATGGTTAGTCCCCTTCTCTTACAAGATTTAAGAAAATTTTAAGTGAAAGTTGCACTTTTTGAATTGGATGATGTCTAGGCTAAGTGAAAAAGTATATTTTAGATGAATTTCAATGATGCAAGATGCAAAAATGCAACCTATATGCACTTTCACTATTGCAAGATTTGGAAATCCTAGAATGTAAATTAACTAATGTAAACCCTAGTGCAATGTTAATGCAAGCTAAATCTAGGACTATGATGCACTCCAAATCAAAAAATAAAATGTTCTAATTGTAGGTTCACCAAAATGAAATGTTGAATATGGTCGCTTTATGGTTTAGGACATAGAATGACAAGTTTTCCTTCTCTCTCATTCAAGGAAACCCTAGAGATCTCAATCCAAGGATGAAATGAGGGAAACAGATCTACAATAGGGTGTCCTAGGGACTGATTAATGACTAAAAGGGGGTTCACCACCAAGCTAGGGCTTGGAAAGACTGACGACATTCAAGACCTAATTATGGAACTTAATGATATGCAAGACTTGAACAAATGACCTAGAAATGAATATAAAATAGAATAGAAATTTGGAAAAGTGCAGAGGGGCGCCTGGAAACCTGTAGCAACTTGATTGAAGACCTAAAATGTTGAAAGCATTGAATTTAATTCCTACTATGACTCATATTCCAGTCTAGGTGATTTAGTCATAGATTAGGGTTTCGGGGCAAGAACAAAAATTTGGCAAAGATAAGTTTGCAACACTATAATCCTTCACCAATATAAGCTAAAGAAAAATAAGAATATGAATCAAAATTTTAGTAAGAAAAAATGTTATATAGTCAAAATACATAAACTTTACTATATAGGTGATAATGTCTAGGGTCTATTATAATTTTTTTTATATTAAAAGCAAGGGAAGGGTTCATTATAATTTTATTATGTTAATTAGTGCATGTAAAACTAATTAAATTTCATGGCATGTATAAGTAATGCATCTAAAAATAATGATTGTAAATTAATCTAATGCAATTGATTTAGTTTTATAATTAAGTATTTATATTCTATGTTTGATGAAATAATATTGCTATGATCAAGTTACTAAGTATGAGGATTTAATATTTTATCCTAAGAAATAGTAATATTCTTTGAGAACTTTATATGCTATGATAGAATATCTACCATAATCCTTGTAATGGATATTTGAAGAAATTTATCAAAGAGAAATTTCTACGAAATATTTTAAAACATCAAAAACATAATCCAATATGTCTAAAGGTCCATGTAGTTATAGAAGATTAAGTATTTTTCTAATTTTTCATGGTTTATTTTTCATCCTCAACACTAAACGTTATACTAGAAGGGGGATAATAATTACAAGGAAACTATAATCAAAGTTTAATTAGCACATCATATGGTTCACAATGAATTTTTCATGGAACCCAGTCTTTATTTTGTTTCAGTAGTTCTTAACCATAATTTTAATAGAGCTATTTTTTCCCATAGAGAAAGTCACTATCTTGGTAATTTAAGTTATAATTACAATATTAGGATACAATAAATTAATTTACATATTCTTTGATAAATTCTTACAACCTTAGAGCCTCAATAAGATGCTAGCTTGTAAAGAGAAAGCTTAATTTAACCTTGAATAAATCCAAATTCATGAATTTTAAAATTCCACTGAAGCTAAATGCATTGAAAAATGTAGTTAGACGGCTAATTGACTTAAATTTTATCTATGTCTCATGTATAGTGAGTTCCTTGAGATAGATCCATGTACATTGATCTCTATTGAATTGTTACAATAAATATGTGTACCATATACTTATTCATGGAAATATCAAATAATGTCTTTCTCTAAACTAGAGACAAAACTTATTTCTATTAATTTATATAAGGGGTCCTATGTTTATAACACCTATTGGTAATGTTACTTTTGAACTGTAAAATCAGTATCTTACGGTAAATAATTCATGATAGGTTCACATCTATATGATTTTTTGGGTGTAAGCTTGCATATTAGTCCTATAGAGTGACTCTTTTCCATTCACATTTTAGGGTTTAATCTCAAAATGGTATGCATGCATCCCCAAAATTATGATTCAAATGTATCCCTTTGTTAATGGCATATCCAATATATATTGGGTCTTTTAATATTTTATTTATATCCATTAGATTATCAATCTTTATTTCAAGATTATTTAAAATGTGAAATGCAAAATAAATCAAGATTCATAGAATTCATAAGTTTGTAAATGAGCTCTAAGGGAGTCTACACCTCAAATTTTTTGAATTCAATCGAAAAACTATTTAGGAAATGCTACATGCCTATCTAAAATTTATTTAGAGACCCTATAGTGAATTCCCTTGTATTCTAAACTCAACATGCCAAATAAATCACAATGTATATAGTGCTCACATTTGAAGAGGTGACAAAGTAAAATATAATTTTAACCCCAAAATTAAGCAACGAAGTAAATTATGATTTATAAACTCCTTGCATCCAAGGGTTTTTAATAAAATTTGTTATTGAGATTTAAGGAATAATTCCAATAGGAGATGGACATATTTATTCTCACAAGAGATTTATAGATATAAGAATGGAAAATTCTATCTTCTTGCAACTTACTAGACCCTATATCGATAGGGATAATTAGAGGTTGTCAAGCATCAATGATAGAATTTTTTCTTCAATTTAGGAATGAATCATAAATTGCATGATTGAATTAGCATGCTAAGAGGGACCTTACCAAAACAGAACTAAATCATCCTCTAGACTATGTGAATATATTTCTCAAGTTATTTGGGCGAATTTAACATTGTATAAATGTTTTCTTGGTAATTGACTATGTAGGTAAATTGAAGTGGGGAAGTTTTTATGATATATCGTGATTTAAAGTCATTCACAATATTATTGACATTGTCTAAGCAATGGGCATGCTTATAATTTATTCAAAAATTTATTTTCATTATATGTAATCATTTAAATTTAATGTAGTAAGTTAAATTTTGAGTTTTAATTTATTCATCTAGACCAATGATTCTTCTTACAATTAAAAATTAATCGAATTTGATTATCTTAAATATGTTAGGAATAATTTAATTTACAAGGGGAGAATATAAAATATATATCTAAATTAAGAATTAAAAATATGTTTTTAATTTTTTAAGTACTAAGATAAATATATTTTAAATATAATTTTTGTGAATTTTTTTGTTTTTTTAATTCATGAGTGTTATCTAAAAATATAGAAATACATTATTATAATTATATAATTTTTAATTATGAAAAATATTAATATAAAAATCTTATAAATATTGTATTAACAGTAATTTTAAAAATAATCCCAAATCAGTTATTACGTATATTCATAAGTAATAATTATATACTATTAATTTTGTGACTAATACATTTAATTATAATATTTAACTATTCTATAATATTTAAATAATGGCTAATAAATCCATAGTTCCATGGGGTTTACTATGGGTGGACGTGAGGATGAGGGACCAAAGGCCTAAGTTTGGGGATGATGGGGGGATGGCGGGGGGACGGCTAGAGGATGGTGGTAGGGTGGCGATTGGATGCTGAAATACATATAGTACTTTAAAAAACTGTTATAACAAGATGTATAAGCATAATAATTTTACATCTTGGAGACAATTAGGACTCTCCTAGACATCTTGAGGATACTCTGACATCCTCAAAGTCCTAGTGGCATCTTGGAGACAGTGATGTTGGTGGTGGGCTGGTGGGGGGACGTCAACGCAAGTCCCCAAGTCTTCAAAACATAGACATTTTAGAAACGTGGGGTTTTTAGAAGGAGATATGTCCCCATGAAATACTGAATAATCTAACAACAAAATTTGCTTAACCTAAAACGAATGTATTTAAAATTATAATATTACAATATAAGATTATAATTATAATATTACAATGTTTACTTAGATGGAAAAGAAGAACGTGATGATCAAACTAAGAGACCACAACACATATTATATTATCAGATAATAATAGGTAATACAACAAAGCTTTAAATAAAGCTAACGTTTATTTTATCCACGATGACGTACGGGAAGACATCGTCTACTCCTTGTACAACAGCCTTTACTATACTACTTTCTCATACAACCTGGCGAATGCGCTCCGCCGGCTTGGCTTCGTTATAGCGAGGGCACGCAGCAATGTTACAGTCGTAGCCACTCACTAACTCCGCATAATAAGAAGATGAATAATCTGCCGGCACGGTCAACAGGTTCGGTTCATTCCCATCGTATCGACAGATGCATAGAAATAAGTTCCCTACAGGCAGTACCCTCACTGAGTATTCGTATGCTACTCCTTTGGTCAGTGTCTATCACAACGCGCACAAGAATAAACAAGAAGAACGGTCAATAATAAGCTAATTGTTCCTGCAATAAAAAAGAATCACAGTAGAGTATATTACAGAAAAGAAAATATCATATATATACCACAGTGAGAACCCAAACATCATTTGGCGTGAGCGTCATGGTCCGAGGAGGTGACAGAGAGGAACTGTTTCCACTAATCAACAACACTCCGGGACTTTCAAGACTCTGCTCCACTACAAAAGTTACCTTCACATCTTCCGCCTGCAGACACAGCCAAATGGATATTTCCTGTGTTTCTTAGGACTACAATTCACAATGTAAACCCATCAGATGAAAGAAGACTAGAATGATAAACAGGGAGAAGTTTGTAAGATTCTATACCGAAGTGAAGACTGTTAGAAGGCTAAGCACACCCACAAGTAGAAGCAGCGGGAGGAGGCCTTTCACGAGAGCAGCCATGATTGTTTCTTTACTCAGAACAATGAAAGAAAGTATGTTATGGAGAATTGTGAGCCGAATCCTGGCTTTATAGAATGGATGTTGTAAACCACAAGAGATATGCGTGGTAATCAAAACAACGGGCGCCTTATCCGTAGTGGGGAGGGAAAATAAAAACGTGCAGTAAGTGGGATTTGCTGAAATTCGTTTATCTGTAAGTTTTATCTTGATAACTTTGCGTGAAATCAAATGCTGTGCAAATTAACATTTCATTTGCATAATGGCGATGTCATTTATCTTGAGATACACTCGTAGTGGCTACCTTATCATTGTTCACGATCGTTATACCAGACACCAATCGCCTTCGACTTAATGCATTTATTGTCATAAAATCCACTAAATCCAAATTGTCATTTGATTCCAAACATGTGTAAAACGTAAAGAGGACAATACCCTGAAGCGCACACTAATCAAAATTCGAATTGATTTCAACCGTGCATGTATCATCCTTATCTTTATTAACGTACAAAGTAATTGGATATATCTTTCATACGTCGTAACAAAAAGCTATCTAGATCATTTCCGACCAGGTAGCATCTTCTTTAAGCATCAATGTGATTATCGAATATTTTTTGAAGGAATGGTTGTGATTATCCTTTCAATTATATTAAAATAATATAAAAAATATAAATGATATATTATTGGGTTAAGTAGTTAAATAAATTTTAATCAATAAAAATAAGATAATTTTATAATATATTATGATATTGTTATCCGGATTCAACTGTGTAATTTTCGAGTCAAACTCATTGACCCATGTTCCATGAGTAGTGGTTCACAAAAACTCATCTCTCATGATAATGAATGGTCCACTTAGCACTCATTTCATCTAGGTGATGCTCATAGAGGCGAGGCACTGGGTCGTCCCAGGAGGTCACCAATCCCAGTATTGCTCCAGCTCAAGCGTGCTTAACCACAAAGTTTTCCCCAAGGTTAAGCCCACTTAGCTTGCAACCCCATTTGCAAAACCTTCATCAAGTGTTGTGCCCTATGAACCATTCATTATAGAGCCCCTTTAGTTCATCAATTGATAAGTAGGAGGTATTTTCCACAGTGTGACAAATTATGATATTGCTATCATGATTCAACTGTGTAGTTTTCGAGTCAAACTCATTGACCCATGTTTCATGAGTAGTGGTTCACAAGAACCCATCTCTCATATGATAATGAATGGTCCACTTAGCACCCATTGCATCTAGGTGATGCTCATAGAGGTGAAGTATTGGGCCGTCTCGAGAGGTCACCCATCCCAATATTGCTCCAGCTCAAACGCACTTAACCACAGAGTTTTCCCCATGGTTAAGCCCACTTAGCTTACAACCCCATTTGCAAAACCTTCAGCAAGTGTTGTGCCCTATGAACCATTCATTATAGAGCCCCTTTAGCTCATCAATTGATAAGTAGGAGGTATTTTCCATAGCGTGACAAATTATTATATTGCTATAAGATAATTTTGTTTTTCTTCTTCATTCTTCTAAATGCATAATCATATCTATTACATTTTTATTTTCGAACTAAATATAATTGAAAGAAAGAAAGAATTATAGAGTTAACCACTCAATTCTATTCTTAACTAATATTGAATGTGACAACAACCTCTTTCATCTCTAATAATTCATCAGTGAAGATAGTTTGGGATTGCAATATGGACATTGTGGTAGATTTAAATAGTATTATGAGAATTATAAATAAATGAGAATGTTTATCTTGAATGGAGGAGAGATGTCCCATGCATTTAATGATAGTATGGATAGTAGAAGAATGATTTTTTTTTTTTATGAAAGTGGAAAGCACAAAATTGATCCATTGTACATTGTTACATACTCACAAAATAAATTTAGATTTCATTATATAGTGATACATTATGATGGCTCAAATTTAAAATGATAAGATTTTTCCAATGAACACGCTGGGACTTAAATAGAACAATAGGCAGTGTTCTTTCAAAATAAATTAAAAAAATTTGATAGCAAGATATGAAAAGACATAATATAGACCGAATGTAGTGGTGCCATAAAAAACTTGTTTCATTCTCGTATCTATTTTCTACTACCATTTAAAAATTCATAAAGATATATACAGCTAAAAATAAATAAACTAATTACCTGAAAATTGTCTCAAAACCCAACATAAGAAGCCTATAGACAAATTAGTATTATAATATTTAAATTATCATAAAAAGTGTTGTCAAGAAAAGAAAAGAAAAAAATAACTGACGTGAAATCATGATAGTTCAAAATAAATAAAATTTACCATCTGTTTGTAATTGTCAGCACGGCTCTTTATCACGTGAAGCCCACCATCATAGACGGAATGAAAAGAACAGCACAGACTAACCAAATACAATTGGTATGACATCTGTAAAGCTGCTAAAAATTGTCATGCTTGACCCAATAAATGGTAGCTTCTTAAAAGCTATGTAGTAATATCTATATATGACAATATAATATGCGATATTATCTATTTAGATGGGAACATCATGACAACTTTTTTGATCATATGCTTTTGTACGTAATTATTGTTTACATATATTAATGTTAAATGTAGGTTTATTTCAATAACAGTTTAAATTGTTAAATGTAGATTTATTTCAATAATAATTAACAATATTTTACGATTGGTTAGAAATATATAAAATATTATTTTGGTTATGGATTCTTTTAATTTTGTTTATTTATTTTTTAAATGGTCATTATTTTAGTGATTTATATAACAAGTTTTTAATATTAAAACTATAATTAATTGGAATGACAAATTATATGTTTATAGATAATAGATTATTGTTGTAAACAAAATTAAACCTTTCTAAAGATTAATCTATGTTAATTAAATAAACATCAACATAGATTATTTAGTGTTAGTTGAGATTTATTAGTTGATCCTATTATACGAGACCAAGATTAGGTGGTATTAGAGACACACATCCTATCTTGAAAGGAGGCTCAAAAGAAGATTTCCCCAAAGTCTAAATCAACTATTGGCTATACTAAAACAACTATAAAGGTTGATGTCTCTTTGTCTAATAAGGGACCATGATGATTATTTAATATTTCATAAATTTTAGAGCATATCATATTTATTTTTTGCCTCATAAAACATGTGCACAATCATTAGTGTCTTGAATCTAACAACATAGCACTCACACTCTCATAATAAGATATTAAAAAATCTCAAGAAAAGAATATTCTTGACCTAAAACATCCCCAATCTATCCTAATCTATCCTTGGAGAAAGAGAAAAAGGATAAAAGAGATAGAGGAAATAAGGAAATAAAAGGGGGAAGGAGAGGGACTGAGAAACAAAGTTTTCTAGACCTATAGACATATATTCTTTTCTTTTTAAATTATTTTAAATAAAATTAATATTAACTTTTCGGTAAGAACAGGTCAATTAGTTGGAAAAGTTACATGATATAATCAAGGGGCACGACATTTTTGTGTTGCACAAAAGACAATATGCTTTTATTTCCACATGTGATGAAGAGAAAAACTATAGAGATTAGTACCAAAATATCCCAAATTTTTGAAGGACAAAAGGGAATATTGATATGACAACTATGTCAAAATTAGATGTAGTAAATGTTAAAATGTGTCATTCCATTTAAGATAGTTTACGAAAAAACATACGAGTTTGCTGCTTATGCCAAGCGAAACATACATCCAATCCAATACCAACAAACAAGTTATCCCATTTTTTTATTTTCCTTTATTATGTTTTCATTATCTCTCATGCCTCGTAGTTTCCCTCTACCCTTCTATATAATGCCCATTCCCTTCCCAATTATACATACCATACTTTCTTTGGTTGTTCTGATTTTTGAGTTAAGGGAAAAACCATGGCTGCTCACCTAAAATGCCTTCCCCCACTACTCCTTGTTGGTATGCTCATCCTTCTAATAGTCTCTGCTTTGGTATATAATCTAAGAAACTTCTCCTCCTTGTCTATAATTGTAGTTTTCTTTTAAGATGGGCTTTACCTTGGAAGATGTTCTAGGAAACACATGAAATATCTATTTCATTGTGTCTGCGGTGTCTGCAGACAGAGGATGTGAATGTAACCTTTGTAGTCGACTAGCGTTTGGACTTTAACGTGGTGCTACTGATTAGTGGAAATAGTTCCTCACTGAAACCTTCTCGGACCATGACACCCACGCCTAGTGACGTTTGGATTCTTACTATGGTATGTTATTTTCTTTTCTGTGAGATACTTTACTTTGTTTCCTCCTATTTTTGAAAGTATGAACTTGTAATTAATGCTTCTTCTTCTAGATTTTAGTGTGTTATATGATAAACACTAACCAAAGGAGTAGCATACTAGTACTATTTGAGAATTTTGCCTCAAGGATACTTTTATGAATGTTTCTGCTCATTCGTTAAAGATGAAAAAAATTGTGGAGCAGAAATTATAAGTAGAGACAAAATTGGGAAAAAATAGGGGCATCTCAACTGCCTTCTCATCATTAACAAAACCATTTAAATAGATTACAATGTACCATCTGTGTAATGGGAATTACTAAAAATAGCCAAAAACTAAAACTAGAGTTAACTAAGAATGTCATGAATGCAACTACAACCTAACTGCTAGTGGAGTGGAGATTAGTTAGATATATTTCACACTCCTCATTAATCTCAACCGTTACATTCTTCGGCACTAATGCAGCCTAAGTGTTGTCTCTACAACTCAAACACAACTCTTCCCAATGGTTTGGTGAAGATATCTACTAGTTGATTCTTAGATCCACAAAACTGAAGAGTGATTTCACCATTGTTGACAAGCTCACAAATGAAATGATAGTGTGTCAATATGTTTTCTCTTCTTGTGAAATATATGGCTTTTAGACAATTCTATTGTTGAGCTATTGTCATAGTAGATAGTAGTTGGTTCCTTTTCCACATGTGCAAGATCCATCAAAAGTCTTCGTAGCCAAACTGCATGGCATGATGTTGTATTTGTTGCTACATACTCTACTTCTATAGATGAAATGCTGACAATAGGCTGCTTTTTGGAATCCCATGAAATCAGATTTGTCCCTAAATGAAAAACATATCCATAAGTGTTTTTCCTATCATCAAGCTTGCTTGCAAAATCACTATCAGTGTATCATATAAGTGTGTTGTCTTTAGAATGTGTACCACAATCCATAATTATTTGTATTTGCAACATATCTCAAAATTTGTTTTCCAACTTTCCAGTGAGAGTCCTTGGGAGACTCCATAAATATGGAAATAAAACTAACTACAAACACTAAATTAGGTCTTGTTGCAGTAAGGTACATGAGAATTCCTACAAGTCTCTTATACAATGTTGAATTGACTTTTGGTCCATCATCCTATCTGCTTAATTTTGTTCCTATGGAAATAGGTGTTTCTGTTGGTTTAGATTTCCCCATCTTGAACCTCTTTAAGATGTATGTAGCATACTTATGCTGACATATAAAATTTCCTTGAGTAGATTGCTCAACTTCTATTCCCAAAAAATACTTCATGAGACCAAGATCAGTCATCTCAAACTCCTTTTTCATGACTATTTAAATTCATTTAATAGCCGATTTCCAGTATAGATCATGTCATCAACATAAAGACAAACAAAAAGTATGATACCTTGCTGATTTGTTTTTGAGTAGAGAGTGGGCTCATTGCTACTCCTACTGAACCCATTGTTAATTAGGTAAGAGTCAATTCTGCTATACCAAGCTTTGGGAGCTTGCCTAAGACCATACAAGGCCTTCTTCAATTTGTAGACTTTAGACTATTGGCCTTTAACTACAAACCCTGGTGGTTGATTCACATAATACTCTTCCTTTAGTATGCCATTGGGGAAGGCCGATTTCACATCCATTTGAAACACTGGCCATTTGTTCTAGGTTGCAATGGCTAAAATAGCTCGAATGGTATCTAATCTTGTTGCTGGAGCAAAAGTTTTGCCATAGTCAACACCAGGCTGCTGAGAAAAACCTTTGGAAACAAGCCTTTCTTTAAGCTTCTCTACTTTTCCTTCCTTATTCAACTTTGTCTTGTAAACCCACTTGACACCAATGCTAGTTTTGTCTGCAAGAAGTTCAACAAGATCCCATGTCTTATTTCTCTGAATTGCATCAATTTCTTCATTCATGGCCTGCACCCAATGCTCTTCTCCCACCACTTCTTCAAAATATGTAGGTTGACAAGACAAAAAGGAAAAGTGAACTTGTTGATCCATATCACTATTTACTTCATAGATATTTCTTAAACTCTTTGTTCTCTGATTACTTGGAAAATAATTTGTCTGACTTCTAGAAGAAGAACTATTTATTGGTTGTTCTTCTTGTCCCTACACCCGTAATCTTGACAACCAAATTGAAGAAGATGGTTGTGGTTGTCCTAAGCTTTCCTCCTATTCATAGTTTGCTAGAACATCTTCTTTGTCAGTCCAATATTTATCTTCCAGGAACTTGACATCCCTGCTCACCACAAATTTCTTGGAAATTAAATTGTACAGTCTATAATCTTTGGACTGTTCACTATATCTAATAAGAATACACCTCTCACTCCTATCATCTAGCTTTCTTATCATATAACATTATCAATGTACATACACCAATAAGGGTGTTACAGATCATCTATTTCAATGATACAATAAACAAGTTTGCATAAATGTTATATTCATGAAATATAGTTACAATGTACAAATGGGCTATACAAGCCATGCAAAAATAACATAAGAGATATATCCATGACAAAAAGAATTTTTATCCTCATCTGCCTTGATTGCACTAGTCTTCTTGCACTGAGGCCAAGATTGCGGTTAAGGTGTCTTTTCCACCCAACCACAAAGCACATGACTTCCCCAGGTTTCTTCTTATCTCGAAGAAATCCCTGACCCTGCACGAGGAGCCTAGCAACCTGGAACAACATAGCAAGAGGGAAATCTTGATGCAATCCTAATGCCTATATGCATTCCTATACTAAGAATAACATATTTCTTGCAACAGGAGGTGGCAGAGACCTACATAACATTTAATTCTAGGCTTTTTATTCCATCTATTTCAATGGTACATTGCTTGGCCAAGCATAAATAAAAATAAATGATAGTTTTAAAAAGGGTAAAACTATCATCTCTATGGGTCCACCTTCATCATCTTGTCCTGAAAGTCTACTCATAATGCATAAATTCACATAAATCACATAAATACATAAAATCAAGCATTTTCTATGCAGCATTTGTAGTAACATATAACATTCCAAAATTTCCATGTTTCCTTGTTCAGAAAATAAAATTCCAATATATAATCCCATAAAATGCTTATGTCTTAACACAAATTTGTAACTTTCCAAAGTTTACAATTTCACACAAATAAAAACATCACATTATTCATAGTTTTACCACATTATGGTTTTCATAACAATAATTCATATCCTTGCATGCATTTTGAAGGTAAAATAATTTCTGAGAAAAAAAAGCTACATGAAATTCTCATCAGCAGGCAATAGAAAAGTAAACTATTTCCAGCTAAAACAAGTCTATTCTCTCCTAATTTTTAAACGTGATAAAATTCAACAAGAAAAAATATACATATATATTCTTATAGATATCTAGATCTAAAATATAATGTGTAGAAGAAAATAATGTTCTTATCTAGAATAAAATACATATATATTTATATACCAATTCAAAAGTTATTAATCCAAGAATAAAAGAGGGTTCAGTTGGTTAACCATTTTACCATAGAAAATTTCTAGCCACAAATAGGTGTAAATATTGGTTCATAAATTTATATGTCTCATGTTGTACTTTACACACACACACACACACACACACACACACACACACACACACACAAATATAATAAGCATGTGTATGCTTTTATCAAAATGTATACTGCTGAAAACCCAACAACAAAAAAATGATGAAGGTTTTAAATTACAAAAGAATAGAGTTTAATGGTTTTATAAGGGGAAGGCTAGAGTCATATGGCCAATGCCCTCCCCATTAGAGAGGTACTGCCTATGGTGGAAACTATCCCCTCCACAGGTTGTGAAGGCAGGAGTGGTATGGCCAATGCCCTCCCCAGTGGGGAGGCATTGCCTATGGTGGGCAATGCCCCCTCCATAGGCCACGACCTATGGAGGGCATTGCCCTCCACAAAGAAGCCCTTCCCATATGGGAAGGATGTGGCTGGGAGGGGAACTAAAACATCCGTCCGCTTTTTTAAAAAACAAACACACAAGTAGAAATCAAACACAGAGCTTTGCTATTAGGATTTTCATACATATACTCATGAACTTCGATATATATGTATATGTTTATTCTGCAATCTTTTAAATATATGTATATATATATACATATTCAAATAAATGTGTATATATATATTATAAATGCATTTAGATTTAAATACTTTGTTTTTTAAACAATCTGAATCAAGATTTAATTCTTTAAAGAATCACAAAGAAAATCTGAATCTGGCAGAAAGTATACAATACAGAGAGGTTGTAAAAACTATATATAAATATATAAAGGATTTAGAAAGATTGTAGACTATATATAAATATATATAGAATTTAGAAAGATTGTACGATTTTCACTAATGAGTTTTGTATAGCAAATACTTTGAGAATATAGAGGTTTGCATTGTGGATTTCAAAAGAATTGAATCTTCGAACAACACATAATTTCTTTTCTCACATTCTGGAATTTAAAAGAAAATAATAGAAGAGAGTTTTCTTTCAGAAACCTAGATAATTGGACTTTAGTCGAGGATGCTCTTTCTTCCACTTCTTCTCCCACTTCTTTCTTTCCTTGCAATTTTTTCTATGAATAGTCTTCTTCTCCTTCTTCTTTTCTTTTCACTGTATTATCTTCTTAATCCCACTGATTTTGAATCCACTAAAATCTAGAAAGTAATCTGTTTTGTAGTGATTTTTTATATTTTGCATATCATAAAATCAAGAAAATGTAGTTAAGAACAGTTGTTTGTTTCGGTTAATCTTTTCTCTTTTCAAGTTTCTTTTCCATATTTACCAAAACCTAATCTTGAATTCAATAAAATATTAAATTTATTTCTTGCATACTATTTTCTTGTTAATTGGAAATAAAAAAATTTCATTTCAATCTATTTCTTTGTCATCTCGAAAGAGTTAGGTAGTGCAATTTCCAATTTGTAAAATAAAAGTAAATGTTTAGTCTTAATGAGGAGTAAATAAGTATTTAATTATAAAATAAAGATTTAACCCAAAGTAATAACATTTTGATTTTGAAAACTAAAATAATTATTTAATTATCCAAACATAATCTTTTACTATAAAACAAAGAAATATAATTAAATTATAATAAAAATAATTCTTCTATTTAACTATGATTTTTATTTCCACTTGATAAAATTAAATAAACATGTGGAAAAAGACACAATTATGCATCCAACTAAATTAAAACTGCATGCATGTAAATGACACTACATGCACGTGTGTGTATGCGAGAGTTTCATTCCTAGTGTACCCTTGCAAGAAGCTAACCTTCTCTCCTTAGCCACACCCTTGGTCTTCGACGACCTACATCTCAATATAACTAGACACACATCAATAGATTAGTATCCACATAATGATATAAATCAAAACATTAAAACTCATGAATTCAAATAACATATTCCATTTTTCATAATATGCAAAATAAATTGTGTTCAAATCATTCAAATTTTCTTAAATTAAAGTAACATTTCATATTTGGGTATGTGTAGGATCATGATGGGCCAAAAAGTTGCAATATGATGGGTATGTGGCTAACGACTATTTTTTTACCCAAAATTGATAAAACAAAAAGGGTTTTTAAAGGAAATTATCAGCATTCCACTGATATAAATTATGTTTTACTTTGAATTTAATAACTAATTATTATTCATTTTCTATTCAAATTATGACTAAAGTCCCGATTGATAGGTTGATTGAAAACATCTATAGTGTTCAAATGACATCAAATTTTTGAATCCAAAACATGCATCACATTCTATGCTTCACATACTATAGGATTAAAAAGAAAAATTAAATTTCATGAAGTTTTGACCAAGTTAAGGTGGTCGACATACAAGTTTTATATTTTTAAAAAATTATAATAAAAATTCATAATTAATTTTACTTGGAAAAAATTACAAAAATATGCATCACATCTGGCACGAGTCCTCTACTTATATCTAAAATCTTATAAAAAATATTATCATTTTATTGTGGTTAGGGTGGTCAGACAAACACCTACTTCTTATTTTTTCCTTGAAATTTAAGTACCATTGCATTGAAATTTCAAATTTTCACCAAATAGATTTTGTTTTAAAGAAACCAAGTAGTTTAGAAACTACATTCAATTTTCTACAGATTCTATTCTTACATATTTTTTGAAATAATATAGACAACTCATTCAAATTTTTACGTCAAGTTGCCTAACTCTGATTTTTTTGAATTTTTTGCCACTTAAGGGTTTGTTTTTTCCATGATGATCCTACACATACCCATTTCATCACACCAAAAATACCATAGTATTCATTATGTATTCTACCACACACATCCAATCATATGTCAAATCCACAGAAATCCAAAAAAAATAAGAAGCATCAGAGTTCAAGACATGACATCCTTCCCCACTTGGAAGAGACGTCGTCTCGATCTATTATTGCAAACATCCACACAATAGAGTTTGAAGTATCAGTGTATCATAAATCTCAATATGCAAAAAAAGTAAAATTAAACTAGAATCTCAAATGAGGAAAAGATCTATCAATGTCCTCATCATCCTCCCAGGTGGTATTATCCACCGAATATTGGTCTCACTGGACCCTATACTGGATAATATCTTGATTCCACAACTTAACATTACACTCTTCTAGTATCCTGACAAGCTCCACTAGCATCACTCCTAGGTCATGTACCTACAAGGCATGCCAGTCAAGGATATGAGCTACATCTGGATGATAGGGCTTAAGCAATGAGACATGAAAGACATTATGGATCTGGGATAGAGTTGGTGGCAAAGCAAGCTTGTAAGCAACTGGATTAACAACCTCCAAGACATCAAAGGGTCCAACAAATCTAGTTGCTAGCTTTGAGTTCTTTCTAAAATAGATTGAACTCTTTTTTGGCCAAACTCTCAAAAAGACCTTGTCCTAGGACTTGTTTAACCCTTTAAAAAAGCTCATTCCCTCGTAAGGATTGAATCACCTGTTGCTTGAAATTGGACTTTATTGTAACCATGGCTACAAGATTTCATATTCTACTCAAGGCATTTGCTACCCTATTTTTCTTTCCCTTAATGTACTTGATTCTAAAGTCATACTCACTCAGAAATTCCAATCATTATCTCTGGCGAGCATTTAGGTTGGGCTGAGTAAAGATATACAGCAATCTGACATGATCTATTTTTAACTCAAAGGGCTTTCCTAGAAGGTAGTGCCTCCACATCTGAAGAGCATGTACTATGGCCACTAGCTCTAAATCATGTGTTGCATAGTTTAGTTCATGTTGTTTCAACTTTCTGGACTCATATGCCATCACTTGTCCTTCGTGCATGAGGACTACTTCTACACCGTTCCCCGATGCATCTATAATCACTATGAAATTCCCATTTAGATCAGGCACAACCAGAATAGGTGAAAAAGTGAGTTTCTCTTTGAGCAATTGAAATAATTTTTCACATTTGTCACTCCACTTGAATTTCTTTCCCTTTCTTTAGAGTGTTGTAATGGGTGTTGCAATTGATGAGAACCCTTGGAAAAACCTCATGTAATAACCAAAAAGCCCCATGAAGCTACAAACTTCAGAAACATTATACAATGCTGGCCATTCCAATATTTCCTTGATTTTATCTAGATCCAAAGCTATCCCTTCTGTTGAAATAATGTGCCCCATATAGTACACCTCAAAAAGATAAAAGGTAAATTTGGACATTTTTCCATATAACTTATGATCTCTTAGTCTTTGCAACACAATCCACAAGTGTCTGTCATGCTCTTCCTCTGACTTAAAGTATATCAAGATATCATCAAGGAAGATTAGGATAAAATTATCCAAATAGTCGTAAAAGACACTAGTCATCAAATTCATGAAGGCTACAGGGATATTCGTTAGCCTGAATAGTAGCACTGTAAATTTGTAGTGCCTGTATCATGTCTTGAAAGAAGTCTTGTGAATATCTTCAACTTTTATTCTCAATTGATGGTATCCCAATCTCAGATCAATTTTTGAGAATACCTTGGCATCTTTTAACTGATCAAACAAATTATCAATACAAGGAAGCATGTATTTGTTCTTGATAGTAACCTTGTTAAGCATCCTATAATCAATGCATAACCTCAAGGTCCCATCCTTCTTTTTCACAAATATAACAAGGGCTCCCCATGGCAACATACTTGGCCTAATGAAACCTTGTTTCAACAATTCCTCCAAATGGACCTTCAGTTCATATAACTCTATGGTGTTCATTCTATACAGTGCTTTAGATTGAGGTTCTTCTCTAGGTAGAAAATCTATAGAAAATTTAAATGCACACTTAAGCAGTAGCTCAGTCAGCTAGTTAGGAAAAAAAATATTAGAATTCTTTTAGAATTGAATGATTATTGATTGATGACTCTTCCTCCTCAAGCTCCTTAACCTTTATTGCATAAATAGTGCATCCTTTTAGGCTTTCCTTCTTTAACTACATGGAAGAGACCTACTTGAGCTCCAAAGGCTATTTTATAGCACAAATGCCAATATGATTTCCTTGATCATCAAGACACTTTACGATTTTCTCTTCACAATCCACAAGGGCCTTATGTTTGGTAAGAAAATTTATCCATAAAATTACATCATAAGACACCAAAGGCGCTACATATAAATTGAATTATGTTTCAAAACTAGGGAGTTCAGGCTCACTACAAGTTAGGAATTACTCTACCTTTCTATCTACCTAGTTCCCATACTGAACATTCCATGAATTTTCCATATAGCCTGGCTTAATAGATAATCTAGATACAACATGAGGATCCACAAAACTATCAATGGCACTAGTATCAATCAAAATAGAAACAGGGCATCCAAAAAGTTGACTTGATAGTTGGATAGGTGTAGCCTGATAATTGGCTTGGTGATTATCAACCACTACATGAATATGATGTTGGTTCTTGTTATTTTTCCTATTCATCCTTTGAGGGCACACAATAGAATAATGCTCACCACCACAAGTATAACAACCTCCATGAGGTGCCTTAGGCCTGTCAGAGAAATCCTTCATGTTATTGTTGTTTTTATTGTAATTAGTCCTCTTACTGTTGCCCTGATTCCCATAATTTTGATCCTATGAATTATTGCCCCTTTTCATATTTATGATTTATCTGCTATTATTGCCTTGATTACCCTAATTTCCCTAGTTACTCTGATTATCCTGATTATTGTTACCCTAGCGGTTTCCTTGGGATTTCTTTTTTCCATATTTAGCATCTCTTCTTTTCCTGTAGTTTGCAACCTACTGCATTTTATGTTCCTACTTAAGTGCCAATTCAAAGGCTTCATCCATGGTGGCAAGATTATGCATGTCCACCTCATTTCCAATTTGAGGCCTAATCCCTAGAATGAATTTTTGAATTTCAAACCTCCCATCATGTTGGTATAGGGGTACATACTTAAGCAAGTGAGAGAATTTCTCCCAATATTGTATCACCATCATTCCTCCTTGAATGAGAACATGGAATTTTGTCATCTTTTTATCAAAATAGGACTATGGAAGCCACCTCTTTCTGAATATCTACATGAATTGATCCCAAGTCACCTTATCATGGATTTTTTTTTATTAGCCCTTTCATTCTCCCACCATGTGGCAGCTTCACTGATGAGCTACTATGAACCCCATTCAGCCTTAGTTTCTTTAGACAAGTTTCGTAGGGAAAATTACTTCTCCATTTTAATGATCAAAGCTTTTGCTCCATCCCCAAATGATTTTCCATCAAACTTTGGTGGCACAACCTTCTTGAGGTCCTTACCCAATTCTTCAACTACCTTCCCTAGCTTACTTTGATTTCTTTCAGTCTCAGGGTTTTCTCCATTTGGTTCATTGCTGTTGTTTTCACTTTCACTAGGATTCGACCCTAATGGCCCAGTCTTCCTTCCCAATTCTAAGTTATCAATCCTAGCCTCTTGTCTACTCAAGGGTATGTGTAGGATCATGATGGGCCAAAAAGTGGCGATATTATGGGTATGTGGTTGACGACTTTTTTTAACCCAAAAATGATGAAACGAAAATGGTTTTTAAAGGAGATTCTCAGCTTTCCATCACTATAAATTATGCTTTACTTTGAATTTAATAAAAAAATTATTATTCATTTTCTATTTGAATTACGACTAAAGTCCTGATTGATAGGTTGATTGAAAACCATCTATAGCTTTCAAATGGTATCACATTTTTTGAATCTAAAGCATGCATCACATTCTATGCTTTGCATAATATAGGATTAAAAAAAAAATAAAAAATCATGAAGTTTTGACCAAGTTAAGGTGGTCAAACATACAAGTTTTTATATTTTTTAAAAGTTGTAATTAAAAATCCATAATTAATTATTTACATGGAAAAAAATTACAAAAAAATACGTATCACATCTGGACATGAGTCCTCTACTTATATCTAAAATCTTATAAAAAATATGATCATTTTATTTTGGTTAGGGTGGTCAGACAGACACCTACTTCTTATTTTTTCCCTAAAATTAAGTACTACTGCATTAAAATTTCAAATTTTCACCAAATAGATTTTTTATTTTTTTAAATAAACCTAGTAGTTTAGAAACTATATTCAATTTTCTATAGATTCTATTCTTACATATTTTTGAAATAATATCGATAACTTATTCAAATTTTTACGTCAAGTTGCCTAACTCTGATTTTTCTAAAAAAATTGCCACTTAAGGGCCTATTTTTTCCATGATGATCCTACACATACCCTCAATATAGCCAAAATTTGATCCAAATTTATGTCTTATATTGTACTTTACTATGTGTACATATATATAATATATATATAACACCATATATACATATATATATTATAAGTATGCATATACTTTTATAAAAATGTATACCACTAAAAAGCCAACAATGAAAATTGATGAAGGTTTTAAATTATTAACGAATGGATTTCAATGGTTTTATAAGGGGAAGGCAAGAGTGGTATGGACAACACCCTCCCCATTAGGGAGGCACTGCTTGTGGTTGGCAGCGCCCCCTCCATAGGCCGCGACTTGTGGAGGGAACTACCCTCCATAGAGTAGCCCTTCCCATATGGAAGGATGTGGCTGGGGGGGAAACTAAAACCTCCATCTTCTTTTTTTATAAAACAAACACATAGGCAGAAATCAAACACAGAGCTTTGCTATCAGGATTTTCATACATATACTTGTGAACTTTGATATATATGTATATGTTTAATTTGCACTCTTTTAAATATATGTATATATATATGTTATAAATGCATTTAGATTTACATACTTTATTTTTTAAACAATATGAATCAAGATTTAATTCTAAGAATCACAAAGAAAATCCCTAATCTGGCAGAAAGTATACAATACAGACTAGTTGTAAAACTATATATAAATATATAAAGGATTTTGAAAGATTGTAGACTATATATAAATATATATAGAATTTAGAAAGATTGTATAGTTTTCACTAATGAGTTTTTTACAACAAATACTTTCAGAATGTAGAGGTTTTCATTATGGATTTCAAAAGAATTAAATCTTTGAACAACACATAATTTCTTTTCTCACATTCTGGAATTTAAATGAAAACAATAGAAGAGAGTTTTCTTTGAGAAACCTGGATAATTGGCCTTTAGTTGAGGATAATCTTTCTTCCACTTCTTCTCCTGCTTCTTTCTTTCCTTGCAATTTTTTCTCTGAACAGTCTTTTTTTCCTTCTTTTCTTTTCACTGTATTATCTTCTTAATCCCATTTATTTTGAATCCACTAAAATCTAGAAAGTAATCTATTTTGTAGCTATTTTTGATACTTTTCAAAGCATAAAATCAAAAAATGTATTCAAGAATAGTTGTTTGTTTCCATTAATCTTTTCTCTTTTAAAGTTTCCTTTCTATTTTTCCCAAAACCTAATTTTGAATTCAATAAAATATTAATTTTATTTCATGCTACTATTTTTTTGTTAATTGGAAATAAAACAATTTCATTTCAATCTATGTATTTGTCATCCCAAAAGAGTTGGGTAGTGCAATTTCCAATTTGTAAAATAAAATTAAATGTTTACTCTTAATGAGGAATAAATAAATATTTGATTATAAAATAAAGATTCAACCCAGAGTAATAACATTTTGTTTGAAAAATAAAATAATTATTTAGTTATCCAAACATAATATTTTACTATAAAATAGAGAAAATATAATTAAATTATAATTAAAATTAATTCTTCTATTTAACTATTATTTTTATTTTCAGTTCATAAAATTAAATAAACACTCAGAAAAACACACAATTACACATCCAATTAAATTAGAACTGGATGCATGTAAATGATGCTATGTGCATGTGTGTGTATGCGAAATTTTCGTTCCTACTATACCCTTCCAAGAAGCTAACCTTCTCTTGCTAGCCACACCCTTGGTCCTTGATGACCCGCATCTCAATACCTTCAGGCATGCATCAATAGATTAGTATCCACATAAAGATATAAATTAAAACATTAAAATTCATGAATTGAAATAACATTTTCCATTTTTCATTATATTCAAAATAGATTGCATTCAAAGAATTCAAATTTTCTTAAATTAAAGCAAAATTTCATATTTCACCACACCAAAAATACCATAGTATTCATTATGTATTCTACCACACACATCCAATCATATGTCAAATCAACACAAAGCCAAAAAAAAACAAGAAGCAATAGAGTTCGAGATGTGACAAAGAGACGTAGAAAGAGTTTTAAATGTCAATGTTTAGGGAGATGAATTTCTTCCTTGGGATACAAGTCAATCAAACAAATAAAGGTATATTCATTTCATAATTTAATTATGTCAAAAAAATGTTGAAGAAGTTTGGAATAGATGACTTGAAACCATTATGCACTTCTATGGTGATTGGTTGTAAATTGAGCAAAGATTCAATAACTCACCAAAGGATGATTAGAGCAATTATAGATCTATGATTGGTGGACTACTATATTTAACTGCTACTATCTATCGGATATCATGCATGTATTTTTGTTGTAGCTAGATTTCAATAAGACCCTAAAGAAACACATGTTGCAGTAGTGAAGAGGATATTTAAATATCTAAGAGGAACTCCAGATTATGGGTTGTGGTATCCTAAGGATACTAATTTCATGTTAAATGCATACATAGATCTAGATTGGACTGGTTGTGTTGATGATAGGAAAAGTACAAGTGGTGGTGAATTCTTTCTTGGATGTAGATTAGATGCATGGCTAGGTAAGAAGGAAGATTTAGTTTCTTTATCGACTATAGAGGTTGAGTATATTACTATAGCATCTTGTTGGACACAACTGTTGTGGATGAGACAAACATTAAAAGATATACAAGTGGTGTATAATAAGCCTATTTCTATCTTTTGTGATAATACAAATGCAATTAAAATTTTATAGAATCTAGTGATAGGTATGTGTAGGATCATCGTGGAAAAATAGGCCCTTAAGTGGCAAAAAATAAAGAAAAATTAGAGTTAGGCAACTTGACATAAAAATTTGAATAAGTTATCTATATTATTTCAAAAGCATGTAAATAGAATCTATAGCAAATTGAATGTAGTTTCTAAATTACTAGTTTTATTTATTTTTAAAAAAAATCTATTTAGTGAAAATTTGAAATTTCAATGTAGTCGTAATTAAATTTAAGGGAAAAAATCAGAAGTAGGTGTTTGTCTGACCACCCTAACCACAATAAAATGATAATATTTCTTTATAAGATTTTAGATATAAGTAGAGGACTCATGTCTAGATGTGATGCATACCTTTTTGTAATTTTTTTCCAAGTAAATAATTAATTATGATTTTTTATTACAAATTTTAAAAAATATAAAAACTCGTATGTCTGACCACCTTAACTTGGTCAAAACTTCATGAAATTCATTTTTTATTTTTTTAATCCTATAGTATGCAAAGCATAGAATGTGATGCATGTTTCAAATTAAAAAATGTGATACCATTTGAAAGCTATAGATTTTTTTCAATCATCCTATCAATCAGGACTTTAGTTGTAATCAAATAGAAAATGAATAATAATTATTTATTAAATTCAAAGTAAAGCATAATTTATATTGGTGGAAAGATACGAATCTCCTTTAAAAACCCTTTTCATTTCATCAATTTTGGGAAAAAAAATGTTGTCAGCCACATACCCTACACATACCCATCATGATCTTGCAGATACCCTGAAGCATTCAAGGATAAAGCATATAACAATTATGTATCAATTTTTGAGAGAGAAGGTCATGGAGAATGAAGTGAACCTTGAGTACATACCTACAAAGGATCGAATTGTTGACATATTTTCCAAGGCTCTTCTGAAGGATACTTTTGAGTGTCTTCAAGATAAGTTGGAAGTTATTGGTACCATCCCTTCTTGAACTACATGCATATAGATATGCATCAATCCAATAGATCTATCTATTTTATGCACTGATATTGGTGGCTACCTCTCAGGGGGGTAAGTATTGTCGTTGTTGTAGTAAGGAATGCGTTGATGCAAATAAAGTCTTATACCTAGTTAATTCATTACTAAGGGACTTATTTACATGTTAAGTTTACTTAGGTCCTAGGAATCTTTCTAGAAGGTGTTAGTTGACATTAGTTATCTTATCCTTTGACTTGTAACACATGTGACCTAGGTAGTTGTGATAAGTTGTCTCATGTCATATGATTAAGACGCTTATCATAATCTTATGACATCTTAATGTCTCACCTTGGCTATATCTAACCTAGGGGTATCTCATTTGTATGTATCATAACAACATTGAATCATAATTGATAGGAATACAATTTATTCTTGTCATATTCATATTCTCTCTTTGTGCTTTCCGTTTGGCCTCAAGATCTTGGTAGGCTATCTGCATAGCCAATTCTTTCATGGTACCAAAGTAGGTTGGGAACCTTTGGTTAGCCATTTTTTGAGAGATATTGATAAAACATGAAAATTTGAGTTTGTTCTTCTCTTGCATCATATGATGGTCTAGATAATCATAAAAACTTGATAGAAATACCAGATTTGGGGGGATTCCTCTTTGTGGCTCTTTATTGTAGGTTTAACTTAGAGCTTGTTTGTGCAAATTTGAGCTCACCATTGAGTTTCGGAGGTTTGACAAAGTCAAATTTTTCTTTTATTTCGTCCAAATTAGACATATGAAGCCAAATATATGAGGGTTTGAAGCTAAAGAGTGGTTCTAGGATCTAGAATGTAGCTACATTTTTTAAGCATTTTAGGTCAAATCCACCCCTCCCATTGTTCCAGAAGGGACAAAAACCCTAACATCAACTGCCAAATTGTCCAAATCTGAGAGTTTTTCTACTGAGGAAAGAAAAATTGACCAAGGAGCCATACGCCCCCTAGCTCACATCAGTATGATAGTGGTATGAATTATTTTCTAAAAATATATATATATATATTTTGTGATTAAGAAAATTTCAAAAAATATTATTTATTATTCATAGTTTTTAGAAAATTTAATTAAAAATCAAAGGAAAAAAATGGTATGTAATTTGTATTTATCATAGGTTTGTACCCTACCTGCATAAGGTACTAAATACCCATGATAGGGTACTTCCCCTATAGCGCTACCACATGGTAGCAATTTACTCACACCACATCCCATCACCAACGCTTATCGACAAAGAACCTAGTTGACATAAATCGGTGACAAAAAAATTTAACTGACAAGTAGTTTAGAAAATATGTTGAAGATTCCAAATGAATATTCTAATTCCCTCAAATATTTTTGTTAGTTTTAGGATCAGATTTAACAGAAAGCAGAAATACAACACATGAACACAATTCTTTTACCCTAGGAAACCCCTCCTACTTGAGGGAGAAAAACCCAACAAAGAATATCTCTTATATATCAAATAAAAGGAGCAGAAATCTGCTTTATAATCAGACCCTTCTCAAGGAGGAATTAATACAATGAATAATAGCATCAATCCTTGATGCAAAGAAACACATGAATATTATTTTCCTTGAGTTAGATCTGTTGCTAACAAATGATGATCTGCTACTGAAGGGATGACTTTTGCTCTATAGAAAAATGTGGATTATGATGAATGAACTTGATTGATGATCAAATAAAATGATCATCACCTTCTATATATATAATGGAAGGTGCCTCTTCATAGGCAAGGAAACTCTTCACAAGGGTCAACCTCATTCAAGAACCAAGGCGACTTTTCATCTAGGGTTGGCCTTGTAAATTTAAAATAATATTTATATATAGCAAGTCTGACTTGCCTTGGAATTATTTATTTAACATATATTGAAAATTTATAGGAGAAAGAAATATCTTGCCGCTACTTACATGAACACTCCCTCTTATCTAGGGAGATATCTTTCCAGGTATCCATGTCATGGAATCTCTCAACATGACACCCACAATGGCTACACCCTTTTGGGGAAAAGAGTTTATCATAGAGTCAGTCAACATGATATTGCCATGGAGTAACTCAACACGACGTCCACCATGGCTACTCCCATGTATGGAAAGGAACATGTGCACAAGTTCCCATCATGAAGTCACTCAATGTGATGTCATAATGGAGTCTCTCAACATGACGTCCACCATGGCTACTCCCATGTGTGGAAAACCACAAGTACAAAGGGTTCATCATAGAGTCTTTCAATGTGATGTCATCATGGAGTCTCTTAACATGACGTCACATCTCAGTCTCAGAGATGAACAAGGGCTCGCACCTCATATTTCTCTATCTTACAGAAATAAACACTAACAAGGGCTTTCACCTCATACTTCTCCATCATAGAGAAATATAAAGTAACAAGGGCTTTGACATCATACTTCTCTATCATACAGAAATATACAATAAAAAGGGCTTTCACCTCATACTTCTCCATCACAAAGAAATATACACTAACAAGGGCTTTCACCTCATACTTCTCCATCATAGATAAATATACATTACAACAGTTCTTCATGATGATGTGACTCCCTCTAAAGCTCCAAGTACTTGCATCAACCTCTTAACCTCCTCATCCAAGGTTGCCTCTATTGGTTTGTCAAACACCCTCTAAATGTTATTTCCTCCTCTTCAAAGAAAATGATCGCAATGATAATCTAAATAGGTTCTTCCTCTTTGAGAGATGTCTCCAATTATGTACCACCAACTCAGTCCCATGGTAACAAGTTGTGTCTCCATTCTTCAACTTGCATGACTTCCTCACAAGATGCATCAAGCTCTTCCTCCCTTGAATGCAATCTCTCATCATCCTTATGCTCCTCAGTCCATCCTGAAAGCATTTTAGAGAGTTTAATAATAGTTCATAGAAATAAACTATCCCAAAGAGAAATGCCAATGCTAGAATCATACATAAATCACTATTCCAATGTTATTGCATGAATTAATAACTACAATAAATTCATTCAAGGGATAATCATAAAATACTTATCTCTTTATGTTGGTACACCAATGAGATAGACCTGTAGTTGTGTCTCATCTTTACCACCTTCACTCGATCTTGACCTCATTGAAATTGGGAGAATGAATCAATTGTTTATCAAATATTGAAGACTCCATTAAATAGTGAGATCACATTATGAATCAATGCACCCACATTCATGTGATGAAAGAGTTTAAGTAATCAAAAGAGTGAAAATAAATCATCACGACTTCCTTATACACAACCAAAGAGAATACGACATAGATGAAATTCCATGAAGTGTTAAGCCACCCTTAATCAATGGATCAATGAATACCACAGGATTTGTCCCTCCATACATCACCAATGCAACCACATTTAACATTTATTTGTGTATCGAATAGGCCTATGGCTTCAATCATTACTTCCTGACTAAATTTTTGTTTAACAAAATCTAATTGGATCTTTTCTTAGACCCGCTCTAATACCATGTTAGTTTCAGGATCAGATTTAATAGAAAGTAGAAATACAACACATGAACACAATACTTTTACCTTGGGAAAACCCTCCTACTTGAGGGATAAAAACCCACCAAAGAATATCTCTTATATATCAAATAAAAGGAGCATAAATTTTCTTTACAATTACACCCTTCTAAAGGATGAATTGATACAATGAATAATAGCATCACTCCTTGATGAAAAGATACACATGAATATGATTCTCCTTGAGTTAGATATGTTGCTAATGAATGATGATCTGCTACTAAAGGGATATCTTCTGCTTTATAGAAAAGTGTGAATTATGATGAATGAACTTGATTGGTGATCAAATGAAATGATCATCACCTTCTATATATACAATGTAAGGTGCCTCTTCACAAGCAAGAAAACTCTTCACAAGGGTTGACCTCATTCAAGAACCAAGGCAACTTTTCATCTATGGTCAACCTTATAAATTTAAAATAATATTTATATATAGCAAGTATGACTTTCCTTGGAATTATTTATTTAACATATATTGCAAATTTATAGGAGAAATAAATCTCCCGCCGCTACTTACATCAACAATTTTGACAATGAATATTCTCGAAATATTCACTTGAGATTCTGTCAACCCGACCAATAGAATATTCCATGGGGGAAAGGCATTTTCCTTTTTGATGACTATAAAGATGCCAATTTGAAGCTCGTGTTTTTTTGACATTAGCGCCACACCAACATTTAAAAAAAAAAATTTCCCCCCTCACCAATGAAGTTTTTGATTTTGTAGTTGATTTTCAAATGCCCATATAACCTACTCATTTTGACTCCTTTTTCAAGAATTTTTTTTTTCATTTGGGCTAATTTTTCATGCTCTTTGTAGTGGAGCGATCAAATTTTGGTTTTGGTATTTAGTTTTTCCAATAATTGTAGATTCTCATAAGTGTTGTTTCTATCTCCTCATTTTTGGAATTTTAGGGGTTCATATTGTGCCCCTAGGATAACATTTTTGGGTGCAGTTTTTTTTGGAAGTGCATAATTTTTTGTGTACTTTTAAGTGGTATTATCAGATTAATCTCATTTTATACCAAAAATTGTGTTTGATTTTGTGGCCTATTTTTGCATCTGTAAGCACTAAGATCAAGTCTAGCTTGCTATTTTTGACATCTAGCAACTATAAATGCACTAAATATAATGTGCCAAAAATTAGATATTTCTTGGGGGTTTCATGATTGATTAATTTGGGGTGGTAATATTTTTCATTTTTTTGGTTTATGTCTCTATATTGGTCTATTGTGTGACTAAATTGAAGAGTTTAATTTGGGCTTAAAAATTCATCCTACTATTTAATAAGGTTAAATCAATGGAACTTTAATTGGCCTCGAGATGGAATCCTAACACATTTTATATGGCTTAATCTTTTACCATATCTCTATGGAGTAGTTCCTAAACCTTCATAAACATGGAAGACAGTTGTGTGGGACTCCAAAATAGATAATATCTTGGGAGTAATTGGTTGTATTTTTGATATTGTTACACAAATGGCCACTAATAGTATTAAGATCCATTGTGATCTTATGACCAAACTTTGGGAGTGGAAAGACAAAAATGGAATACTCTCTTTCACTTCTAGGGTTTTGGACCTAAAAGGAGAGAGCCAATTTTCTTACTCTTCATTCAAGTACAAACCCTTTAAATTTCAATGCAAAGGAGAATGAAATCTTGCAAAGGGACTGTTCTAGGGATTGAATGATGTCTAATGAGGGGTTCACCACCAAGTGTAAACTTGGCAAAGCCATGTATGAATTGGAAAACATCCAGTGTGATATGCAAAATGACCTAAAATGAAAATGAGCAAAAAAAAAAGTTGCAAAACTGAATGTGTGCACTGGGAAACTTGTAGAGACTTGGATGGGTACTAGAAATGTAGTTGCTCCTAAAATTTTGACCTATTGGGACTCATTTTCTATTCTGGGTGAATCGGTCCCAGTTCTATATTTTTGCACATGAACAGGTTTTGGGAAAATGGGTATCCAAATATGCAAAAATCTCTGAAAAAACCCACACTCGAACTCATTCGCCACTTGTGGCAAATGAGTCTAGTTTAGATTTTTTGAAAATTCAAATTTTGGATCTACTCTTCTCAGTCTGCTCAATTTGTACCTCAAAGTGTCTAGATCTGAAACCCTAATTTTTGGGATTGCAACTAAATGTTTGTGAGTATTTGGACCTTAAAAATAGGGAGAAAACTACAACCAATTTGAAACCTAATCTTCAATGATCTCCAAGCCTTTAAAGCACCTAGATCTGCAATCACACCAAGAGAGAGAGAGAGAGAGAGAGAGAGAGAGAGAAAATGTTGATTGTTAGGGAATAAGGGTTTGCCTTGGTCAAACTCCTTTTAGGTAATTAAACCAAAACTATGAAATAAGATAATGAAGCATGAACATGAAGTAATGTAATTAGAGCCTTGCCATGATGATGGATCTTGAAATGCTACAACAATTGATGAAGAATTCTGCCCTTGAATGCCTTAGAAATAATTTTATCTTGAGGACCTTGTTAAGACTTGAAATGCCTAACTCTTGCTGACTTGACTTGAGAACATGAATGTATGATGAAATGATGATTTGAGAGCTCATTTATATATGAAATCCACTCAAATTATTGTTAATTTGATCCCCAAGGATGACAAAGGAAAAATTTGAATTAAAAACCCACTTTTCCCACTCAAAGCCTTAAACATAGGCCAAATGGGATGTATTCACCATCTTAGGTGAATGAGTGCCACCTAGATGGAACTCATTCACCCAAGGTGGCGAATGGGTTCCACAAGGACTAGTTTCCATCCTAAAGTGTCAGGGAGCGAATAATTTAAGCTTTTATGTTGATTTTGTTGTGTTTTGAGAAAAATATGCCTTAGGATGTAGTATATGGGGTCATAGGGGCCTATTAATTGTGATATTAAGGTCATAAATACAATAGGTCCCAAAATCCAATGTGAAAGTGTAAATAAATACACTTTACAACACTAAATTAAGGAAAAATTTGGTCTATTTAGCTTAGAAGGGCCCTAAATCCCATGTGAATGTGTAAAACACATTAAAAAACTAGATTAGGTCTACTTGATTTATAATCCTCCTAAATTCAATGCGAAGATATAAATAAATACATTTTACAATATAAAATTAGGGAAAAGTTAAGTTAATTCAGCTTAAAAGGGGTCCAAGACCTAAAGTGGATGTGTAAAACACCTCACAACACCAGACCAAGGTGACATTAAGTCTAATTTATCATCAATTATTCCTTCCCTAATTAAGGACACTTTTTTTGACACTACATTTATCCCCCACTTTAGTGAGAGGATGAAGTTGCTTCAAAGTCACACACAAGTAGACATTTAAGAGGGGTCCAATTGTACCAATGCAGATGAAAAAGGATGAAAAATATCAAAGGAGGTGGTCAAGCCCCTAGAATCCAAGATCCTAAGTCCAACTGACATAAGCACAAAAAGGAGACACACAAAGGTGTATAATATGCAACAAAAGAAGATACATGATTATGCAATGTCAAAGACATAAAGAAGAAAGAAAAGAACAAGATAGGTGTATCCAACTTCAAAAATGTGCTCACTTTGGGGCCACAAAACTTCAGGTCATCTACAGGGGTGAGTTGTCCCAACGAAGTGGTTTAGTGAGAAATTCATGCCAGTGTGTCAGCTTCCCACTGTATAATGAGAAATTCATGCTAGTGTGTTAGCTTCCCACCATATAATGAGAAATTCATGCTCGTGTGTCGACTTCCCATCATGCAAACCATACCAAAGTTATTCTCCTAATAACTTTGATAAGGTACCACAATGAAAATACTTTTGTAAATACTTTTGAATGTCATGTAAAAAATTTGTTAAAGGGGATTTTTCTTTGTTCATGTAAGATCTTCTTCTTAGGGGGCATTGTACCTAATGTCTCCAAGAAAGGAAAAGTCAAAATTGTTAGATCATTTCCCATGGGATGCATCATTCACATCATTCCATGTCAATAGATCATAACTCTTGGAAAAAATCAAACCCAATGACACCACAAAGAAGAGGACACATCACAAGAAAAAAGAAAAATCCCACCATGAAGTTTTTTCCAAAAGATGTCATTGATGTATGCCCCACTTTAAAGTGGTTGCTACACCATTGTTGTGAGAAATTACTTTAAAGTAGCCAATGATAAATGTGAACATGAAAGAAGACATAAGATCCAACTCGGAAAGCCCTATGCCAAATCATATGTTTCCAAATGAAGCTACATCATGGATAAGTATGTCACACGTGAGTCAACTTAAGGAATTCCATCCACATCCCAAGCTTTCCTTGAAAGAGGTGATCACTGGTGGCTACAACACAACAACATGTTCAGATTTGGCTACCCTTATAGCAACAACAGACATAAATAGCTACTCTATAGGTCTAGGTACAAAATTTGTAGGGTCAGCTAGCAAAGGTATAGGCTTTGCTATAGACAGAGGCATGGGCCTATGCTTAGGCATAGGCACAAATTTCCACCCTTATAGTCAAGAGAGATACCCCTAGAAAGTGGTGTGAGTAGGCAAAGGGACTGGTAGAGAGACTACAAAGAGTAGCTAAGGGAACATCAACAATAGATTACCTTAGAGAGGTACGACACTCCATCAGGGAGGCTGAGTATTACAAAGGGCGATATCATGAGGTAGTGCCTCCAGAGCATTGAGACAACTATGCACAATCTACCAATTCCCGCACTCATTCCTGGACTACCAACAGGGGTGTCACTAGGCCACCATGCAAAGATCTAGGGGTAGGACCGTCAGGTGGTGAAGTATGAGGCACAGGGCCAACATTGTCTGGGTGGAGCAACACATAGCTCCATTATGATCACTTTTGATGTACTTTAGCCATGACGTATACACTGATTTAGTTGAGACATTCATGATTTCAGCCATTTTGATGATGTGCCTCTTGACATATTTAGATATCATTGTACACTTGACATTATGATTTTTGAGATTTATATGATATGCAATGATGATTAGTGATCTAGATGATTTCTATATTCTTGTGTGATGGATACCTCTGATGTATGCATTTAATTTCTATTTTATATATGCTATGTGATTTTTATATGATGCTTACATGATTATGACATGATTGTGTATGGATGCAATGATGATATGATTAAATGATGATGCATGATTTATGTTTCTATATATTTTATGGATGATGTTTTATGTTATGAGATGGATACAAATGAAATGTGATACCCCTTATTTTTTTGTATTTTCTTAGTATAAATATATGATACTTCTATACCATATGGAATGAATTTGATTATACAAGTGAGATGCATTGCACTTCTTTTTGTGCTTTCTAATGAAAATATTATGTAATGCATGCATGGATGAATGATGTAATAATTTTTTCTAATGTATGTATGATATGCAAATTATTATGCAACTACATGAGAATGGTATGGTTTTTTTAATGTCAAATGTACTCAATCCATTAATGATAGAGATAACATCATTTTGAAAATTGTGCGGGCCTTGTAAAATATATACTGTAGATGCAAAACTAATATCGATGCAATCTAACTTAACCATGTGGATCTAATATGAAAATTTTGTCATTGTAGCAATCGATTGGTCATGCTTTTATCATCATTGAGCCTTTAAAATGTTGAAAGTGAGTACAAACATTGATCATATAATTAGACCATGATGACCTAAGTACTGCTTTCAAGATTTGTCATATTGCAAGTTAACACAAGCATCTATGTATAATTAAATTGAGATGACCTAAGCATTGCTTGCATAAACAGACAAGAGTTAATCATTTTCCTATGCAAATTCATAATGTCATTAGTGATACTTTGTAGAGCATGTCTTGCGACATTTTGCATAGTAGTAATGATTAACTCACAAACAACAGACAAAGAAAATATCATTCTCCTTCCCAACTTCTCTAGTTCTTGACATCATCAAGTTGCTCCAGAGAAATGATAACAAAAATCAAATTACAACAGTTGAACATTCATTCCAAAGTGATTAAATCATGATTTAGAAGGAACGTCAACCATTTAAATTCATTTTGATTTGATTGATTTAGCTATTTAATATGGATGGTCGATGCATAAATTTTTATGATCAATGTTCAATGTTGACTTGCAATATGATCATTGTGTTTGTGGTGTTGTGTTACTATTGTTTGCTTGTCTATTGGTTTAAGCTCAAATTTTATTGCCCCCAATGAGTTTAGGATTTTTCCCCAAATCTAGGGTGAGACACGACCACAATGCCAAGATATGTACATGAGGTTTTCTGATGACAGGTAGAAAGATGGCAAAAGTGAAAGGTTGACACATGCCCAAATAGATGGAAAAGATAATCTATCACAAATAGCACCTATTATTAGGTTTTCACTACGTGTTTTTATTTTACTTTTTTAGATTTTATGATTTTTTTGATTTTTTTGATTTTTCACCTTTTTGTATTTTTTTTTAAAAATTCTTTTTTTTTGTATTTTTTATGTTTTCTTGACTTTTTTCATTGTCATCAAGACACCTGTTTGTTAGGTTTTCATCAGGGTGATCATAATTTTAGGACATTTTCTATTTTTTTGTATTTTTTCAAGACTTTTTCCATGCACTAGATGAATTATGTGTAGAACTTCTTGAGATGCAGGTTGTTGATGGGTTCTTTGAATAGGTATCCTTCATGTACAAAAAGTTGATATGCTCTAGATCCAAAGATTGATACAATGAAAAAAGGACGTACCCAATTTGGTTCAAACATCCCCTTATTTTCTTGATCCTACTGATTTCGAGGATTTTCTTTCAAGACCAAGTCACCAACCTGAAATGTTCTTGGTTTGAACTTGTGATTGTAACTTTGTAACATCCTCAACTAATAGGATTTCAGGTGATCAAAAGCATTCTGATGATCCTCATCAAACAATTCCAACTCTTGTAGCCTAGATACTCTATAATCTTCATCTGAGATAATTCCCTTCAAAGAAACTTAGAGTGATGGTAACTCAACCTCAATAGGTAAAATGACCTCTAACCTATAGACTAAAGCATAGGGTGTAGCTCCTAACGGGGTACAAATAATGGTACGATACGCCCACAAAGCAAGATTCAGTTGAACATGCCAATCATGACCAACATCGTTGATGGTTTTCTTCAGGATTTTTAGAACGGTTTTATTTAAGCCTCTACCTGGTAGTTTCCCTAAGGGTATTATGGTGTGGAAAAATGATGTTGGATATGAAACCTTTCACAAATTTCTTGGACATCATGATTCTTGAAAGGTCTACCATTGTCTGTGACAATGGACTGAGCAATGCCATACTATACCGTCAAAAAATGTACCTTTCCCATTTTCATAATCTTTTAGGCCTTGCTTCATAGTGTTGGAGCTATGTTGCTTTAACTTTATGATGTATGTTGGCTTGAACATGCTAATTTTGGTGCTAAAACTCAAAGAATGATGTCTTGTGAAATTGTTGTGAAGTGTTGTAAGACATTTCTACATTCTTCTAGACTCTATTTAATGCAATTTACCTAAAATCCACCTTTTCACTCATCAACAAGTCTTATTTTGAAGTGTTGTAAAGTATTGTAATAGGGTTTCACACTTTTCTAGGCATATTTTCCCTATTTACACCTTTCTCATACTTTATTTTATCTCTTTATGCCCTTATATGCATATATTAAGTGTATTTTTGGGTCTTATCTCGATAAACAACATTAAACACAACTTTTTTTTTAACACTTGGCTATGGGTCCCAGCCGGGAATCATTCACCAAGGGTGGCGAATGAGTCCCCCTTGGCCCCAAATTCAAAATATTTCAAAATTCTTTTAGGATTTTACTAAAAAATCACTTCATGTCGGCCTATGATGAGGTATGAATGGATACTAAGGCAAAATAATTGTATAAATAGGAATTTTTAACCTCATTTGACATCTCCTACAATCACTTATTCATTCAAGCATACAATCACACATTCACTCAAGCAATCAAGCATTTTGCATCTTCAATTCAAGCACTTTCAAGCACTTTGGAGCAGCCATTGACATCACTTTAGATTTGCATGTTCAAGGATATGGTAAGCTTGTAATACTTTCATGTTATTCATTTACCATCTCCCTTGCATGTCATTCATTTCAATTGGGTTTAATTACTAAAGCGGGCTTTGACCAAGGAAAACCCCTATTCACTAACCCCCCAACATTTTTCCCCTTTACATGTGTCTTTGCCTTTGTTTTACAGATTTTATAGGTTTGAAGGTGTTGAAGTGTGGAATTCAAGTCACTTAGGCTCTTCAAATAAATTCATCATCTATTCAAGCAATTTGAGTGACTTTCAGCCCATTTTTTGTAGAGTTGACTTCAACAACCTGATATTTAGTCATTTCTAGATCTGGGGAAGTAGTGTTGACCTATGAATTTTTAGAGATCTTGGGGAGGACTTATTTTCCACCCTTGGTGAATGAGTCCCACCTAAAACTTGAAAGTCTTCATTTTGTCAGAAATCACTTCCTTGTTGTCAAAAATCAATTCCCGACACTTTTTCACTAGTCGAAGGACTGATTCACCACCCTTGGCGAATGAGTCCCACTGTGAAAAATTAGAAATTTTCATTAGCATTCCATACATTCTAAAAATCTCACAAAACTTCTAGGTGCACTCAGATATTTTTTTTCTACACATTTCTTTCAATTTCTTCAAATTTTATAGTTATTTTGCATATCACAATGTGTTTTCAAACATAACTTAAATTAAACTTTTCCATGCATTTAAGATCATTTTAATCAGTTATTTGCATTTATTTTAGTTCATTTACATCATATCACATGACATATGTCCTAATTTGAATGAACATCCTAGCATTTTAGGATCTAATCTCTCTCTTTTTTTTGTGAAAAACCTTATAAGAGTTAAAGAGTCCATTGGGTCCTAAAATCCAAGTTTCATTTTGGTGAACCTGAATTTTGAACATTTTAAAACTTCTAATTGTATCCATATATTGCATCCTAGTCTTCATTTTCATTGCAATTAGGAGATTGATTTTTTATTGCATTCTAGGATCTTTCATTTTGCATTAGTGAAAAATGCATTTCGTTTTTATTCTTGCATTCAATTTAATTGGAAAAACTAAAACTCTACATTATGTGCCTATTGTTTTCATCTAAAAATAATTTATATCATCCTTAATTTTTTTAAAAATACAAAAAAATTGCATCATGGGACTCATTTGCCACCAAGGGTGAATCAGTCCCTTTGCATATTTTAGACATTAACATTGCACAGTTTTTAGCATTTTTTTTCTGCATTTCTATTTCCCCATTCTGTATTTTGTTTCCAATCAAATATTCTTTATTTTTCTTCATTTATTGTCTCTTTATTTATTTGCCTCATGGCCTTTTCTTTCAATAAGTGTTGGCATTCCCTAAAATCATTGGTAGACATGTCTAATTGTACCTTTTATTGTGACCTTACTGACAGTGTACAATCTCATGCTCCTTTAACTCCTCATGGTTGTCCTCCTTGTGAAGTAGAAATCATTGGAGAAGATTATGTTAGCATGAAAAATTTCTACAATGATTGCCTTAACAACCTCAAATCCAATACAACCTTTTATCCCTCTATGAGATCACAAGACCTTCCTCCTGTTGCACCTCCTGATCACTTTGTGTATTTACATCTTGAAGTCAACAAAGAACCAATGGTTCCCCCTACAAATGAACTTAGTTCCTCTCAACCACCACAATCCCAACCATTCTATGAGCAAAAAGTCATGAACAATCCTATCAACCTTGAAGAAACATATGGTAGGGGATTCACTATATTAAGTAAACAAGGTTGTGACACAAAACATGAACATCACATCCATCAAATTTTCAAACAAAAACTAACTGAAGCACATACAACCAAACTAGGATATCAAGATCCTTATCATCCTTATAGACATCCTCTTCAACCTAGGAGACTTTGGGATGCTAGTATAGTGATCTTGAATTCCCCTCCTAACTTAAACATTCTCCTTCACCGTGAAAAACCATTCTCTCCTTCTCACAACAAGGATGTTAGGATCCCTATAGGTCCCCTTCCTTCTTCTATTCATGAGAAAGAAAAACCTAGTAAATGCAAATGACCATACAAAATGAAGAAGATAAAGTTTTCTACACATCCTCCACTTGAATGTGAATGGAGACTTCAATTGATTTTAAACAAAGGTCTTATAATTTTACCACCTTCAAATAGGTTGGCCATTCTTCCTCACACTTCCAACATACCATATTGCAAATACCATTATGTTTTCGGACATAAAACTGAAGAATGCCAAAATTTAAATGAAATACTGCAAAAGTATCACTTCACAGACATTGACTATTCTCCCCTCATCCCTTAAAACACCCTTATAATTTGATGCTTTAGTTGTAGAATTTTCCTTTCTCACTATTACATGGTCCTTTCCCCTTACTCATTTTGGCTCATCCCTTAAATCTATCCTTATCCTTGTAATGCATTTGTTTGTCTCTTCACCTTGTTATTCCTTTTTTCCGATTGTTCATCCAAGATTGAGAAAATAATACATTAGTTGATGCTTGACTTACATTTGCATTGCTTGTCACATTAATTTTCCTTCTTTTTTTTTCATGTGTGTATCATCTTCCCCCATACCATGCATTTGATGTCTCCTTCTCTTTGTACACTTCTTCTCTGGTATCTCTATTCTATTTTTTTCATTTTTATTTTTGTTTTCCTTTGGGAATGAAGCAAAGTGTAGAGATGCCCTATGTCTCTTCCATTTTGACCCAAACGGTCCTTGTCTTTTTCATTTTCATTCTTTTTTTTCCTTTAGGGATGACACAAAGTGTAGAGACGCCCTATGTCTCTTCCATGTTGACCTAAACGGTCCTTGTCTTTTTCAATTTTCTTTTGTTTTTTCCTTTCGGGATGACACAAAGTGTAAAGACATCCTATGTCTCTTCCATGTTGACTCAAAAACCCTCTTTTTATTTTTCTTTTTCCTTTGTCTTTTCTTGTGTTTTTCCTTTTGGGGGTGATACAGGGAATTGAGACCGAGAATGTATCCTTCATGTTGACCCAGAATCCTTTTCATTTTTCTTCTTTTCACTTGTGTTTTCATTTTTGGTGATGATGCAAAGCATTGAGACCACAATGTCTCTTCCATGTTGACTCAAAACGGACTTTCTTTTTCCTTTTTTTTGTTCTCTTTGTGTCATTCTTCCAGTTCTATGTGTATTGGGGAAGGATGATAGTTCTGAGCTCTTTAACTCAAAACACTATAGCAACGAATATACTTACCCCAAATCCATAGATCTCTTATGTGTCTGGTGTGCTTTCTTTTTTGGGGGCCAACTCCCTTCTTTCCTTTATTTTCTCCTTCATCTTGACATGACCCAACTTAACTTTAAAACATATGACTTGGCATAGAGATTTCCAAGTTGGCTCTTGTGTCTGGTTTTCTTTTTGCATTTCCTTTTCTTCTCTACTTTGAAGTAATTTCTCATAGAATGATGTGTAGAAATTCCTTTAAAGTGGGGCCATACATTACCATTATTTCATTTGCACTCTTAGCAAAGCCTTGTCATTTACATGATGTGTTTGTCACTTTGTGGATGACATTGGGTGTAATTTCCTTCATAAGTGTGATCTATCTCAGCATATTGTATTCCTCTTTGTGGTTTTATGTGACACACTCCATCCCCAAAGTTGTGAATATACTATTCTTTGATTGGTCCTCTTCTGGAGACATTAGACACAATGTTCCCTAAGTGACTAACCTTGCATAAACTAAACAAGACTCCTTTGAACATAAAATTTTTACACATAACATTCTCATTTAGCCACCTTGCATTCCTATGGTGTTGTCTTATTTGTTTGGCCACCATGGATAACACAACTTGCATGCTTATGGTGTCATCCTATTTTATAAAATTTAAACCAACATTTTAATTTTTTTTGGCTCTGTGGCACCTTGTTAAAGTTATCAAATGGGTATAGCTTTAGCATGGTTGAGCGGGAAGCCCAACTAGCCGTATGAATTTTCCCTATAGCCACTTTTGTGTTTGTTCGTGAGTGCATACCAACTAGCATATGTACCTTACTTTTCTTTTTGGGCCTTCTCACCCCATGAACAACTAGTTATGTGGCCCCAGAGTGAGTACACATTCTCTTTTTCAGACAATCAGCTTAGATCTCTTTTCACAACTACTTGGATTGATGATCGAACCTTCACTCAATTCCTCTCAACACTTGTGTGTTCCTTTTTCCTTGTGTTAAGTTTTCCATGGGATGTTCATCTTGAGGGCTTGATCATCCTCTTTGTTTTTTGTATTCCATCTTGCTAATATAAGTGCATTAGAACCCTCTTCTCAATGTTCATGTCTACTTTAGCATGAGAAAGCAAGTTTCTCTCACTAAAGTGGGGGCTAAATGTATCATTGGAAAATGGACCTTTCCCATTTTCATAGTCTTTTAGGCCTTGTTTCATAGTGTTGGAGCTATGTTGCTTTAATTTTATGATGTATCTTGGCTTGAACATGCTTATTTCAGTGCTAAAACTGAAAGAATGATGTCTTGCAGATTTGATAGGTTTGAAGGTTTTGAAAAGTGGAATTCAAGTCACTTAGGCTCTTCAAATCAATTCATCATCTATTCAAGAAATTTGAGTGACTTTCAACCCATTTTTTGTAGAGTTGACTTCAACAACCTAATATTCAATCATTTCCAGATATAGAGAAGTAGTGTTGACCTTTGAATTTTTAGAGATCTTGGGGAGGACTTATTTTCCACCCTTGGCGAATGAGTCCCACCTAAAACCTGAAAGTCTACATTTTGTAATAAATCACTTCCCTACTATCAAAAATCAATTGTTGACACTTTTTCAGTAGTCCAAGGATTGATTCGCCACCCTTAGCGAATGAGTCCCACTATGAAAAATTAGAAATTTTTATTAGCATTCCATACATTCTAAAAATCTCACAAAACTTTGAGGTGCACTCAGATTTAACCTTGTACTTTTTGTTCTACACATTTCTTTCAATTTCTTCATATTTTATACTTATTTTTCATATCACAGTGTGGTTTCAAACATAGCTTAAATTACACTTTCCATGCATTTCAGATCATTTTAATCAGTCATTTGCATTTATTTTAGTTCATTTACATCATATCACTTGACATATGTCCTAATTTGAATGAACATCCTAGCATTTTAGGATCTAATCTGTCTCCTTTTTTTGTGAAAAACCTTATAAGAGTTAGAGAGTCCATTGGGTCCTAAAATCCATGTTTCATTTTTTAGAGCCTAAATTTTGAACATTATTAAACTTCTGATTGTATCCATATATTGCATCCTAGTCTTCATTTTCATTGCAATTAGGAGATTGATTTGTTATTGCATTCTAGGATCTTTCATTTTGCATTAGTAAAAAACTCATTTCTTTTTCATTCTTGCATTGAATTTAATTGGAAAAACTAAAACTCTACATTATGTGCCTATTTTCTTCATCTAAAAATAATTTAGATCATCCTTAAATTTTTTAAAAATACAAAAAAGTTGCATCATGGGACTCATTTGCCACCCAGGGTGAATCAGTCCCTTTGCATATTTTAGACATTAATAATGCACTATTTTTAGCATTTTTTTTCTACATTTCTATTTCCCCATTCTGTATTTTGTTTCCAATCACAGATTCTTTATTTTTCTTCATTTATTGTCTCTTTATTTATTTGCCTCATGGCCTTTTCTTTCAATAAGTGTTGGCATTCCCTAAAATCATTGGTAGACATGTCTAATTGTACCTTTTGTTGTGACCTTACTGACATTGTACAATCTCATGCTCCTTTAACTCCTCATGGTTGTCCTCCTTGTGAAGTAGAAATCATTGGAGAAGATGATGTTAGCATGAACAAGTTCTACAATGATTTCCTTAACAACCTCAAATCCAATACAACCTTTTATCCCTCTATGAGATCACAAGACCTTCCTCCTATTGCACCTCCTGATCACTTTGTGTATTTACATCTTGAATTCAACAAAGGACCAACGGTTCCCCCTGCAAATGAACTTAGTTGCTCTCAACCACCACAATCCCAACCATTCTTTGACCACAAAGTCACGAACAATCCTATCAACCTTGAAGAAACATATGGTAGGGGATTCACTATATTAAGTAAACAAGGTTGTGACACAAAACATGAACACCACATCCATCAACTTTTTGAACAAAAATTAACTGAAGCACATACAACCAAACTAGGATATCAAGATCCTTATCATCCTGATAGACATCCTCTTCAACCTAGGAGACTTGGGGATGCTAGTACAGTGATCTTGAATTCCCCTCCTAACTTAAACATTCTCCTTCACCATGAACAACCATTCTCTCCTTCTCACAACAAGGATGTTAGGATCCCTATAGGTCCCCTTCCTTCTTCTATTCATGAGAAAGAAAAACCTAGTAAACCCAAATGACCATACAAAATGAAGAAGATAAAGTTTCCTACACATCCTCCACTTGAATGCGAATGGAGACTTCAATTGCTTTTAAACAAAGGTCTTATACTTTTACCACCTTTAAATAGGTTGGCCATTCTTCCTCACACTTCCAACATACCATATTGCAAATACCATTATGTTTTTGGACATCAAACTAAAGAATGTCAAAATTTAAATGAAATACTACAAAAGTATCACTTCACTGACATTGACTATTCTCTCCTCATCCCTTAAAACACCCTTATCATTTGATGGTTTAGTTGTAGAATTTTCCATTCTCACTATTACATGGTCCTTTCCCCTCACTCATCTTGGCTCATTCTTTCTTTTACATTTTATGAAGGCAAGACATTGCTAGCCTTATCTTTGTAATGCATTTGTTTGTCTCTTCACCTTGTTATTCCTTTTTGCTGATTGTTCATCCAAGATTGAGAAAACAACACATTAGTCAATGGTTGACTTAAATTTGCATTGCTTGTGACATTCATTTTCCTTCTTTTTTTCATGTGTGTATCATCTTCCCCCGTACCGTGGATTTGATGTCTCCTTCTCTTTGTATACTTCTTCTATGGTATCTCTATTCTTTTTTTTCATTTTTATTTTTGTTTTCCTTTGGGGATGAAGAAAAGCATAGAGATGCCCTATGTCTCTTCCATGTTGACCCAAACAGTCCTTGTCTTTTTCATTTTTCATTTTTTTTTTCATTTAGGGATGACGCAAAGTGTAGAGACGGGTATGTGTAGGATCATAATGGGCCAAAAAGTGGCGATATGATGGGTATTTGTAGGGTATGTGGCTGATGAATTTTTTTTACCCAAAATTGATAAAATGAAAAGTGTTTCTAAAGGAGATTCTTAGCTTTCCACCATATAAATTATGCTTTATTTTGAATTTAATAAATTATTATTATTAATTTTCTATTTGAATTACAATTAAAGTCTTGATTGATACACTAATTGAAAAACATCTATAGATTTCAAAAAATATCACATTTGTTGAATTTGAAACATGCGTCACATTCTATGCTTCACAAACTATAGGATTAAAAAATAAAAAATTGAATTTCATGAAGTTTTGACCAAGTTATTGTGGTCAAACATACGAGTTTTTATATTTTTTAAAAGTTGTAATAAAAAATTCATAATTAATTATTTATTTGGAAACAAATTACAAAAAAATATGCATCACATTCGGACATGAGTCCTCTACTTATATATAAAATATTATAAAAAAATATTATCATTTTATTGTGGTTAGGGTGGTCAGACAGACACCTACTTCTTATTTTATCCCTGAAATTTAAGTGCTACTACATTGAAATTTCAAATTTTCACGAAATAGATTTTTTATTTTTATTTTAAGTAAACCTAGTAGTTTAGAAACTAAATTCAATTTTCTACATATTCTATTTTTACATATTTTTGAAATAATATAGATAACTTACTCAAATTATTACATCAAGTTTGCTAACTCTGATTTTTCTAATTTTTTTGCCACTTAAGGGCCTATTTTTCCATGATGATCCTGCACATACCCAGATGCCCTATATCTCTTCCATGTTGACTTAAAAACCCTCTTTTTCTTTTTCTTTTTCCTTTGTCTTTTCTTGTGTTTTTCCTTTTGGGGGTGATACAAGGCATTGAGACCGGAAATGTATCCTTCATGTTAACCCAAAAGCCTTTTCATTTTTCTTCTTTTCACTTGTGTTTTCATTTTTGGTGATGATGCAAAGCATTGAGACCACAATGTCTCTTCCATGTTGACTCAAAATGGAATTTCTTTTTCCTTTGTTTTAGCTCTCTTTGTGTCATTCTTCCAGTTCTATGTGTATTGGGGAAGGATGATAGTTCTAAGCTCTTTAAATAAAAAAACTATAGCAACGAACATACTTACCCCAAATCCATAGATCTCTTATGTGTTTGGTGTGCTTTCTTTTTTGGGGGCCAACTCCCTTCTTTCCTTTATTTTATCCTTCATCTTGAAATGACACAACTTAACTTTGAAACATATGACTTGGCATAGAGCTTTCCAAGTTGGCTCTTGTGTCTGGTTTGATGTGACACACTCCATCATAAGTGTGATCTATCATAAGTGTGATCTATCTCACCATATTGCATTCATCTTTATGGTTTGATGTGACACACTCCATCCCCTAAGTTGTGAATATACTATTCTTTGATTGGTCCTCTTTTGGAGACATTAGACACAATTTTCCCTAAGTGACTGACTTTGCATAAACTAAACAAGACTCCTTTGAACATAATTTTTTTACACATAACATTCTCATTCAGCCCCTTGCATTCCAATGGAGTTCTCTTTTTTGTTTGGCCAACTTGGATAACACAACTTGCATGCTTATGGTGCCATCCTATTTTATAAAAATTAAACCAACATTTTCATTTTATTTGGCTTTGTGGCACATTGTTATGGTTATCAAATGGGTATAGCTTTAGCATGGTTGAGTGGGAAGCCCAACTAGTGGCATGAATTTTCCCCATAGCCACTTTTGTGTTTGTTTGTGAGTGCATACCAACTAGTGTATGTACCTTACTTTTCATTTTGGGCCTTCTCACCCCATGAACAACTAGTTATGTGGCCCCAGAGTGAGTACACATTCTCTTTTCTAGACAATCAGCCTAGATCTCTTTTCACAACTAGTTGGATTGATGATCGAGCCTTAACTCAATTCCTCTCAACAATTGTGTGTTCCTTTTTCCTTGTGTTCAATTTTCCATGGGATGTTCATCTTGAGGGCTTGATCATCCTCTTTGTTTGTTGTATTCCATCTTGCTAACATAAGTGCATTAGAACCCTCTTCTCAATGTTCATGGCTACTTTATCTTGAGAAATCAAGTTTCTCTCACTAAAGTTGGGGCTAAATGTGTCATTGAAAAATGGACCTTTCCCATTTTCATAGTCTTTTAGGCCTTGTTTCACAGTGTTGGAGCTATGTTGCTTTAATTTTATGATGTATCTTTGCTTGAACATGTATATTTCGGTGTTAAAACTAAAAGAATGATGTCTTGTGAAAGTGTTGTGAAGTGTTGTAAGACATTTCTACGTTCTTATAGACTCTATTTAATGCAATTCACCTAAAAAACACCTTTTCACTCATCAACAAGTTCTATCTTGTAATTGACATTTCAGAGATCTTAGGGAGGAATAATTCAGCACCCTTGGTGAATGAGTCCCACCTAAAACCTGAAAGTCTAAATTTTGTCAAAAATCACTTCCCGACTGTCATAAATCAATTCCTGACACTTTTTCACCAGTTGGAGGACTGATTTGCCACCCTTGGCGAATGAGTCTCACTGTGAAAAATAAAAAAAATCATCAGCATTCTAGACATTCCAGAAATCTCACACAACTCCCAAGTGTACTCAAATTTAACCTTGTACTTTGTGTTCTGCATATTTCTTTCAATTTCTTCATATTTCATAGTTATTTGCATATCACAGTGTGTTTTCAAACATAGCTTAAATTACACTTTTGCATCCATTTCAGATCATTTTAATCAACCATTTTCATTTATTTTAGTTCATTTATATCATATCACATCACATATGTCCTAATTTGAATGAACCTCCTAGCATTTTAGGATCTAATCTCTCTCCTTTTGGGTGAAAAACCCTATAAGAGTTAGAGAGTCCATTAGGTCCTAAAATCCATGTTTCACATATCGATAGATATTGTAATTTAGGATGAAGATGCAATTATTTTTCGGTGATGGTGGTTAAAGGAACAACTTCAATCCACTTTGTAAAGTACTTTATGGTTGTGAAGATGAAGTTGTGTGCATTGGAGGATGACAGATTAATATTACCTACAAGTTCAAGTCCCCATTGACAAAAAGGCCATGTTGCAATTCCTGTGCTAGTGCATGTATCAAGTTTCCATGGACTAAAATTTTTTGGCACTTCTTAACAAACTAAAAAGACTCTTTTCCATATTTAGCCAATAAAACCCCTAGCATAGGAGTTTTTTAACTAAAGTTAGTCCACTTGAATGTGTGCCATAGATACCCTCATGAACCTTGCATAAAATGGTTCTAGCTTCATTACATTCAACACACCAAAGGAGAGTACCATCAAGACCTCATTAATAAAGTGCATTAGCTATCAGGGTATGTCGAGCTACTTGTCGAATGAAGTTACATTTCTGGTTTCATGATAGATTTGGTGGTAGGGTATTATCTCTTAGATAGGTGTAGATATTCCCATAGATAGAAGCTTCAGCCTCGACTAGATGGTATATGACTTTGGATTTGAGCTTATCATAGGCGGGGTTAAATAGTTGTTCCACCATGAATTCATAATGAGCTTGTTTCTCTAGTATCTATAGAAGAGAGGCAATGGTCACCATAGCATCAACAACTTTATTTTCCCCTCTTGGAATTTTCTCAAATTTGATCTCCACAAAGTACTTCTTGAAATCATTCACCATTATTTTATACAACATAATTTTTCATCCTTTGTTTGGTAATTGCCATTCACTTGATTGATGACTAGTTGGGAATCACCATAGACTTGCAACTTTGTGATCTTCTATTTGACTGCCACTTTGACTATAATGATCAATGCTTCATACTTGGTTGTGTTGTTAGTGTAGGGAATCATTAATTTGTAGGATGTTGGAATGGTGTGACTTTGAGGCATGACAAACAAGATTCCTACACCTGATCCATGTTGCATGTAAGATCCATCAAAATATAATATCCATTATTGTGTTGACACTGTAAGGACATCTACATCTAGAAACTCAATGTTCATTGGATGATCATCTTGTAATAGTGCTTCAACTAGTTGATTTGCTATGGATTGAACCTTGATTGATTTTATGTCCACATACTGAATGTCAAACTTCCTTAATATCATTACCCACTTGGCTAGTCTTCCTATCAGGGCAGCTTTGTTGAGTAGATACTTCAATGGATCAATTTTCACTATGAGTTTGATGGTGTGGTTAACATCTAGTGTCTTAGTTGTTGATTAATGAATACTGCCACTAGACAAGCCTTTTCAATGAATTTGTAGTTGATTTCATAGCCATTCAAGGTTCTCCTCATGTAATAAATAGCCCTTTCTTTTCCCATAGAATCTTCATGTGCTAGTAGAGTGCCCAAAGATACCAATGTTGTTTCTATGTAGAGTAATAATGGCTTTCCTTCAATTGGCAGTACCAGTGTAGGTGGTGAAATTAAATACTACTTTAGTTGATAAAAAATTGCTTCACATTTTTCATCCCATTTGTTAGAAACATTCTTGTGTAGAAAGTGATTAAAATGATGAGTTTTATCTACCAATTATGTGATGAACCTTCTAATAGATTGGAATCATCCCGATAAGGATCTAAGTTGGCAGATATTCCTAGGAGGATGCATAAGTAGAAGTAGGTGTCTATCTGAACACCCTAACCATAATAAAATGATAATATTTTTTTATAAGATTTTAGATATAAGTAGAGGACTCATGTCCCGATGTGATGCGTATTTTTTTGTAATTTTTTTCCAAGTAAATAATTAATGATGATTTTTTTATTACAAATTTTAAAAAATATAAAAAATCATATGTCTGTCCACCTTAACTTGCTCAAAACTTCATGATTTTTTTTTTTAATTCTATAGTATGCGAAGCATATAATGTGATGTGTGTTTTGGATTCAAAAAATATGATACTGTTTGAAAGCTACATATGTTTTTCAATCATCCTATCAATCAAGAGTTTAGTCATAATTCAAATAGAAAATGAATAATAATTATTTATTAAATTCAAAGTAAAGCATAATTTATATTGGTGGAAAGTTGAGAATCTCCTTTAAAAACCCTTTTTGTTTTATCAATTTTGGGTATAAAAAAGGTCATCAGCACATACCTTACAAATACCCATCATATCGCCACTTTTTGGCCCATCATGATCTTGGACATACCCTCCAGTATTTTTCAATCCAAATGGAAATACATTCCAACAGAAAGTACCCCATGGATATGTGAAGGTTTCTTATCTTTGTCTTCTGGTGCAATTTTTTTTTGGTTATACCCTGAAAATCCGTCGATGAGTAAGAGCATTTCATGTCCAATTGTCAAATCTACAATTATGTCAATGTTAGGAAAAGGAAAATCATCTTTCGGATAAGCCCTATTAAGATCTCTGAAATTTGTACATATCTTGGTGCTATGGTTAGGTTTAGAAATAGGTACAATGTTTGATATCCATTCAGCATAATCAATAGGTTAGATAAATACTGCATTTAATAGTTTCTTCAATTCAACTTTCACCAGAAGGGTGATATAGGGGATGCATTTTTCTCAACTTTTGCTTTGTTGGTTTTACTCCAGGTGGTAGGGATAAATGATGCATGATAAGCTCTGGATCCATTCCTAGCATGTCAGCATAGGACCAAGCAAAGTTAATTTGTCTCTCTTCAAAGAACTTAGTGAAGCTTGGTTTTGTTCCTTTGTCATGGATGTTGCTAGATGTAGAGCCTTTGTTGTTTTAGTTGTACCAATGTTGATGGACTATGTGGGTTCAATCAAAATTGAAGATCTCTAATGATAGTGCTTGGGAAGAGTTTCAAATATCCCATATTTTAGTGCCTTAGAGAGGTTTTAACTATTAGATGTTCTCTTTTGTTTTACTTTTTCTTGATCTAATGCTACCATTAGTTGGTTTTCACCATTAGATCTATTTTTTATATTCATTGTTTTGTAGCTAAGAGATTTGACACTCCCCTTGTTTGAAGCTTTGTTATGAGATTCAATGATGGAACATGTTTTAGGATTATCAAAGAAAAGGAAGTTCATAATGGTTTTATCATTTAGAAAGATAGGTATATCTAGTAGCTCGTTTTGGTCCTAGTCAATTAGTTCAAGGTGTACGAATGGCAAGGAATCGTTAAATTGGTTAAGGTCAAAATGGATAAGTGCCATGATAGAAATGCCATCAAAGCGTTCGATAGAAATGTTGAGGTCTATGATGTTACTCTCCTCCAAGTGATCTATCTCGCTCGAAGTCTAATCATCTTCACTTGAGTCATCAATATGTTGTAATCCAAATTCAAGAGGTCTAGACCCTGAGCATTGTCCCTCCATACATGTTGGTGCATACCTTTGTATCACATTAATTTATTTTTCATTACAAGATTCTTGAAAGAGTGATTTTCATTCATACTCATTGGAATTTTTTTTGGAACTATCTCATAATTGAAGGATTCACTCAACAATATACTACCTAGTTTCTTCTTTTGACTCTTCTCTATATCCTAGTCCTGTTTTGTCCTTTGAATTGATTATGGTAGGCTGTATTAGTTCTATGATATCCTATTTTCTTTTGCCAATAGGACCTTTTTTAGCATATCCCATATTCTCTAGTATTTTAAACCCTTTACCATATGGTTTAGTTAGCATGTTGGAAGTTGATGCTTGTGATGCTTTCTCATCTTTGTACAACTAGTTTAAAACATCATTGTCTTCAGATTCATTCACTAAGGTGCCTTCTTTTACAAATGTGCCATCAAAGAGTGTGGTTGGTTGTGAGGATTTTTGTCTTGACATTGATGGCTACCCATATGACTTAGGAGATGATAGAAGCTATGAAAAACATAATGACTGCTCAATTGAATATTCACCCAGGCCTTTGTCTTTCAATTGGATCTTTTTCTCGAATTGTTTGGATAAGGAATTTAGTTGAATTTCATGATTTGATGGAGTAGAATCACCAAAACCTTTGTATTTTGACTAGACCTTTTCCTCAGACTGATTTGACAAAGAATTTAATTAACTCTCATTGCTTGATGGGGTAGAACCACTGATACTCTTATCTTTTGACTGGTCCTTTTTCTCAACCTACTTTGATAAGGAAATTAGTTTTCTTTCATTGTTTGATGAACTAGTAGTGGGAGCTTCCCTTTTATGTGGCACAAAAATATCTTGGAGCATTTTGAGCGTGTCGCAATATTGAGGATTGTTGGAATTAGCTAAAATAGTGATTTCCTACCCATTATAAGGAAACTTCAAGCATTGGTGATACATTGACGACACTACTTACATCTCATGGATCCAAGGATGTCCCAAGAGTATACATTATATGTTAACTCCTTGTCCAACACTTGGCAGATTGTATCTTTTACAACTGATCCCACTTGAATAGGTATTACTATCAATCCTTGGGAGGATCTCTCTTCAACATCATAGGCTTTTATAGTGATTTTTCTTTTGGCATCAATAGAATTTTCTGAATATCCAAGTGCACAGATAAGTTTTAAAGTGCAGATATTTAGGATAGCTCCACCATCTATTAGAACACATTTTACCTAGTGTTTGTGAATTAAAACCTCAATGTGGAGGGAAGCATTGTGTGGATGGGTGAGTGATATATCATTATTTTCAGAAAATGATAGGCAATAAGGTGCAGTCAAGTGTCACACCATAGCTTGAAATTGGAAAACTTCTAAATCATTTGGTACTGTGGTGGCTACTAGAGCTTGTTCCAAAATTTCTTTGTGAGCTAGTTAAATTTTGAGTTCCAATACTAATATTTGAGCTGGGATTTTATGAAATCGATCAACTATGTTGTACTAATTTGAAGGGACAAGAACTGCTTTGGATACAAAAGAGGCAACAAGTGTTTTAGATGCAGCTCCTTTCAATACTACTTTAGCCTGCACTCTTGTGGTTGCATTGACTGGTTGATAATCTTGTTTTTCTATCGTTTTAATGACATTAATCTGATTATCATTTCTAGCAACATTTTTCATCAAATTCATTGCTATGATGTCATTAATTTGATGTGCTTTAGTGTTGATTTTAGGAAGATGATTTCTAGTTGTAACAATATTTTGTTCATGATCAATTATGATGTCATTGATTTGACTATTGGCTACAATAATGTCTTGTTTGTCATGGATTTGATCATAAACTACCTTAATATGAAGAATGGTAGAATCATAGACATAGTTCACATTTTTCCCTTTAGTGTTTGATGAAGAGGATTCCCCTTTTTCATAGTTGGGTAAAGATTCTTGAATGCTTCATGATCATTATTCATTTGAGGTCCTACAAATATTGTCTTGTTATCAATCAAATCTTGTATCAAAATTTTCAGCTACATACAATCATTTGTTTTATGGCCCTTGTTTCTATGAAAATCATAATAATGTGCATTATTCCACCATGAAGGCTTAACTCTTGGTTCCCAATCTTGTGCCTCTAGTAATGTTATAACCTTGGTTGCAAGAATTTCCTTTAATGCTTATTCGAGTGACTATCCCAAAGGTGTAAGTCTTCTTCGATTTGATGTTGTTCCATATGGTGGTGGTTTAGATTTGGCATTTCTTGGATTTTTAATTTGATTATTATTTTGATTGGTGTTTTGGTTGATATTTTGGTTGGTGTTTTGGTTGGTCATGGTGGCAGTGCAGTTATCAAGTTAAATACTAGTTTTGTGTTTTGGTTTTCAGCTACAACATCATTATTACCAGCATTTTTGTTTCTTTGCCAAAACTTTGGTTTATCATTGTTGTTATAATTATTGGAGGAATTTGGTGAGTTGTTTCCCTCATTGTATATTTTTAAGACTCCTCTTTTGACCAAGGCTTCTTCAATTTTGATTTGATTTTGAATCATTTTCTCAAAGGTAGGTGGACATTGCAATTCAACTCTATAGGTCATATCATTGTTTAGATTATCAATGAAGATTTCCATCTTTTCATTTTTAGGTATGGGATAAGAATATCTTGCAAAAAATCTTCTCCATCTTTGTAAAAGTATGAGGAATGATTCACCATTTTTCTATTTTTTGTTGCAAAGGTCTTTCATGGTTACATCATGTTGGATGTTATTGGAGTATTGGGTGATGAATTTATTAACCATCTCTTCAAAGGTCTTAATAGCTAGTGAAAGTTTGGAGAACCGTTCCATGCATTGGCAACCTAAGCTTCATGGAAAGAATCTCATCAAATAAGTCTCTTCGTGTGCAAAGTCAAGGCTCATGGTGTGAAATTCCCTTACATGATCTATAGAATTTCTTTTTCCATTGTATTTATCATACTTTGGGAATTCACAATGTTTGGGAAAAGGAATCATGTTAATAATTTGATCAAAATGGTATGGAAAAATGTCACGTATCAAGTATCTTTTTGTGGTTCCTCTGTGCATGTCAATAAGTTGTTGCTAGAGATTTTTCATTTCATGAGATTATGCAGCCACTGGATCTATGTTTGATGGATTGGTTTCAGTTCTTTTAATAACTCCTTTCCATTGATTAACATCAAAGTCATGTGGAAGTTTGATACCTTGATTAGTCATCATTAAGAAGTATTTTTCTCGATATTTTTCTAGAAATTTCTCCATGAATTTATGGAATTTGAGATCTTTTTGAGTTGTTTGAATGCCTTCCTCAATTATTTCATCATTTTCAAGTTGGTGGAATCTATGGAAAGTATTTTCTTCAGGGTTGGCCATGGTTTTTTGTGTTTCAAATTCTTTTTCCTTGAGTTTCTACTTTTGGGATCTTGTTTGAATATGCATACAAGTGTTAAAATTTGACTGAACTTTTATCTTTGTTTCGAGGAGTGCCAATGATAATAACTAAGTCAAATAGAATGAAAAATTCTATTGATGAGACTAAGTTAAATCTAATTATATAGCATTGTTTTGTGACGAAGGATGGAAAATCATGATAATGAAACTTAGGTTAACAATCAAAGGTAAGATGGATGTTTAGGCACTTTTAGGTGTTAGATTTTAGCTTGGTTTGAAGAATTTTACTTGTAAAGACTTGTTTCAACAAGTTTAAGGCACTGTTCTGATTGATGAATGATTTTGTTTTGAAAAATACCCTAAATTGTAGTTTAAATTATCTAGCAGAGGGTGAATTCTTCTCTCTAGTTTTGAATTTACTGGATGTGCTAAAATAGGGTCTGGATACACTAACAGATGGAATCGATGCACTAATAAGCAGCTGGATGAACTAGACTGTACCCTAGATGCATCAGTAAATAAATTGAATGTGTTGAATAACAGACCAGATGCGTTGTAGAATGTACTGAATGAGCTAAAAGATGGACTTGATGCATTGGACAATGACTCAAATGTGCTAGAAAATGGACTGTATGTGCCAGTAAAAGCTAGTGATGTGCTAGACCGCCCTTAAAATGTGATTTCAACTTGGAATTTTGTAGGTGAATGCACTAAAGGATTTCCAAATGCGTTGGAAGATGGAATAGATGCACCAAAGAATGACCTAGATGCGCTAGAAAATGGACTATATACTAGAAAATGACTCAGATGCAGTAGACTATCCCCTATATGTGCTATAAAATGGACTCAATGCAATAAAGGATGTTGTGAATGCACTAGAAAATTCCCTATATGCACTAAAATATGGACTCAATGCACTGGAACAAGGAATGTATGTGCTAATCTGGAAGTGTTTAGTGTTTTTGAATGTCTTTCTTGTTATTTTGTTTTGAATCAGTGAAATGTATGTTTCCAAGGGATGCTCTTCTGAATAGTGATTTTTTCTTTTTTTTTCTAGTTGGTGAATTATGAAAATTAAGTTTTCTTAAATGGATGACTTATTAAATAATGACTTCAAACACAACAACAAGTTGTAACACAATTGTTTCCAACCTATGAACTAAACATTGAGTATGTATTCAAGAATCTAGTCTAACTCCTTTGGTTTCCACAGGTATAGCACAAGAGCAAACAGATCAAGCACTTTTCTAATGTCAAGGGTCACTTAAAATACCACAACCCACATCTTAGAACTATGTCATCTCATACAGGTGTTTCACCCCCTAGAGGGTAGATATGTTTTTTCCTTTCCCAAGTCTTAAACAAAGTTGAATCCTCCATTTTTGGCCAGTAATACTTGATAGTTATATGGTGATTATCTTGGGGGAAGATTATTCCCTCCCCTTGCATTGTGATATTAGAAGTGTTCAGAGACTGACTCAGCTAGTTTCTAAAATTAAGGTTCATAGTAAGGGTTTTCATTCAGTGTGGAAAAATGATAAAATACCATAGGAGACCTCCCAACCTTTAGAAAAAAGGCTTTGGGGATGGTTAGCAATGCACACTAGCATTGAATTTTGAGTTTCCTTGAATTTTAATTTCACTATAGTGGGTCAAATAACTAGGATTTAGTTGTTCCCACTTAGGTCATTCTCATAGGGTGAGTAATTTTTCCCACTATGGCAAGCCTTGTAAAGGTGCTATCAAAACATAAAATAGTGAGTTTAGCGTTCTCGTCATCCAGTGAAGGGAAGAGCATAGGCCTATCACTTTACAGGCACAATAAACAGGGAGTTCATTAACCTCTTAATTAATATAGATTTCTAATTTAATCAAAATAAATCCTTAAAACAACTCCAGCCCCTACAAACATCATCAATAGTTTGATATAATTGTCTTTGACAACATTTAAAAGTACCTGCAAAATAGAAAGTATTGATCAGTTTTTAGAATTTTGAAATCTTGCAAAGAAAACCAGATGTGCTAAAACAGAACTCATAATCAAATTGAACCAAAGAAAATTCCCCAAAAATCATTTCATTTTTTCATATCTTCAAGGATTCGTTAGATCATAATGGCTCTCAGATTTTGTATGCACTTATGACCTTTAGAATGACAACCTAGAGAACAAAATGTTGTAAAATGCAGGAAATCTATTCCTACATGATGATTGAATTATATGATAATGATGCTATGATATTGATGTTAATGTTGTGTGAAAATGGAGATTATTCTATGATAATGATGTGATGAAATTAAAGAAACTAAGGTACAACTAACAACTAAGCCATGATTTTAAATTAATATGCTTCTAAATGCTAATTTGCTAAATGCTCTCATGAAAATTTTGTAGAGTAAGTTTGCACAAAGATGGGATATCAAATGTTGGAGAATGAGACTGCATTTATAGTATTTCCAAAGCATAAAATAATGTGGCAGCAACCAACAATCCAAAATTTTAGCTGGAGAGATGAACAATGGAGAAAGAAGAAGTTAGAGGGAATCATGGAGATTGTTCCCTTCAAGAATTTTTTTATCCAAGTGTTTAGAAGAATAAATGAAATGGAAGAGCTAAGTGTCCAAGGTTGTTTCAAAATTTGTTGAAGATAATTCCAATTTCAATATTAAAGATATTTAAATTCATGAGACACTTGATGATGTGGCAAGAGGAAAAGCTGTAGACATGTGACTAAAATTGAACTTGGAGTTATTCAAATTTAGTGAGAAGATATTAATTAAATAAAAAAAATTATTTGAATTTGTTTATTTAATTAAAGTTAGGGAAATATGAATTAATATAAGAATTAGAAAACGTGAACTATATAAATAAATTTAGAATTTATTTATAAGTAGATGAAATAAGAGGTTTATTAATCAAATACCTTGTATTTAATTAATTGATTATCTTGGCCGATTTTAGTTGTATACAGATAGAAATCGCCAAGCCTTCACTCAACATAAATGGATCTTCACTTAATGTCAATGTCATCATGCAAAAAAATAATGACTTCAATTCGTTAGATTTTACACCCTCCTCTAAAGGAGAGCCCAAAATCTCACATCTAAAGAGTCTTGCGTAAGTATGACATCTTGTACTAAGCAAGAATTATCTTTATAACAAACTAGAGGACCACCTTCTACCACTGATCAAGAGGGTATTTTGTCGAGACTCCTTTAAGATCACTTGATATCCCTTCCTCGAAGAACTTGAAAGAAAATTTATTACAAGAATTCATTTTGTGCATATAATAGAGTTCATGATCATTCTACTAATGATTGTAAGGCTTTGAGTAATAATATGTAACATTTTAAGGAGTTTAGTGTTCTTCCTTATGTGCGGGCACATAATCCCTCTAATTGATACTGATTTTCACTCTAGCATGCATCTTATCAATCATTTTCAGCTCACCTTTGTCCTACACTAAGTGGGGGAAAGGGGTTATGAAGCTGTATCCTTGTATGTCACTTGTTGTTGCCTCTTTTGACTATTCGTTAACCTTTCATAATCATAAAAGAGAAACCTTGAGATGTGGACGACATTCCTTAAGTTGGATTGCATTTGACATACTACCCTTTTCATGACGTAGCTTATAGGAAACATAATACTTCGCATAGGGCTTTCCGAGTAAGCTCTCATGTTCTCCTTCTACTTTAAAGTAATTTCTCATAGTACTGGTGTTCGCAACCACTATAAAGGAATTGCTCACAGTACCAATGTTCACAACTCCTATGATGCCTCCTCTTCTTGGTGGTGTCAATGAGCTTGATTCCCTCCAAAAGTGTGATACTTCTTTGACACATCCTCTCTCAAGTGGAGATGTTAAGCACAATGTTCCCTAAGATGAGGCCTTGCACAAACTAAGAAAAACCCCTTTGAAAATTCATTGCACTATTTTATTGATTTACAACAATCATTATATGGCCACCTTGCATAACACAACCTGCATGCATCATGTGATACCATCTTGTTTGTCTATGAGTGTCAAGCATACAAAGTCTTCCTTACCTCATAGAGCTCAAAAATCATTTTCATTATGGTGCCTTATCAAAGTTATCAGGAGCATTAACTTTGGTATGGTTGAGTAGGAAGTCCATTCCGAGGCACAACCTTCCCCATAGCCACCTTTTGGGAGTTCTCACCTGTGGACATTGAGAAGTTCCATGGCCCCAAAGTGAGTATACCTTCGGCCTTCTCACCCGATAGATAGCCAAGAGTTTCGTTAGCCCAGAGTGTGTATTTGTTTTCTTTCCAAACAAACATGCCTAGATCTAATCCACCACATGTCGGATAGATAGTCGAAACTTGATTACCCATTTTTACTCCCTTCTAGTTCTTGCCATTGTATGACATGTATCTTGTCTTGGTAAATATTATACATATTTCATGTGTCCTTTGCACTTATGTTGGTATGACTTAGGATCTTAGAACCTGGGGCCTTGCACAACCTCCTTTGATCTTTGTCACTCTTTTTCATCCACATTGGCATGATTGGACTCCTCTTGAATGGCTACTTTAGTAACAGTTTGAAGCAAGTTCATCCTCTCACTAAAGTGGGGACTTAAGGGACTTAATGTGTTGCCAAAAAGTGTATACTTTGCTTGAAATGGGAATAATTTATGATAAATTGGACTTAATGAGGCCTTTATTTGGTGTTGTGAGGTGTTCTACACATCCACATTAAGTCTTGGGCCCATGCAAATCAAATAAATTGCATTTATTGATGTCTTGCAAGAGTTTTATAAGGTGTTGTAACACATCTTCACACTTTTCTAGGACCATAATGTTATAATTCACCAAAATAACCTTACCAAGTCCTATTCAAAGTGTTGTAAAGTCTTGTAACAAACTGTCACACTTTCCTAGGCTTTTCATCAATATTTACACCTTTCTTATGCTTTTGAATGGCTCCTTTATGCACTTACAAGCCTTAATTAAGTGTCTTGTTGAAGAAGAACCCGATAAACAACATTTAATACATATTAATCTCTTACATCCACTCAAATTTTCCCAGGTGGACTAATTTTCCACTTTGGGTGCCTTAGTCCTATGTGGCACAAAAATCAAAACTAATTCAAATTCTTTTTGGGTTTTTATTATTTAAGACCTAAGGTCAGCCTGTCATGAGGTATTTTTGGGAATTAATGCATAATTGTGTATAAATACAGGGTTTTCCCTCTCATTTTGAACTAACTCATCCTAATTCATACCTCATCACAATTCATCCATCATTTGTCATGTTTTCAATTCAAGCAAGTTAGGGTTTTATCATTCCAAGTCATCAAGATAGCTCTCAAGGACATTCAAGGGCAGATTCTTCAAGTTTTGCTACATAAATTGAAGATCAATCATCATGGAAAGGTAATAAATCCATTATTGCATGCTTTATTACATTATTTCTCCATTTTGGTTTAATTACCTCAAAGGGGTTTGACCAAGGCAAACCCCCATGCCCTAACAATAAATATTTTATCCTTCTCTCTTTGTGTGTTTGCAAATTTAGAAAAATTAAGGGTTTGAAGATCACTGAAGAAAAGGTTGAAGACTTTTTTACTACCTCTCCTTGTTGACCAATCCAAAAATATCCACTAAAAGTCGCCTCCATGCCAGAAAATCAGAATTTTAGAAGCAAACACTTGTGGGAAACCATAGTGCAGACCTAGGGCTTTTGTTTCTACTTCTGAATTTTTAGAAATTCATAAGTGGAATAAGTCACCAATAGTGGTGGATTAGTCCCACATAACATTTTTTTTCATAGATTTTTATAGATTTGGATACCCATTTGGCCGAAATAGTTTTCTTAGTAGTTTTCTAGAAACTAGGACTAAGTAAACTAGCCTAACATAAATGTCCCCATTAACTTTTGCAATAGTTTCATCAGGATTCCAGGCCTTTATGCCATCCTTTTCCAACCCTCAAGTTCACCTCTCTGATTCTATTATGTTATTTCATCATTTACTTGCATTTTTAGGCGTTTCTCCATATCACACTGTGTTTTCCAGCACTTTGTATTTCTTATTTTTTATTAATAATCATCTTTCCTTTTCATTTTATTGCACTTAGGACATTACATTTAGACACATTTCATCACTCATTACATTAATCTTGAGTGTAGACATTAGCATTTTGGCCCATCTCTCTCCTTCTAGGTGAAAAACCCTAGAGGAATTAGGGAGCATTAGGGTGCCAAAATCATTGTCTACACATAGGATCTTGGATCTTGGAGGCTTGGTTACATCATTTATCTTTTTCATCCTAGACCATCCACATTGGTACACTTGGACCCCTATTGAATGTCATACTTTAGCATAAGTTTGAAGTAAGTTATTCCTCACTAAAGTGGGGACTAAATGTAGTGTAGAAAAATGTGGTATGTTACATTTTCACACTTTTTTGGGCCCTTGCAAACTAAATGAACCTAATTTATGACTTAATATTGGAATGATTAACATTAAAATGTACCTAATTTCACCTTCATCTTAGTGTTGTAATGTGTTTTCCACATTCACATTGGATTTGAGGCCCTTTTAAGTTAAATACACCTATTTTTGCCTTAATTTAGTGATGTAAAGTATATTTATTTGTAAGTTTTGTGCTCTCTTGCATTTATGACCTTCATATCATCATTAATAGGACCCTAAGATACTATATTATGCATATTGAGCCTTATTTCATTGAAAATATCAACAAGATCATCAAATAAACTTAGTTTCTCAACTCTTTGACATTTTCCTCCATGAAAAAAAGGCCTGGTGGGACCCATACACCACCTTGGGCGTCTAAGTACTATCCAGATGGGACCTATATGCCACAAGTGGTGTATAAGTCCCATTTTCCCCCTTTTTAGGGTTTTGAGTGGGAAATCAAGATTTTAAATTCAAATTTCATGTCACCCTCTAGGATCTAATAAATAGTAACTTGGATGGATTCCATATATAAAAAAGGTCTCAAATCATTATTTCACCAAGCATGCACGATATCATGTCTATCTGTCAAGAGTTAAGCATTCCAATAGTTTACAAAAGCATCAAGAGAGTTTACAAGAGCATTTATTAGGTATCCAAAGCTAGATTTCTTCATCAATTGTTGTAGTAATTCAAGATCCATCATCATTTCAAGGTTATCAAGCATCAAGCATGTTGTTGAGCTAGGGTTGTGATGTTGCATTCAAGATTCAAGATTAAGCATTGTTCTACCCTTTTTTCAAGATCTATATCTACATCATTCATGGCCACTTCATGCTAGATTGTAGATTTACAAGACATCATTCAAGGTATCATTGTTCATTTTCATGTCTCATTTCCTAGGTCATTTAGTTAGGTCTTGCATGGTGCTTTGCATGATTCATTTATCTCTTATGTTTCCAAGCCCTAGCTTGGTGGTCAACCCTCTTATTGTCTTCAATCACACCTTAGGATACTTTATGGAAATATCTCTTTCCCCTACTTCATCCTTGGATTGAGATCTCCAAGGTTTACTTGAGTGTAACAAGTGTTAAATAGGAACCCTACCCTTATGCTCTATTCCTCAAAGGTTGGGAATACTACTTCTTTTGCTACACATACCTCTCTGGAAGAATATGATATTTTTAATGGCTCTAATTTGGAGGGTGGGATTTTATGTTGGAAATTCCTTTTATTTAACCACTCACTCATTTCTCTTCTTAGTGCAATGGCACATGGTCTATTGGATGATTGGTCTCATGAATTCCTATGACATCTCCACAGGTTAAGGTCGCGGCTAGAAAACATGATTTCTAATATGTTATTGGATTTATTTGATGCTGTGAAATTCTTGATTAGGCATGCCCTCATGGAACCTCATTCGACCCCTTACTTTGCTGCTCCTATCGACTTAGAGTCATTGGCTGAAAGTGGTGTGTAATCTCTATATTTTTCTTGCGGTTTTTACTCTCCATATTCGGTGCATATCTTAGGGTTTTTCTTCAGGGTTCCACAACTTACCACCTTTTGATGTCTCTCTTGGATATCCTAATTTTTTTCTCGGGGATCTACTTGTTATCAATATTGCTCACATTACATCTATTGGGTTCAACGACTCTTTTTGGAGAAATTTTTTCATGGTGTTCATTTAGACACACCTTGTGTTAGAAGGAAATTTTGGTTTAGGGCTTAGTAAAATTGGATTATAAACTTGGATTGGATAAATGATAACATTTAGATAAATAAGTCCATTTAATTGAAATTGTGTGCACATACACATATAGATCATAAAGAAAGAATACATAATTACTTGAATGAAAATACTCATTACCAAATAAGTAAGTAATGAATACTATAATAGGTTAATCCATAATATCCTCTTTTAACAAATTAAAAAGATAGATTATTGCAAATAATGACATCATTTTCCCCAAACATCTCCTAAGAAGAAAGTTAATGAACACCATGTAGCCGTACCCACTATTTACCTATTCAACTCTTATGTTAAAGCTTGAAACTCTTCCAGATATGTAGCCTCAATATCATAATTTATACAGAGAAAAAATTGTTGTACAATGATGAGAACCCTATAAACTATTCGGTGTCAGTCCCTGTTATTGTTGTGTCCACAAGTCTAGTCAATAAATATTCTTAATCTGCTATAGCTTTAATATTAATTCTACTTTACATGTAGAGATTGTTCCAACTTCCTTTGATATGTACACTATTGTATCCGGCTCAAGCGTCCTTAGCGGCACATTGAAGACATGGGCAGTGACTAGAGAATCTCGCACCAATTGTTTTCTTCCATGTCGGCATAATTTTTCGGCACGATTAGCGCGCGGCTTTTACCCAGCATATAACATATCGAATTGTATGTTACCCCTTGTGTCAATATCTTTATACAGAAGGGATATTGGCATACAAACAGGATAAAGCCCGCCACCATAGGAGACGCGCGTGGTTGAAAATATTTGTCCTTTGGGGTTTCGAAAAGAGGACGAAAAATGAAATGTGCAAATGTGCAAATGAAATAAAACAAAGTACCGCAATTAGATGGTCCCGCTTCTGAGGTTTTTGTTCGTTGTCTGACGGCACTGCTTCATTAAAGAGAGATTTTCTTAACTCGTGTACTAGTTTGTCTCGTTTTGTCTCCTTTCCGCCTAATCAATTAGGCGTCGCATTCACAGTATTTCATAGAGTTAGCTATTATTTAGGAGAACAATGGGGTTAGAGGGACCACATCCAACTTTTTCACAAAGGTCAGTGGGACAAAGCTCCTAGACTTCTGACTACTACTTTGTCTCGTTTTGTCTTCTTCACTCATGTTCAATTAGCATCCCATTCACGGACTTTATGAGTTAGCTATTATTTGGGAGAACATTGGGGTTGGAGGGACCACTGCCAAGGTCAGTGCGATTAAGCTCTTGTTGTTTTCTGAAAATAACATCAAACATGGATGTGTACACACAAAAACACTCCACTCAACCGTTGACAGTGAAATATGAAGGAAAAATTCAATTGATTGTGTTTAGGTTTTTCCATGTGACTTTATTACTCAGTTTGTCGTGAATCACTATGTACATCATCGATTTAATAAATTTAAGCTTTAGTGAAAGAAGAGACAATATAATGAGGCACCCATGGAGGTTGGGTCTATTATCTTTTTCTACAGAGAACAATAACTTCACTATTTGTTTGGCATATCGAAGAATTGGCATTAGGGTTACAACATGGTCTCATGTAACCTTCCTGGGTAAGGGAAAAGTAATGGATTGAGGGTAGTGGGAATATCAATTTAACATTCAAGGTTAATTGTCATTATTAAAAATAGGATAAATATTTGATCACTTTTTGATGTGGATGATTTGTAAAATTGTTATTCATTGTTTAACCTTTGAAATGGGTGATGCTTATTTAGATTCGGTGTGGGTTACCAACTTCTTATAATCTAAAGAAATGATTGGCTATGAATGGTTTTCTTCAAAATTCTCATAAATCATCTAATTATGATATGTTACAAAATAGGTGGATGAAAGAGATCAAGGATTGGCATGCGGTCTTTTTTATAGCTCTAATAGTTGAATCAAAGATGCAATTTTTTAGTGTAAAGTTTTCAATGATATTTTTTAATGTAGGTCTTGTTTGATGAAGTAGCTTATTAAATGCCCTACTATCGAGATGGTCACTGATTTTTTGGAGGAGGAATGCCATTATTTATAAATGATGCTTATATGTAATTTCAACTTGTTTTGGTAGATACTTATTAATCTAAATAGTTTGGTCATTGTTTCTAATTATGAAGAGATCATGTCACTAGCCCATGTAGACAATGCTTCTCTCTTAAGTTGTGGTTTTTGAAGTTCAATCCTTGTTTGGGAACTTTTTCTATGTTGTCAACTTATATAGGCCTTCCTAATATCCTTTTGTGATTAGAAGTGCCCTAGGAAAGTTCATTTTCCTTGTTCCTAGAAATCAACCTTTGGGTTATTGAGTGTTGGGTTTTAGATGTAGATTTTTCTTTAGTCTAGGATATATCATGGTTGTTTGTTTGTGACTTGAACATATTTTGGGTATCATAAACAGTGTAAAGATGTTCATCCTTGACTTTAGATTATTTTATCATTCTTTGAATCCCTTGGAAGGACTTCTCCTTATTTTTTGAAAATGTTAAATAAGATTAGGGTGTCACCTTTTCCTTACCACAATGATCAATTACTAACCACTAGAACCATAGTGAAAATATTGGGTGGTCATATCAAAGTACACAGTGGTTGAATAGAATCCATGTTGGTATTTATTAGTAGTTTAAGTGTCACCACAAGTTAATGTGTCATGTAATCTTTGCTCATTCTACACAAAATTTAATGGATGACCACATGACAATCACTTATTGGTTATGACTATGTTTGATGATATTTTAAGCCAAATCATTGGGTTGATGTGATTGGATCACTAGTGGTAGTCTTCTTTGTTTGGAAAAGATTTTTTTTCAAAAAATAGAGGATAGTGGTGTCATTTTATTCTATTTTCTATGACCCAGTGGGGGGACACAATATGTGTTGAACACTCAAAATAATGAGAGGTGGGTGGGGATGAATAAGTATTCTTTTAAATAACTTAAGAATTTTAACGTTCAATCATCATAGCATAAAAAATTTGTAGTAATGAAGAAAAGAATGAAAATAACCAACAACATCACATAACACATGAACACAAGATTTTTATGTGGAAAATCCAAAATGGGAAAATCCATGGTGAGGATTAGCTCATAATATATTATAATCAATTATCGTATATTACACAAGTTATCACTATAGGTGGAACAACTATCCAAGTAGACTCACTGCCCATTGAAAAGAAGAAATTATTGAAGAGAGTAGCGGCACACAACCAAGTTTGAATTGTTACAATTTCATCTAACATGTGCATGAATTATAGATCCATTAAAGCTCAAAATATAGACTCTACACACTTCATGTTAATATGAATTAACTTTATGCTCTACTCTGCATTCTCTTTATTTCACATAATTCACATACACAGACTCTTATTGTATCACCGCACCATAAAACACTAAAAAATATCATACATATAATATCTGCTTCATTGATAAACCCTTACAACATCAATTGGGTCACCCTAATTAGACATAATATACCAAATATAACTTGTTGGATCAATATCTACTCATGCACAGTTCATGCCAAGATTCAAAAATCATAACAATTTAAAATAGGTCGAAATGGACCAAAAATAGCTCCCACATAATGACTCAATACTTATTCAAACTCCATAATACACAAAATTCATTAGGTTAGCACCGATAATGACCTAATAACAAAATTTGATGGCTCTGCAATAAAGTTAAAACACACATACATCCAAACTCTATCCCATTTGGAATACATGCTCTATTGACACCTGTCAACATTTCCACAAATCTGCAAAGCTAGATTCCAATCTGTGAAGAAGCGCAAATTCACCAAAAACATATGCTCTAAATTGGAAAATACAGGTTTGTTGCTACCAAATTGATATACTATTAATCACAACTTGAACACTAGGAGCCAAAACAATATGAAATTCTAGAATTAGATTCCTCTATCATCCAACAATATTAAATCAATATTATAGAGCAATATCTTATACAGTGGACCAATGTTGACCCAAAAACTAGATTTCCTATACAAATAATACATTTATTGACAGTTAGTCAATTTTCATGCTAACTACCTTTATCAAATCAAACCTTCTTACAAAATTGTACTTGATAAGCATCATAAAAAATTCTCAAACTATACAAATTGATTTGCACAATGGTCTTCATATTTAAATACAATGTTGATATCAGTGACAACATTGAACTCCATAACTGTACAACTAGTGCTCATCCCATGTGCTCGTGTTACCAACAAATGCATAAAAAGAAAACTCCTTATTCTTCTAACAATCTCTCCCTTTGTCATTAATGGAAACACGCCTCAATTATCTCCAAAAATATTCTTCAATATTACTCTGCCCATTTGACATAAAGGGTAATGGGTGCATACAACAATATTCTCATATATTGGCTCTCCCCCTAACAGATATGTACATATATGCAAGTTGAAAACTTATCTAACCCCCCCTTAGGAGTGTTATCCAACAAAAAAAAAAATTGGATATATGCATTGTACCTTCCACATATGTACATAGAAATCTAAAAATAATAACTAAAATGTATAAAAAGGAAATATATGTATCATCTTGAGGAAGAGTTTGAATCTTGTAGCTTTTCAACATGGGCTTGAAATTCTTATTTTCCATCCTCCTACATAAGCAAAGATTTTGGCACCCATAATGTTTGTTGTCCTTCTAGGGTTTTTCACCTAAAAGGGGAACAAATGGGCCAAAATGCAATGTTAACATTTAAAGATTAATGTGATATGGATGCAATATTCCTAGATGAGATGATCTAAATGCAAAGGACTGAAAAAGAAGGGTGATTATTAATGCTAAACTAAGAAATGCAACTTATATGAAAACATAGTGTTGTATGCAAACATGAACTAGAAATATGAACAAATAAAAAAAAACTTAATGAAACTAAATGAGGTGCACCTGGAGCTTGAAAGTTGTTGTTGAAGGGTTTTGGAATGCTATAGAGATCAATGTTGAAGCCCACTAGGACTCATTCACCAGAATTGGCGAATTAGTCCTGTTTTTGGTAAAATATCTCAGAATAGGTTTCGAGATGTCGGGAACACAAAACTTTAGAAAAATAAAATTTAGGCCTGACAATGGGACTCATTTGCCACTGAAGGTGAATCAGTCCAAATACAAATTTCTAAAAGGTCAAAGGTCAACTCTGTGGGTCCTGGTCTACACTTTTCTGTCTAACAGCTTGGTGGATCTGAATCTGGAAATTCTAATGAGAAAATGGTCTCCAAGCTTCAAATAGGGTTATGTTGACTATGATGACTTTGATGAATTTTCAACACCTTTCTCTATGACAAATCTACCTACAAGACCTACAAACACACATGTAAAGAGGGGGAAAAGGGTTAAGGGTTAGAGTATAGGGTTTTTCTATGGTCAAACCCCAATTTGGTAATCAAACCCTTGATAATGAAATGAAATAAAGAGGAAATGATGAAAAAATTACATGCAATGTCATAATCTCACCAAATCCTTGATGTTGGAGTCTGAAGATAGGCTACTCCAAGCTGCTTGAATTCTTGATTGAGTGATGAGAATGCTAAAATGTTATGATGACTACTTGAACACTTGAATGGATGAGTGAGTGGATGAATGGGATTGAATGGGGGTTAAAATGAATAGAAAATTATGTATTTAAACACAATGATACCCTAATTTCCAAAAAATACATCATGGGATGACCTTAGGTCTTTAGGAATAAAAACCTACCAGTAATTTAAATTTATTTTGATTTTGGGGCCATGAGGGACTCATTTTCCCCTAGTGTCAAATGGGTCCCACTCAAGGCTTGTGAATGGGTGTCAAGAATTAAGTTGTCTTAAATGATGTTTGTCGAGTTTGTATTAAAAAATGCACTTAATTAAGGCTTGTAAGTGCATAAAGGGGCCAAATAAAGCATAATAAAGGTGTATTTGTTGGTGACAAGTCTAGAAGAGCATGAAAGGTTGTTACAAGACTTCACAATACTTTAAAATAAGACTTGGTAAGTGATAAAAAGGGGGTATGTAAGTGAATTATAATAATAAGAGTCTAGAAAAGTGTGAAAATGTGTCACAACTCTTCACAACACCTTTACAAGACATCATAAAGTCTTAGTGATTCATAAAGATTCAAGACCTAATGTGAATGTGTGGGCCACATTGCAACATTAAATCAAGGTGAAACCAAGCAGAATAAGCAAAAGGAGAGAAAAAACTAGAAAAAGTGGAAGGGTTACTTTTTTGTGTCCACACCTCCCAAATTTTCTTAGCAATTCGAAGCATTCAAATCTATGTTTCAAACTCCATCAAGAGTTCTTCATCTTCATCCAATGTTCTCGATACCCAATTTAGCTTTGAAGCTCTATCAACACTCAATAGGGCACTTGAAACAAATATGAACTTAGAGTTCACTAGATCCTTGTGATTACCAAACTACATTATTATCTTTCCTTCTAAGCTTGTAGTTGGAAGTATTTCTCAAGAAAAGTTTCAATTTCTTACCTTGTTCTTCCATCTATATCCTATGTTGAATCATAGGCATTGGAAGCTTTGTCAATTTGGGATTCAATTGATTCCATCTCATCTCTTATGCTCTTATTAGATCCTTGTCATTTCAACAAAACTAAAATAGAAAAATTTCTTCTGCCACACAAGCTTGCACACACTTAAGATTTTCCTACAATTTATTGTGTGAAGTGGTACACTTCTCTGCAACATCCATCAATTTCCTATCATTTATCTTTTTCTCTAATTCCTTTTCTAACTTCCCTTTCAAACCACCTATATACTCCTTAAGTAAATCAAGAATTTTTTTTAGGTTTTCCATATTGGTGAGAGGGAATTATTAATGGTAGTGTTGGCTATGGATTCATTCCGAACCTTTACTACCTCATCTATCATTTCTCCACTCTTCTTATGTGTTTCTATGATTTATTTTTTGGTAGATGCATGGAAACCATCACTTAATTGGAGACTGTGAAGAGGTGAAATCCTATCCATTTCCACATACATGTACTATGTTAGAAGTTGTAATAGTTGAGCGAACCCCAGAGGGACCAAAGGATTCACCAGTAGTGTTCACATTCTCCTCAGAATTCTTCTTCTTCAAATCATTTTCTTTATCACCAGTATCAACTAGTGTCTCCATTTCCTTCTTCTCTTCATTCCCAGATGCATTCTCATCCTTCTCTCCATTATTCTTCTCTGCATCATCATCACCCGTAGGATTATTTGTCTTTGGTTTTCCTTGAATTTTCTCAATATTTGTTTTAGATACCAGAGGAGGTGTTTGATGTTTTGTAGCAGTATCCTCCTTTTCAATGTCCTCTTTCATAGCTTCTCATTCTTCAAAATTTTCCTCAACTACAACATTTTCTTCTATAATTTCTTCCACTTCTAAAAAACCATTACCCTACACATTACCATATTTAGTTTCATTCTCATGTTGAGCATCATCATTTTGTTAATTCATGTTTAGAGAAATCATCTCAACATACATCTCTTGTGTGCACTCTAGATTCATTCCTATTCTCTATCTAAACTCCACATCCTTCTTTACAATCTCTTTTTGGGTCCTCCCAAGATCATTATGATCTTGGTTCATGAGGGAGGTCGCCCTTTGCTTCATTTAAAACTCCTCACTATATAATTTATCCAATGTGACTTTATTCTTTTTAGAAAGGGGTGCACTGAAATTTTCTAAAGCATAGGATTTTAGCTTAGCTTCTTCTTTTATAGCCCATTGTTTCCTCTCAAGTCATAAATTTACATTCCATAGCTCTACAAGAAATTATTTGTCAATATTTCTCATATCTACTTCAAAATAAATAATATACTTTACAATGGCTTCTTCAATGGTAGCCTTGTCTACCTCATCCATAGTCGTGTATGTTGCAAGTTTGGAGAAGTTTGTGTTGTCATTGATGTCAACTAGAAGAAGTTTCAATAGAATTGCTTGGTTCTGCATGTATAGTTGAGATATTGAAAAAATGTTATGAGTACATGGATCTATCATTACAATGTAGTGTGTGGATATGATGTCTCTAATTTTTGGTTTCCAATTGCTTTTGAGAAAATTTTAAGAAAAGAGAAAACAATGTGATGAAGGTGTGTTTAGAGGTTCAGAATGTGCTTTGGGATGGGCTCTGTATTTCTTCTACTTTGATGCTATGGATGTGTGGTTCATATATATTGATAAGTGGTGTTCAAATATTCTATATCCAAAATTTGGGCTTCTGGTCAATGTGTAGAAAGAGATATGTTCACCAGTGTGCGAACTGTATTTGCAGTATTATTTACTCACGTGTCTGGGAGAAATGTCTTTGCTTCACATTTGTCCATAGTTGTGTTTCATGACTTGTGGTTTTGAAGGTGAGTTATTGGTGTTTGTAACTTACCTCAATCAAGAGGGTTTGAGGTTTTATTCCCTCAAAGATGGTTTTTGAGGTTGTAGTGTATGTAAAAGTAGGTTAAGTGTATTGGCTTTTACTTTCTTAGATTAAGAGTTGGTGCAATTTTTTTTTGGATATCAGGTAGTTCATGGATTGTTCTAGATTGTCTAGAAGCATGGTTTGTGGTTCACAGGTTATCCTTGGGCTTGTGGAAGTGTGTGCTTAATTGATCAATGGTGTTGGCACAAGTAATGGCCAAACTAGTGTTTACACTACATTTGAAGGTTTTTAACTTTTAATGAAGGTGTTGTGATGCATGTGAGAATTAATTTGAGTCCCAATTAAGTTTTGACGTGGTATTCTTTCATTCCTATCCACTGTGAGAATTTTTAGTGGAGACCTATTTTTGAATTTGTGAGTGTGAGATGTGTATGGCTGAGTTGAAGATGTTTTTCAAGTCATGGATGGTATAAAAACAAGATTATTTGATGCAAGATGAAGTGTATCACTGTGTTGAGTGTTGTGATGAAAAATTCAAAGTAGTGAAGTGCAAAGATATGAAATGCAATGCGAGCTATAATACAAGATTAATGGATGCAGTGAGTAGAAGGTATCTTGATCCTTGTGGAAGCTACGAAGGTGTTAGAGACATTGTGGTGGATTCTTTGTTGCATTGAGATAATGTTATTTGTGTAACATTCTTTCCTTTTTCTTTTTTCTATTCCAAAGATGATCCTTGGCTATGAACCTTTCAAGGCAGTGTGCCCCTTTTGGCAGTGAGACTTTGTACTAGTTTTGCAATTACTTATATTGTGAGCTAATTATCACCATGGTTTTTCTATGCTATGGTTTTCCACATAAATCTAACGTTCTCCTATACATGATGTTAAAGTTATTTCAATTTTTTATTTTTTTTTTCATGTTAAATCATCATAATAGTTTAATGGATTAATATATTAATGTGGATTTGAATGTTAAAGAGGGTTTTAAAGGTTTAAGGTGGAATTGATTCATCCCCCCTCTCAATTGTCTTATCAATTCAATTATTAGTGTCAAATAAAGGTTACTTGGGGAAAAGATTAACTACCTAAGGTAGATATAGGATGGCGAACAAGATGGATATCTCCATGTTTGATGGCATAGACTATGCCTTCTTGAAAGCAAAGATGGAAGGATATCTGGTTTGACTTGGATATGATGTTTGGAATTCAGTGAAGACTGTATACAATATATCTAAAAATGGACCAAGAAAATGTGATGAGATCAAGGCCTTTCAAACCAATGGTAAAGCAAGGTTTGTTATTTTCCATAGTCTTGAAAATTCTAAATTAGTGAAAGTTATGGATCTAAATTTAACTACTAAAGAAATTTGGGATAAATTGGAAAGAATTTATGAATGGAATGTTATGGTCAAACAAGCTAAGATGTAGAATTTGAGGAACACATTTGAGAATTTGCAAATGTACAAAGATGAAAACATTACAAGCTATATGTAGAGGGTAGATGAAGTGGTTTTCTCTATTAGAGGTCTTGGAGGAAAAGTCAAAGAACCAAAAGTGGTAAAGAAAAGTCTTAGACCCCTTACTAAAGCTTACAGTCATAAAGTTGCTACTATTGAGGAATTTCAAAATCTAGATCAATATTCTATAGATCAATTCTTTGGCTTGTTAACTAAATTTTAAATGAGAGAGTTTGGTACTAACAATGGTGCAAAATTTGAGACAACTTTTAATGCAACAAAAATAGAGAAGATTGAAAAATCAAATTAGGAAGATATTGATGATGTGGAAGCTAACTTTGTGAGAAGGATGAAAAAAGGAACTGGTAAGTACAAAGGTAAATTACCTTTTAAATGTTTCAATTGTGTAAAAATAGGTCACTAGGCTTCAAGATGTCCAAAAAAAGTTGTGAAAAAAAGGAATAAGGAAAACAAAGGTGAGATGATCAAGAAAAGCTATTATGTTAGAGAAGATGCTAGTATTTTTTATGTTAAATATAATTATAGAGATGATAATGATCATGAATGATTTTTCGTGGCTTTAAAAGATGAATATGTTTCTAGTAACTCTGAAAGATGTGTGAAGGAATTCCCTCTAGTGAAAAAGGATAAGACTGAAGGTAATTTGGTGTCTTCTTTTCATGCTAGATAGGATAAGAAATATTTGATCATTGATATTCATTGCTCTAATTATATGACTAGAGACAAAATTAAGTTAAACTTGAAAAGTATGATAGAGTACTTGTTAGATTTGTAGATGATTCAGGAGCTAAGATTTGTGGAATAGGTTCAATCAATTTTGATGGTAAGCATAATACTAAAGATGCTTACTATATTAAAGGTTTAAGGCATAACATTTTGAGTGTTGGAAAAATGTGGGGCAAAGGATACAATCTTGTGTTTTAGGATGATGGATATGAGATTAATGAAAGTTAGTTATGGAATAGGAGGATGTGTCATATTAATATTGATAACTTGGTTAGAATCAGTTTAGTTCAAGGAGTGAGAGATCTACCAAAGATTACAAAGCCTATTAATGTAGTCTATAAAGATTGTCAATTTGAAAAATGAACAACAAGAAGTTTCAAGGGTAAAGAAAAATCTTCTATAGGATTGTTGGAATTGGTGCATAAAGACATTTGTGGTCCTACAAGAATGAAAAGTATTCAAGGTGACAAGCATTTCATTCCTTTGATTAGTGATTATTCTAGAATGACATGGGTTACTTTTCTTAGAGAAAAATATGAACCCCTAGATAGATTCGAGGCATTTAAAGTTATGGTTGAGAATGAAATGGATTTGAAGATCAAATTATTGAGGTCTAATGAAGGTGGAGAATTCACCTCCAATGAATTTAACATTTTTTGTCAAAATAATAGCTTAAAGAGGCACTTGTCTTCCCTTAGGAATCCTCAGCAAAATGGAGTGGTTCAAAGGAGAAACAAGACTATTCAAGAAGTTGCAAGAACTATGATGAAATAAGCTAACCTATCGGAAGTCTACTGGAGAGAAGTAATACATACTATTGTTTACATACTTAATAAAGTTAAAGAAAAAGAAAACAACACAAAGACTTCCTTTGAGTTGTGGTATGGAATGATCCTAAGTATGTGCACATAAATAATTTTGAAGGAAAAATAATTGGAGATAAAAGAAAAGGTGTGTTAACAAGAAGAAGAGTTGTTGAAGAAGAGGTAAATTTGTGTCTACATTCCACAGTTGAACCTAAAGTAGTGATTGAGGCATGCAAAAATGAACATTCGATGAAAGAAATGGAATAACTTATTTAGATTGAGAATAATGAGACTTGGGAACTTATCCTAAGACTAGAGAAAAGAAACATAACTAGAACCAAGTGGGTATTTAGAAACAAACTGAATGAAAATGGAGAAGTAGTAATAAATAAGGCAAGGCTTGTGTGTAAAGATTACTCACAAGTTGAATGAATAGAGTTTGAGGAGATATTTTCTTTGGTGGCTAGAATGGAAGCAAACAAGAATTTTCTAGAATTTTTAGCACATAAGGAATTAAAGTTTATCAAATGGATATGAAGCTTCCTTTCTCGAATGTAGAATTGGAAGAAGTTTACATGGAAAAATCAGAAATATTTTAGTTATCAGATAAACCTAATATGGTAGATATAGGTTGAAGAAAGATTTATATGGATTGAAACAAGCTCCCAGAGGTTGGTATGCAAAGTTGGACAATATTTGATATAGCAAGAATTCAATAAAGGTACCGTAGATGGAATCTTTACTTAAAAGTTGAAAAAGATCAAATCTTGATTGTGGTTTTGTATGTTGATGACATAATTTTTGGAGGTGATGAAGTTATGTGCAAGAATTTTGAAGATGACATGCAAAATTATTTTGAGATGTCTATATTTTTGGGAGATGAATTTCTTCCTTGGGCTACAAATCAATCAAACAAACAAATGCATATTCATTTCACAATCAAAGTATGTAGAAGAGATGTTGAAGAATTTTTGAATAGAAGACTCCAAAATGGTATGTACTCCTATGGTTATTGGTTACAAGATGAGAAAGGATGATGAATCTCCTCAGGTTGATCAAAGAAAGTACAAATCTATGATTGGTGGACTACTATATCTAACTAGTACTAGTCTAGATATCATGCATGCAATTTTTTTTGTGGCTAGTTTTCAAGAAGACCCCAAAGAGTCACATGTTGCAACAGTAAAAGGGATATTTAGATATATAAAGGACACTCCAAATTATGGCTTATGGTATCTAAAGGATACTAATTTCACCTTAAGTACTTATACAAATGAAGATTGGGTTGGTTGTGTGCATGACAGAAAGAGTAGAAGTGGTGGTGCATTCTTTCTTGGATGCATATTGGTATCATGGCTAAGTAAGAAACAAGATTTAGTTTCTTTATCGACTGCAAAGGTTGAGTACATTGTAGCAGCATCTTGTTGCACACAAGTGTTGTTGATTAGGAAAATAATGAAGGATATCAAAGTAGTGTATGATGAGCCTATTTCTATATTTTGTGACAATACAAGTGAAATTAAAAATTTCAAAGAATCTAGTGATGCATTCAAGCAAAAAACATATCTCAATCAAATATCACTTTCTTCAAGAGAAAAAGTTGTGGAGAATGAAGTGAGGCTTGAATATGTCCTACAAAGGATCATATTGCTAACATATTCACTAATGCTCTTCCTAATGATAATTTTGAGTATCTCCTAAAGAAGTTGGGGGTTATTTCCCCTCCTTCTTTGAACTAACATTTGAATAAGGTTATGCATCATTCTGGTGAAGCTAATTAGTTTCATTCTTTGGTCTGGACTGATGGTGGCTACCTCTCAGAGGGAATGGCTAGCAGAAATGACATATAACTTGAGTATATTGTGATCCCTTAAGGGGGTATTGTTGTAGTCAATGGTGTGTAATTTCAAAGGGGCGGAATAATGAAAAAAACTTCGTCTCTTTCAATTGATGTCAAAGAAGCATAGAAAATCATGTGAAAATGTCTATCTTTAAAGGGGAAGAAAAATTCAATTGAAGAGGGAGTCATGTAAGGGGGAGAGTGAGTAAAGTAAAAAAGGAAAGTAAATTGGTATGATACAAAGCTATTATGTATTTCATTGTTTTTCACATCATGTCTTTCCATCAATGACAAAGGGGGAGATTATTGCAAGTTTGGAGAAGTTGGTGTTGTCATTTATGTCAACTAGAAGAAGTGTTGCTAAAATTATTTGATTGTGAATGTATAGTTCAGATATTGAAGAAGTATTATGAGTACATGGAGCTATCTTGATGATGTAGTGTGCGGAGAAGATGTAAGATATTTAGATGATGTCTCTGATGCTTGGTTTCCAATTTCTTTTGAGAAAATTTGAAGAAAAGATAAAACAATGTGATGAAGGTGTGTTCAAATGTTGAAAATATGCTCTAAGATGTGCGTTGTGTTTCTTCTATGTTTATGCTATTCCTGTGTGGTTTAGATATCTTGATAAGTGGTGTTCATAGATTCTACATAAAGAATTTAGGCTTTTGGATTGATGTGTATGGTGTTGTCATAATAGTGGTTTACAATTCCTGAGAGGAACAAATTTTAGCTGAAATCACATATTTTTAAAAAATATAATGATTTAAGCCTTAAAAAGTTCCATTTTAAGGATTCCAACTAAAGAGGGTTTGATCAAATCACCTTAGATCAAACCCCCTTGGATAGAACCTCACTAGTTTTAAACCATACCTATAAATGCATCTCCTTTACACCTATCAAAATGCTGATAAAAAATCACTTTTCATTTAGATTTTGGGGGATCAAATGAATTCATTTAAAATTTATTTCAAATGATTATGGTATTCCTCAGAACAATCTATCCAATGAATATAATTTTAATATGTTTTGGTTTTGTTATGAATTTTTTTTTTTTAAGTTTTATTAAACATAGGGTTTTCATCGAAAATGAATTTGTTTGTTCTTCACATGTGGAAAAATAGAAGATTATCAAAAAGAAAAAAAAAGAAAAATATGAGTGCACCAGATATTGAAGTCCTTCATCCAACAAAAAAAATTAAATTAAATTTTGACATATACAAAAAAAGTTCGCGTTATACGGTTGCTTAATGGAATTGTAATTCGTTTGACTTTGAAACTTGATTAAGGAAAAAATATTCAATAAAAAACTATCTAACCAAGTGGAAGCACTAGATATCAGAGCTACAAATCTAAATTTGAAAGAATTAGAATTTTATCCTTCATGGAAAAAAAGTTATGCGTTATATGGTGTGCGTCACTTTTTAAAAATGTTGTTCTGAAAAAAATCTATTTTCGTGGGAGATGGAAAAAGAAGTGCAATTTGATTCCAAAATTTGGAAAAAATATTTTTAGAATCTATAGACAAAATTTGATGAGACTCTAGTTTGCACCATCTTCAAATTCCTCACAGTTTAGCCGCTATAGGTGCCCGAATGTGAAGATTTAGTTAAAAATAATAATTTTAGTGTCGAGTTTGGCCAAAAATTTGATGAGACTCTAGAGAGAGATATGTTCACCAGTGTGTGAATTGGATTTGCAGTATTTTTAACAGAGGTGTCTAGGAGAAATTTATTTTCTCTACATTTCTCCATAGTTGTGTTTCAACACTTTTAGTTCTAAAGGTGAGTTGACAGTGGTAGTATCTTACCTCATGCAAGAGGTTTTGAGGTATTATGTTTTGGAAGATGGTTTTTGAAGTTACAGTGTATGATGAAGTAGGTTGTGTTGTGTGGTCTCACAACACATCCCAAGACTATAAGACTTGGGGACCCAAGTGAAAAATAACACTTATGGTAGATTTTGGCTAGTTGAAGAGATCACTAGAAATGAAGAGAAAAAGGAAATATTTATTAAAAGAGCACTTCATATTGTAGTGTTTCGGGTACCAAATATCGGGAATTGAGAATGTTGAAAAGGAAAAAGGTAATTCAAACATTGAGCAAAGTGTTCCAATCCAATAGTTGAGGTCTGGTAATATGAAAATTCTAGTAAACAATTAAAGTCTAGGAAAATTCATGGGTAAAAGCTGAATATTAGGTACCGGGTACTAGGTAATGATGTGAAATGAAGTTTTAAGATCTTAGTGTTATCTAATGAGTTTGATAGTCTATTAACCAAGTATATTAAAGATAACTATGCAAGGATTTCTGATATGCTGACAAGTGTGTTATTTATGAGAAATTTAAATGATAATCAATCTAACATGATGGTTTTATTTACATGAGATATTTTTTTAAAAAAATTGTTTTTTGAAAAGCGATTTAATGAGTGAAATTTTTTATTGCAGGAGATGCAGATTGCAATGTAGAGTTTGGGTATGGATGGTCAGGAAAATCAAATTTGCAGATAGATCTGATAATGTTACAAGGTTCAATGGTATGATTTAGAATCTCATGCTAGAATAGAGTTCGTTGTGAAGATACACCGGATACCAACAAACTAGACTTTGGAGTTTAAGCATGTAGAAAAGAAGTGTATACATTTTGGGGATTACTCATTCCTAAAATATTCAAACGAAGGATGAACCTAAATGAAAGAATGGAAATTCCACCTAATCATTCTGAATATATGGGAATTTCCTACATTTTGTTTGAGCGGATTTGTTTGGTTCCAAGAAGGAACCAAGAAATTAAAAGGATAAAAAACTTGAAGTGCATATTGGAGTTGCCCTTCATTGACTTCGGTTGCAATTCTCTTACCAACCACTATATTCCACGTACCTTCACGTGATTCTCCCTTGGATTTCCTCTCATGTATTTGTCTTATCCTATCTATGTCTTATTTCAATAAAAGGCTAGAGAATTCCCCTTTTTTGTTTTAAGTTCAGAATTTGTGGATGTCGAAAGAGTCAAAACTTCTCTAAGTTTTGTTCTTTTTTCCTATTTTATAAATCATTCTAGTCTAAAAACTTATATGCACGTAGAATTTAATCAATATCAAATCCAATTTCATAGCTACCTATCTCATCAATCTTTGTAGTTGGTTTTGTTATTTTAGCTTAACAAGACTATGTGCTACACTATTTAAGGGTGCGTGCAAAACCTACTCGGTGTCCAAACTAAAACCCCTCTCTTTAAAAGATTGCACCATTTTATATGTAGCTATGAAGCAATCTAGTGAAGTATTAAGTGGTTTTCTTTGATTTGATTAACTCTTTGGGGCATGCATGGAGAATAACCAGGATAGTTTTTAATTTTCAGTATTTTTCAAGATGTTCTTTGTGTTTCTTATATGTTTATGATATTCCTATGTGGTTTAGATATCTTGATAAGTAGTGTTCATAGATTCTACATAAAGAATTTAGGCTTTTGGATTGATGTGTATGGTGCTATCATAATAGTGGTTTACAATTCCTGAGAGGAACAAATTTTAGCTGAAATCACATATTTTTAAAAAATATAATGATTTAAGCCTTAAAAAGTTCCATTTTAAGGATTCCAACTGAAGAGGGTTTGATCAAATCACCTTAGATCAAACCCCCTTGGATAGAACCTCACTAGTTTTAAACCATACCTATAAATGCATCTCCTTTACACCTATCAAAATGCTGATTAAAAATCACTTTTCATTTAGATTTTGGGGGATCAAATGAATTCATTTAAAATTTATTTGAAATGATTATGGTATTCCTCAGAACAATCTATCCAATGAATATAATTTTAATATGTTTTGGTTTTGTTATGTATTTTTTTAAAGTTTTATTAAACATAGGTTTTCATTGAAAATAAATTTGTTTGTTCTTCACATGTGGAAAAATAGAAGATTATCAAAAAGAAAAAAAGAAAAATATGAGTGCACCAGATATTGAAGTCCTTGATCCAACAAAAAATTAAATTAAATTTTGACATATACAAAAAAGCGTTCACAGCGTTATACAGTTGCATTGTGCGAATTGTAATTCATTTGACTTTGAAACTTGATTAAGGAAAAATATTCAATAAAAACTATCTAACCAAGTGGAAGCACTAGATATCAGAGTTACAAATCTAAATTTGAAAGAATTAGAATTTTATCCTTCATGGAAAAAAGTTATGCATTATATGGTGTGCGTCACTTTTTAAAAATGTTGTTCTCTGAAAAAAAATCTATTTTAGTGGGAGATGGAAAAAGAAGTGCAATTTGATTCCAAAAATTTGGAAAAAAATATTTTTAGAATCTACAGACAAAATTTGATGAGACTCTAGTTTGCACCATCTTCAAATTCCTCACAGTTTAGCCGCTATAGGTGCCCGAATGTGAAGATTTAGTTAAAAACAATAGTTTTAGTGTCCAGTTTGGCCAAAAATTTGATGAGACTCTAGAGAGAGATATGTTCACCAGTGTGTGAATTGGATTTGCAGTTTTTTTAACAGAGGTGTCTAGGAGAAATTTATTTTCTCTACATTTCTCCATAGTTGTGTTTGAACACTTTTAGTTCTAAAGGTGAGTTGACAGTGGTAGTATCTTACCTCATGCAAGAGGTTTTGAGGTATTATGCTTTGGAAGATGGTTTTTGAAGTTACATTGTATGATGAAGTAGGTTGTGTTGTGTGGTCTCACAACACATCCCAAGACTATAAGACTTGGGGACCCAAGTGAAAAATAACACTTATGGTAGATTTTGGCTAGTTGAAGAGATCACTAGAAATGAAGAGAAAAAGGAAATATTTATTAAAAGAGCACTTCATATTGTAGTGTTTCGGGTACCAAATATCAGGAATTGAGAATGTTGAAAATGAAAAAGGTAATTCAAACATTGAGCAAAGTGTTCCAATCCAATAGTTGAGGTCTGGTAATATGAAAATTCTGGTAAACAATTAAAGTCTAGGAAAATTCATGGGTAAAAGCTGAATATTAGGTACTGGGTACTAGGTAATGATGTGAAATGAAGTTTTAAGATCTTAGTGTTATCTAATGAGTCTGATAGTCTATTAACCAAGTATATTAAAGATAACTATGCAAGGATTTCTGATATGCTGACAAGCGTGTTATTTATGAGAAATTTAAATGATAATCAATCTAACATGATGGTTTTATTTACATGAGATATTTTTTAAAAAAAATTGTTTTTTGAAAAGCGATTTAATGAGTGAAATTTTTTATTGCAGGAGATGCAGATTGCAATGTAGAGTTTGGGTATGGATGGTCAGGAAAATCAAATTTGCAGATAGATCTGATAATGTTACAAGGTTCAATGGTATGATTTAGAATCTCATGCTAGAATAGAGTTCGTTGTGAAGATACACCGGATACCAACAAACTAGACTTTGGAGTTTAAGCATGCAGAAAAGAAGTGTATACATTTTGGGGATTACTCATTCCTAAAATATTCAAACCAAGGATGAACCTAAATGCAAGAATGGAAATTCCACCTAATCATTCTGAATATATGGGAATTTCCTACATTTTGTTTGAGCGGATTTGTTTGGTTCCAAGAAGGAACCAAGAAATTAAAAGGATAAAAAACTTGAAGTGCATATTGGAGTTGCCCTTCATTGACTTCGATTGCAATTCTCTTACCAACCACTATATTCCACGTACCTTCACGTGATTCTCCCTTGGATTTCCTCTCATGTATTTGTCTTATCCTATCTATGTCTTATTTCAATAAAAGGCTAGAGAATTCCCCTTTTTTGTTTTAAGTTCAGAATTTGTGGATGTCGAAAGAGTCAAAACTTCTCTAAGTTTTGTTCTTTTTTCCTATTTTCTAAATCATTCTAGTCTAAAAACTTATATGCACGTAGAATTTAATCAATATCAAATCCAATTTCATAGCTACCTATCTCATCAATCTTTGTAGTTGGTTTTGTTATTTTAGCTTAACAAGACTATGTGCTACACTATTTAAAGGTGCGTGCAAAACCTACTCGATGTCCAAACTAAAACCCCTCTCTTTAAAAGATTGCACCATTTTATATGTAGCTGTGAAGCAATCTAGTGAAGTATTAAGTGGTTTTCCTTGATTTGATTAACTCTTTGGGGCATGCATGGAGAATAACCAGGACAATTTTTAATTTTCAGTATTTTTCAAGATGTGCTTTGTGTTTCTTCTATGTTTATGCTATTCCTGTGTGGTTTAGATATCTTGATAAGTGGTGTTCATAGATTCTACATAAAGAATTTAGGCTTTTGGATTGATGTGTATGGTGTTGTCATAATAGTGGTTTACAATTCCTGAGAGGAACAAATTTTAGCTGAAATCACATATTTTTAAAAAATATAATGATTTAAGCCTTAAAAAGTTTCATTTTAAGGATTCCAACTGAAGAGGGTTTGATCAAATCACCTTAGATCAAACCCCCTTGGATAGAACCTCACTAGTTTTAAACCATACCTATAAATGCATCTCCTTTACACCTATCAAAATGCTGATAAAAAAATCACTTTTTATTTAGATTTTGGGGGATCAAATGAATTCATTTAAAATTTATTTCAAATGATTATGGTATTCCTTAGAACAATCTATCCAATGAATATAATTTTAATATGTTTTGGTTTTGTTATGTATTTGTTTTTTAAGTTTTATTAAACATAGGTTTTTCATCGAAAATGAATTTCTTTGTTCTTCACATGTGGAAAAATAGAAGATTATCAAAAAAAAAAAAGAAAAATATGAGTGCACTAGATATTGAAGTCCTTGATCCAACAAAAAATTAAATTAAATTTTGACATATACAAAAAAGTTACAGCGTTATCAGTTACTTTGTCTGAATTGTAATTTGTTTGACTTTGAAACTTGATTAAGGAAAAAATATTCAATAAAAATATCTAACCAAGTGGAAGCACTAGATATAAGAGTTACAAATCTAAATTTGAAAGAATTAGAATTTTATCCTTCATGGAAAAAAAGTTATGTGTTATACGGTGGTGTCACTTTTTAAAAATGTTGTTCTCTGAAAAAAATCTATTTTCATGGGAGATGGAAAAAGAAGTGCAATTTGATTCCAAAATTTGAAAAAAATATTTTTAGAATCTACAGACAAAATTTGATGAGACTCTAGTTTGCACCATCTTCAAATTCCTCACAGTTTAGCCGCTATAGGTGCCCGAATGTGAAGATTTAGTTAAAAATAATAATTTTAGTGTCGAGTTTGGCCAAAAATTTGATGAGACTCTAGAGAGAGATATGTTCACCAGTGTGTGAATTGGATTTGCAGTATTTTTAACAGAGGTGTCTAGGAGAAATTTATTTTCTCTACATTTCTCCATAGTTGTGTTTCAACACTTTTAGTTCTAAAGGTGAGTTGACAGTGGTAGTATCTTACCTCATGCAAGAGGTTTTGAGGTATTATGCTTTGGAAGATGGTTTTTGAAGTTACAGTGTATGATGAAGTAGGTTGTGTTGTGTGGGCTCACAACACATCCCAAGACTACAAGACTTGGGGACCCAAGTGAAAAATAACACTTATGGTAGATTTTGGCTAGTTGAAGAGATCACTAGAAATGAAGAGAAAAAGGAAATATTTATGAAAAGAGTACTTCATATTGTAGTGTTTCGGGTACCAAATATCGGGAATTGAGAATGTTGAAAAGGAAAAAGGTAATTCAAACATTGAGCAAAGTGTTCCAATCCAATAGTTGAGGTCTGGTAATATGAACATTCTGGTAAACAATTAAAGTCTAGGAAAATTCATGGGTAAAAGCTGAATATTAGGTACCGGGTACTAGGTAATGATGTGAAATGAAGTTTTAAGATCTTAGTGTTATCTAATGAGTCTGATAGTCTATTAACCAAGTATATTAAAGATAACTATGCAAGGATTTCTGATATGCTGACAAGCAAGTTATTTATGAAAAATTTAAATGATAATCAATCTAACATGATGGTTTTATTTACATGAGATATTTTTTTAAAAAAATTGTTTTTTGAAAAGCGATTTAATGAGTGAAATTTTTTATTGCAGGAGATGCAGATTGCAATGTAGAGTTTGGGTATGGATGGTCAGGAAAATCAAATTTGCAAATAGATCTGATAATGTTACAAGGTTCAATGGTATGATTTAGAATCTCATGCTAGAATAGAGTTGGTTGTGAAGATACACCGGATACCAACAAACTAGACTTTGGAGTTTAAGCATGCAGAAAAGAAGTGTATACATTTTGGGGATTACTCATTCCTAAAATATTCAAACGAAGGATGAACCTAAATGCAAGAATGGAAATTCCACCTAATCATTCTGAATATATGGGAATTTCCTACATTTTGTTTGAGCGGATTTGTTTGGTTCCAAGAAGGAACCAAGAAATTAAAAGGATAAAAAACTTGAAGTGCATATTGGAGTTGCCCTTCATTGACTTCGGTTGCAATTCTCTTACCAACCACTATATTCCACGTACCTTCACGTGATTCTCCCTTGGATTTCCTCTCATGTATTTGTCTTATCCTATCTATGTCTTATTTCAATAAAAGTCTAGGGAATTCCCCTTTTTTGTTTTAAGTTCAGAATTTGTGGATGTCGAAAGAGTCAAAACTTCTCTAAGTTTTGTTCTTTTTTCCTATTTTATAAATCATTCTAGTCTAAAAACTTATATGCACGTAGAATTTAATCAATATCAAATCCAATCTCATAGCTACCTATCTCATCAATCTTTGTAGTTGGTTTTGTTATTTTAGCTTAACAAGACTATGTGCTACACTATTTAAGGATGCGTGCAAAACCTACTCGGTGTCCAAACTAAAACCCCTCTCTTTAAAAGATTGCACCATTTTATATGTAGCTATGAAGCAATCTAGTGAAGTATTAAGTGGTTTTCTTTTATTTGATTAACTCTTTGGGGCATGCATGGAGAATAACCAGGACAAATTTTAATTTTCAGTATTTTTTATGCTTTATTTTAGAATAGATTTTTAAATTCTTGAAAATGTTCCACAAATTTTTTGCTATCATAGTGCTAATTTGCATAAGAGATTTTAATTACCATTTAAATAAAACATAAAACAATATTTCATTCCTTGAATACTTCACAAATCGAATGATCAAATTAAGACAAACATCATTCAGGAAAACAATAAGAAGTAGATTAAACTCTTATTGTTTCTACTGTTATTAAAACAGATAAACAATATTTACAAAACTGGCACAATCACCAGTGTACAAAGAATCTGAAGCTCCAGATTGTTTCCAACTACACTAAGAGAACTTAGAGAATACATTACAACATGTACTAAAATCTTACTGCTAACCAAGAAGACAAAGAGAAGCTCTTATTACTCAAAATCAAGATGCAACTCTCTCCTTCTGCTAGCTGACTAATTCCTAACAGTCCTAACTTTCTTTTAAATCCTTCTAACAAAGCTCTATTTTCTTCCAAAAGTTCTAAGCTTTTCCAACTAGCAAGCATGCCTTATATACAAGATGTAATCAACTTGAATGTGATGTCCCTTGCACTAGGATTTTACAAAATATCTGCTTCACTACATGAAGGTCGACCCTTCGATCCTTTGAGGAAAGTCGGTTGTGCATTTAATGTGAATCATTGTTGTCCATGCTGATGGAGGGTTTTTGGAAAAGATCTGTAGCTCTTTTGTTGCTACAATATTTACATCAAGCCTTCGTGTCCATCCTTGAACTCCTTCTCAGGGTCAACTTGAATGCACCAAGATTTCCTGCCATTAATACCAACTGCCTCTGTCATCAGTGGTTGCCACAACTGTCCTTCTGAGTCATGGCTTTCTTCATTGAAGTGGCCCTCTTCCCGATCTGGGCTTTTTTTTTTTGCACACTTTAACCACCTGTTGAAAGCACTGTCGGACCTCCTTACCAATCTAAAACACCATCTGTGCCAATCAATCGCCACCTGTTTCCAAAAGAAATCCACCCGGCCACACTCTGTTAGTCTTTTCTTCATAGGAGCGGTCAATCAGTCAAAGGCTCATCTTAGCCCTCTCTAATTGGATGATCACATGCCATGCAAGATTCCTTGGTGGTCAAAAGTGGTTTATGCATCATGTGTCACTATAACCTCATCCCTTCGGCTAGAATTTATGCCGAAGGTTTTACCCTTTGCCAACCTTAGACCCTTGGTGGGACCCTTCCACGTCAGTAAGACTCATGGCGAAATCACTTTTGTGTCGCCCAGACCTCCTTGTGGTCATACCGATAGATTCCCCCTTCCTTGTGCCTTGTCGGCATGACCAAATGTACTTGCTGAGACCTCCCTCTAAAGGAAAGTCTCCCCGAAAGGTATAACTTTTATCGTGGTCAGTGAGACATAGAGAAGGGACTTCTTCCCGAAGGAAATCTCCTGTCAAAGCTCTTTGCTTTGCTGACTGTTGGTGAGACTTAAAACCTTCGCCAAGACCTTTTGGCGAAGAAGGTGACTCCCACTGAAGTGAAATCCTTTTTTTCTGCCGATAGAACATTCCTAGTCGTCGTGACTTTGATTGATGTCATGCTGATAGTTGACTGCACATGAATTTTGCTCGCTGTGACATCTCTAGGGTCTTGCTGATTTTGCCTTAGCTGATTTCTTATATCAACTAGATTTGAGGAATGTCTTCCAACCGATCCTCAGCTAAGACATATCATCAAGTGTAGGATTTAACCCTACAAAAAGAAGGTCTGCATTAGTCCTTAATAGCAAATAAGGCATATTATAATAAAATCACCATTGCTTATAATTATTTTAGTGAATTCCTAACAAGAAGAAAAACCAAATTAGGTTGAGACAGAACCAAGATTAAATCAGATAGATCAAAAGTCAAAATCAGAAGGAAAAAACACAAGAATTCCAAAGAGGAAAGCCAGTAACCAGAAGCAAAGAAATCAAAAGAAAAGGGGGACCCATTTTGATCTAGACCAAAGTGGGGTGGTTATGCAAGGCATAACAAATGGTGACTTGGCTGGGAAAATGGTTTAACCATTTTCATGAATCCAAAGGATTCAGCTACCTAGAACTCCTGGTTCATGAACATCACAACTCCAGTTAGGTCGATTAGAACAAGCAAGGTAGAGCTAAAATCTCAAATGTAAGTCAAACAATGGCTACCCCTAAATCTATGTGTGTGCTTGATAGTGCATCATTCCTTTCATAAAGTTCTCCATCTTTCGAATAAAAATGTGTAAAATTTGGGCTACATGAGTTGATTTCCTTCGTGCAATGATATCTTGGGCATTGCTCCACTGCTAGTCAGGCATCCATAGCCTTGACGAAGATACCTCTAGTTCTCTCACAAAATTGTTGTACTGCCAGACAGGCGTCCATAGCCCCAGTAGAGATACTGGAATCACCCATTCATATTGTTTCTTCTTCTTTTGATAATTCTTTTCTTTTCTTTTCTTTTCTTTTGGATTTTTAGATATTTCATTTAATTATGCTTCTTTTTTTTCAATATGTCAGATGTTTAATATCTGATCTGGGTTGAAAACTACAATGGACCTCATAACAGCACTTGGAAGTTAGATATTTCACTCAAATTTTACAATATTGTCATCCTAAGATAAATACACTACTAGAAGAGGAGATGATTTTAGGGATTTATGGAAAATTCAGGGGAATTGATGAATGCTACTTACTTGGTACCTTGTTCTTGAAAAACTTTCCACAACCTTTATTGAAAACAAACATGAAACAAAGAATTTAGGACAGAATCATCGAATCAGATAACGTGAAAATATCTAAACCACTTCTCTCCTAATGACCAAAGTATGCTTCAAATAACAACCCACAGCTTCAGATGGAAGGAACAGATCAACCCCCAAAGAGCAGAACACACAGAAAACAAAAAAAACAAAACAAAATGAGATGGAAACAAAAATACAATCAGCAAGCCAAACTCAAACAAAGAACAGTAGACTACAAAGAGACAAAAAGTGAATTAATTACACAAGGAGCAGTAAGCTATTTATATAAAGGAAAAATTTGCTCACAAACCAAAGTACAATGCTATATACATAACCGCAGATTATCTACAAACAAGAGATAAAATAAATTACTTACATAATGAAAACAACGAAAACTTATATACAGAATAGAAGTTTAACAAGCCTGATGATTCAAAATAGTGCTTGAGGAAATGCCCATTAATAGGCAAAGGAACCAGTTCCCCAATTAAGCTACTCAGTCTAAAAGCATTTTCCCCTAGGATTTCAACAATTTGATAAGGACCCAGCCATAGTTTGTCAAACTTATGATGGTTGCCCTTCTTTTCATTGGCTTTATCCCATAACAGTACTAGGTCTGATATCCTAAACACTTTTATCTTGGCTCTTTTGTCAAACCATCATTTGACAACAGACTGATGTTTGAAGAACTATTGTAAAGCAGCATCTCTTTGTTCTTCTAGATTTAACAGAGCAGCTAGTCTTACCTCTATCCTATTGTCACTGGAGTAAAATTTCTACATGAACTCCAAAATAGGTATTTGTAGATGGATGGGAAAGATAGGCTCTTGGCCATAAACTAGCTTGAATGGTGAGGTGTTTAAGGCAGCCTTAATCCTAGTCCTATCTACCCATAATGTGAATCTAAGCTGGGTGTGCCAGTCTCTAGGGTTATGCTCTAACAGTTTCTTAACCACCCCTAAGAGATTCTTATTGGTAGACTCTGCAACTCCATTTCCTTGCGGATAATAGTTTGAGGAATACTTCAAGACAATCTTGTGATCATAGGCCTAAGAAATAAACTCAGTAGAAGAAAAAACGGAACCATTATCACATACCAGAGCGAAGGGTACCTCAAACCTTGTAGTGATGCATTCGGTGAGGAACTTGATCACTACCTCAGTTGTGCTATTTATGCAAGGTATGGCCTCTGTCCATCTCGTACAATAATTAGTAGCAGTCAAGATAAACTTATGTCCTGCAGAGGAATTCGGGTTAATCACTCCAATGAAATGCAGTGCCCACTGGGCAAATGGCCTTACCTCATAAATAGGTTGTAGTGGCATGGTTGCATAGCGTTCCCTTGGTGCAAAAACCTAGCAAGTGTGACATGTCCCCACATGCTGGTGTGCTTCCTTGAATACACAGGACCAATAATAACCAGATCAGAGAATCTGGTGTGCCAATGAATCTGTAGAACCATGACCTGTACCATGTTTCTCATGAAACTCAGAGATCACTTGCTTGGCCTCTTGATGATCAAGGCACCTCAGGTATATTCCTTTGAAGTTCCTCCTCTATAGAAAACTTCCCTTGAACATATAATGAGAACTCTTCAGTCTCAGAGCTCTCCTTTGAGTTGAATTCATCATGTCCAGACATCGATTGTTAAGCATCAGGTGGACAACATCATCATACCAGGGATCATCAGAAAAGGATTGGGTTGTGTATTGTTGACAGACAATATTATCACCGGCATTTGCCATGGACTGAGATAAACCCATGGCCCTGACTAGTTTCATGGGATGCATCTCCAAGTCAAATTCTACAAGATAACCATCCACTTTCCTCTTCTTTCTCCTAGCTCGCTCTGCATTAGTAGGGACTTCACAGCCGCATTAGGAACTACAATGATGACTTGACTTCGAATGATGTAATGTCAAAATTTCTTGATGGCCCGAACCAGCGCGAAGGCTTGCTTCTCTAGAGGTGGGTACTTGATCTCCGCATTTTTGAATGGAGGCTCATGAATGCAATTGGTCTCTCCTCCACCTCTTCTTGTCGTTGAGTTAATACAGCCGCGCATGAATGCTCAGAGGTGAAAGAGTAAATGTAGAACGACTTGAGCTAATCAGGGCTGGCAAGCATGGGTGCTTATGAAATGTACCGCTTGACTTGCGAGAATGCGGACTTCACCTCCTTTGTCCACTCTATTCTGGCGTCCTTCTTCATCATTTGGTTTAATGGCTTTACAATCTCTACAAATCTCGTGATGAACTTTCTCACGAAGTTAATTTTCCCGAAGAAAGACTTCATTTCTTTCTTACTTCCTGGCCAGCTGATCTTCAAAATGGACTCAAATCAGTCTGGATCGATTGATATTCCCCTTTTAGAGATTATATTTCCCAAAAGCTTGCCCTCTGTGACTCCAAACACACATTTTTTTGGATTCAATGAGACTCCATACTAGATGCATCGTTCCAAAACCTTGGCCAAGTCAGCAGCGTGGTTTAATCAGTCCTTGGAGAACACTATTAGGTCATCTATATAAACAATAATACATTTTCCAATCAGGTCCTTGAAAGCTATGTCCATGGCGCATTGGAAACTAGTTCCAGCATTTATCAGGCCGAATGGCATCCTTTTGTATGTGAACGTCCCCACTTGGTAGTGAAAGTCGTCTTCATCCTGTCCTCACAGTTAACCATCACCTGATTGTATCTAGAGTAGCCATCCATGAAAGACATCATCTGTGCTCCATTGACAGTCTGTAAGACTTCATCCAAAGAAGGAAGTGAATAGTTATCCATTTCTGATGCTCTATTTAGATTTCTAAAGTCAACACACAGTTTGATCTCCCCATTTTTCTTGCAGACTGGAACTAGGTTGGCTACCCATGTTGAATGGTGCATAGGGAAAATTATCCTTGCAGACAAAAACTTTGGAACTTCTTTGTAGATCAATGGCTCAATCAGGGCATTGACAGGGTGCTGCTTCTGTCGGAAAGGTTTAACCTCAGGCTTTAAGGGGATGGTGTGGGTCATGACAACATAATCAAATATTTGGAGGTCTTGATACCCCCAGGCAATCACAGAAATATCCCTTTTTAGTGCCCTCAATATGTCTTTTCTAATTTATTTAGGGTAGGCCTTCCCTATGTAGACATTCCTTTCAGAACCCGAGTCAGCTAGGTTAACCATTTCATATTCACCTCCCTTGCCTTTAGTTGATATATTTTCTTGAGCCTTCGGATCTGAGTCAAAAATTCTCTCCAATGCCACCATTCCCTTGGGAATGCTATTACTTTTCAAATTAAGGACTCCTTCTGTATCACATTCCTCAGGATTCCAATCTCCTTGGTCCCTATTGGATTCATCTATAATTTGTCCTTCAAAAACATCTAAACTTTCCAGGAAAGCAAGGATATGTCGATCATCATCAAAGACCTAGAAGTTCTTGATATTATTAGGAACAACTGGGGTGGTTATTAGTTCTACTGAGAATCTTTTGAATTTGGAGCCTTACATAGGCTCCAAGGTGCTTGCAGCAACAACCAGTGAATCAGCCACCTAATTTTCTTCTCTAGGGATTAAGCTGATCCCAAATGCATCAAAGTCTTCGATCAGATTCCATACCCTGTTTCTATATGCTGCTAGCATTTTATTGTGGCAGGTGTACTGGTTGGGCACTTGCTTGATAACAACTTCTGAATCTCCCTTGACCATCAGGGCTGTAACTTTCTTCTGGTGTGCAAACATCAATCCTCGTGCCAGAGCTTCATACTTAGCTACATTATTAGTGCATCCAAATTGGAGCCTGTAAGAGGCAAAGAAAACTTTCCCTTTCGGGCTAGTTAGTACAATTCCAACACCACAACCGATTTTGGACTTAGATCCATCAAAGGTTAGGGTCCACAACTGATCAGAAGTAGGGGGTAATCCTTTTGAAGTTTTCATAGGTATTTGAATAGGATCAACCAAAGGTGGGAGTTCCTGATCCTTGGGATCAGTCACAAGGGAAGAATTCTCTAAAGATTCTCTAGGTATACTTTGCAATTCTAGCTCAGTTACATCATCTAACCTCTGGTTATTTTCCCGACAGTCATTTGTCCCTTTTGTTGATTCCTTGAGTTTTGTTTCATTTATGAGTGTAGGGGTACCAAACAAACCTTGGGCTGCTCTTTATCAACATGCTAATTAAGGAGTATATCCGGGGTGGGATCTATTTGAGAAAGAACTCCTATTGAAGGCACCCTATCCCTGGTTAGTATTATTGCTTCTTGGACTTCGAATAGAAAGTGGTCTGCAGCTATCTCAAAATGCCTCGGGCTATTCTTTTTAGCTTGAGGGATACAACCGAAGGTGTCGATACAGAGTTGACACATCAATTCAAAGTGGTTTTGATAGTGTACCCTGCACCAATTTGGGAGTAAAAGACCTAATAGACTAGTGTCTTCTCCTAAGACCAGTTGGTCTTGTTGCAGCTTTCTAATAAGGGCCTGTTGATTTTCATTAATCGTGGGGTTAGGGAACTTTAGTTTTGGCATGTCCTTGGCATTGAGAACCAAGAAGGTTAGAATTTTTTCTTATTTATAAACCCCTATTTCGGTCTCAAAGTAAGCTACCTCATTGGGACAATCGTACTCAGTGATGATATCCTGAGGCAAGGCTCACTTTCGATCCTAATCTGGTTAGGAATCCCTTTCCATGATAGCCACATATGTGAAAATTCCAAGGAGAGATATCCCCCTAAATTTTTCATCAGATCTCAGCTTAGTAGCATACCATAGGTCTCAGGGATATCAACTACCTGAATGTTAATGTTAGTTAGGATCCTAGGATCAGACCCAACTTGGACATGTATGTTCTTTAACTCCCACACTACATTGACCTCTGTTTTGTCCAGTTGAATGACTTTCTTATTGGTTTGAATGGGGTTCAATCCCAACCTCTTGCATATGGAGAATGGCATGACATTTCCTAAAGCCCCCGAGTCCAATAAACAGTTGTGCAAGTTCTCGCCAGCAATTCTTAAGCTTAAAAGGAAAGGTGGAGTACCTACCTTGCTTCTATATGAGGCTACATTCATGTCTGTAGGAGGTGTAACCTTGCTCTTTCCTTTTGCCTTATTTTCTTATTCCAGAGCTTTCAACACTATCTCCCTTTGAGTAGGGCACCACTTCAAAATGTCAAAGTATGAAAAAGACGTTTTCTATTTCTGCATCTCAGAAATAATGTCAAATTCTACGTTAAAACTTGGATTACTTTTGGAAACAGTAGAGGGATTACCCTTGTTATGGAGGTCAAACGGCCCCTTTGGTGGAGAAATATTGTTATCAACACTTTTATTTTGGGGCACCATGTGATTAGGGGGTGTTGATGTAGTAAATGGACCCTTACTTTGATTTCTCAGGAAGTGTCCCCTTTTTGACTGAAAGGCTTGGGCATCGTATGAATCTTCCTCAGGTTCATTTTCTTCTTGTCTTGGGAATGAAAACTCCTCTTCAAAGAGCTCATAAGTCATGGCAGTATCCATTGAGTCACCTCCTTTGTTCGAATTCCCTTGGAATGTGTGGGCATCTTCATGTGCCATTTTGACAACTTTCTCCATTTGAGGGCAATTTACCTCCGAATGAGTCGTGGTATCATGCAGCCTACACCAGTTAGTCATGAAATTCAAATCGGCCACATTTACAGTATGTGACCTCTCCTAATTTGCTTGATAGTCATGAGAAACTCCCCCATTATTGGGCCCTGTATTCCATTGCCTGTTGTTGTTAGCCCTTTGATTGTATCCTCTGTTTTGGTTTTGGTACCCTTGGGTAGAGGAGTTTTGGCCCTGATAACCCCTTTGGTTGTAGTTATTATGATTCTAATAGCTACCCTGATTATTTTGGGAAGGGTTCAACCGAAGCTAATCCATGTCGTTTGTAACTTGGGACAACGTTTTCTTCAATGTTTCTACTTCATTTGTAAGTTGGATTGTCTTCTCACTCTCCACATTCTTAGCAGCATGTGGCTGACCACCATGACTTGGTGTTCCAACTTTGTTATAATGACCCTGAGACCTTTGAGGAAGCTATGATTTCTGAAAGGGATTAGAAGTTCCAGTAGCAAATAATGGGATAGGTGGTTGAGTTTGCAATTCAAATATAGGCCCGTAGTGGGAAGGAGACATTCCTGGAACAACATTGAATAAAGGGGGTGTACTAGATGTCTAATACCCTACTAAAGGAAAAACTCACCCAAACCTGGTTGAGAGTTGGTCTGTTGCTGTAACTTAATGGCTAAATGATAAACCTTGGATAGTGTATCAATATCCGCTGGTAGATAAGTTCTTTGTAAGAACAATCCCAGCAAAGGGTCTATAACCCTAAAGTATGCCTGAATGGCACTGTCCTCGGTAACTAGATAGGGATCCTGCAGCCTCCTATACATTCTTTGGAACTTGGTATTGAATAAGGGTAGGGATTCACATGGCTCCTTCCTAATGGTGGCGAATTGGTGATACAGAAGTGTTGGGTCCACATAGACTCTAAGCTGATTGATGAAAGCATTTTCCAAATCTATCCATGACAGAATAGAGCCTTGGGGAAGATTAAGATACCAGTTGTATGCCATGTCCCCTAAGGAATAAGGGAACAGCCTGCAAACTACATCATGATGAGCTATTTGAGCTCGGGTACAAGCATCCTTGAAAACTTGTATGTGCTCTTCAACACTCCTTAATTCACCATGGATGTATTTAGGGCATAAATTCTTAGGGTTCTTAGGCATATCGTGAAAACCTCCAGGGATAGTCCCCAATGGAGAGGGATTATTCTGAAAGAATGCCATTGGTGGTGGTAGTGGTTGAGCCAGCTATTGTATGGGTTGAACTAGCTGTAATGACAATTGACATGGATTGGATGGTGGATTGATGGGTATCCACTAAGGTATTGGTGAAAAACCTCGTGGACTTAGTGGAGCTGATAAAGGTGGTATGATGGTTGGCCCAATCTTATGACTCTTGCATTTTATTGGGGTCTTGAGTTCTATCAAGGGTGATGGATTTTTAGCTGATTGAAGAACTCTATAGGTCTTTTCCAGGGATGAAAACCCAGGTTTATCCAGTTTTCCCTTCTAGGCCCTCTTTCTAGTGCCAGTTCCTATTGATGGCGATTTTGGCACCACAACAATGCAAGAAGAATATTGCTACTCTGCTTCTCCTGAAATAGAAAGGCAACAAATGGATGTCTTAGCTCCCAAGGTCTTTGTAGTTGGGTCTCAACTATACTGATGTTACGCAGTGGTCAATGCAATAGTATTATTGAAGGGGCCTGCTGGTGTTAAGCTTCTGGATTGTTCTAAGATCAAGCATGAAATGAAACCTACTTTAACTGGGGTTTTAAAGAAACAACAAAAGATAGATCATGGTTTTGAAATAGAAAAGAACAATAGTTCATCCAATCTTAACCAGACTTGTTAACTTCAAGGAATCTGTAAACCAAAACTGTAGAACAAGATGAGCTTGTGATTGACACACAACCTCTTTCATTCACAGTACTAATTCACATAACAGATTTTAATTACCATTTAAATAAAACATAAAACAATATTTCATTCCTTGAAGACTTCACAAATTGAATGATCAAATTAAGACAAACATCATTTAGGAATACAATAAGAAGTAGATTAAACTCTGATTGTTTCTACTGTTATTAAAATAGATAAACAATATTTACAAAACTAGCACAATCACCAGTGTATAGAGAATCTGAAGCTTTAGATTGTTTCCAACTACACTAAGAGAACTTAGAGAATACATTACAACCTGTACTAAAATCTTACTGCTAACCAAGAAGACAAAGAGAAGCTCTTATTACTCAAAATCAAGATGCAACTCTCTCCTTCTGCTAGCTGACTAATTCCTAACAGTCCTAACTTTCTTTTAAATCCTTCTAACAAAGCTCTATTTTCTTCCAAAAACTCTAACCTTTTCCAAGAGGCAAGCATGCCTTATATACAAGATGTAATCAACTTGAATGTGTTGTCCATTGCACTAGGGTTTTACAAAATATCTACTTCACTACATGAAGGTCGGCCCTCTGATCCTTTGAGGAAAGTCAGTTGTGCATTTAATGTGAATCATTGTTGTCCATGCTGATGGAGGGTTTCTGGAAAAGATCTATAGATATTTTGTTGCTATAGTATTTACTTCAAGCCTTCGTATCCATCCTTAAACTCCTTCTCAGGGTCGCCTTGAATGCACCAGGATATCCCGCCATTAATACCAACTGCCTATATCATCAATGGTCACCACAACTATCCTTCTGAGTCATGGCTTTCTTCATTGAAGTGGCCCTTTGCCAGATCTGGGCTTTTTTTTTTTTGCGCATTAACCACCTATTGAAAGCACTATCGAACCTCCTTACCAATCCGAAACACCATCTGAGCCAATCAATCGCCACCTGTTTCGAGAATAAATCCACCCGGCCACACTCTGTTAGTCTTTCCTTCACAAGAGTGGTCAATAAGTCAAAGGCTCATCTTAGCCCTCTCTAATTGGACGATCACATGCCACACAGGATTCCTTGGTGATCAAAAGTGGTCTGAATGGTATCGCATGTTGGTTAGACACTATTGGTGTCTCCCCGATGTGATATTACCACTATGCACTTATTGGCATGACACAAGACATTTGGTAAGACACTTCGGCGAACCTTAGGATTCCAATGGCGATCCTCATTTTCATGTTGGGGAGACTATCGCTCATTGTTGTGACCTCATAGCAAAGTCTCCTTACTCATATGGAATCTCCCCAATTTCCTCGTATTCTCACTGAGCTTGCTCCCTTATACTTCTGTACTACCTTTCCCTTCGCCACGACATCTCCGCGAGCTCCTTTTCCTTTTAGCGAATGCGTTCATTCTCTGTGGAGGCACGTCCTATCGATGAGACACAAAGATCTCACCAAGACCCTCTTGGGATGGAATCCCCATCTGCAGATGCCTGTTATTTCATGTCGGCAAGAGTTTAAGCGAACTCCTTTTCATTCTTGCCGAGCCCACTTTGCATTAGGAAGATCCCATCAAGTTGGCAAGATGTCACGCTGAGCTTTTGTTTTCTATCATCGAGCTCATTCTACATCGGCGAGAGTTACAGCAACGCCAGACTCCTTCGGTGAGCCTCATTTCATTTTGGTTAGAGCCTGTTGAATCGACAAGAGATTATGCCGATATTCCTTCATATCGGTGAGACCTTTCTTCTTCACTGAGACCTTATATCGAGGTCTTCTTCTGCCGAGTTGCTTGATTCCATCGTCAAGACACTTCAGGGTCACCAAGACCTCTTAGCAAGCTCTAATAGTTACGCTGATCCCTTTTTATTTCAATAAGACTTCCTCCGATCAGCGAGAGCTATGGTGACACCCATTTGTTCTCCTTGGGCTCCTTTGTTTCAGTGAGACCTTTCACCATCGGTGAGACCCTTCACTGATCTTTTTCACTCTCGTTGGGCTTTCTCCATGTCACTGAGACATTCTTTGGTTGGCGAGACTTTACATCGATAGAAGCTCCCTTGCACCGAACTCTATTGTCGCCAAGACCTTCTTGGGTCAGCAGGACATTCTACCAAACCTGTTGTATTCCCTTCGAGTCACCCCGAGTTAGAGTCTTTCGGCATGACTTCCCTATTCGGCAAGACACTTCGCCGAAGACATCATCCTTTAGTGATCCTTTCCTTTCGAGAAGACCCTTATGTAGTCATACCGACATGTATTCTTTTGTTTCACATGTGTCATTGTAACCTCATCCCTTTGGCTAGACTTTATGCTAAAGGTTTTACCCTTTTCTGACCTTAGACCCTTGGTGGGACCCTTCTGCATTGGTAAGACTCCTGGTGAAATCACTTTTGTGTCGCCCAAACCTCCTTGTGGTCATATCGATAGATGCCCCCTTCCTTGTGCCTTGTCGGTGTGACCAAATGTACTCGCCGAGAGCTCCCTCCAAAGGAAAGTCTCCCCAAAAGGTATAACTTTTAACGGGGTCGGTGAGACATAGAGAAGGGACTTCTTCTCGAAGGAAATCTCCTGCCGAAGCGCTTTACTTTTTTGATTGTCGGCAAGACTTAAAACCTTCGCCAAGACCTTCTAGCAAAGAAGGTGACTCCCACCGAAGTGAAATCCTTTTTTTCTACTGATAGAACATTCCTAGTCGCTGTGACTTTGTTTAATGTCATGCCAATAGTTGACTGCACATGAATTTTGCTCGCTGTGACATCTCTGGGGTCTTGCCAATTTTGCCTTAGCTAATTTCTTAGATCAACTAGATTTGAGGAATTCCTTCCAACCAATCCCCAGCTAAGAAATATCATCAAGTGTAGGATTTAACCTTACAAAAAGAAGGCCTGCATTAGTCCTCAACAGCAAATAAGGCATATTATAATAAAATCACCATTTCTTACAATTATTTTAGTGAATTCCTAACAAGAAGAAAAACCAAATTAGGTTGAGATAGAACCAAGATTAAATCAGATAGATCAAAAGTCAAAATCAGAAGGAAAAAACACAAGAATTCCAAAGAGGAAAGCCAGTAACCAGAAGCAAAGAAATCAGAAGAAAAGGGGGGCCCATTTTGATCCATACCAAAGTGGGGTGGTTATGCAAGGCATAACAAGTCTCATGCAAGATAATTCTTCAATATGGAAGTTGAGAAACTTTGAAAATATTTAACCAAAGATTTTATCCTCTGAGTTTATTCACCTTTGGTAGAGTCACTAAGTGTAGAATTCATGATACAATTGACCACGGTGAACTTAATTGTGAGAATTTTTTTAACAAAGGTAAGTTTGGCTATGTGGAAGGTGATTCCATTAAATGAAGAAGTTTTAACTGCTGGAAGAAAGGGATTGTTAATAAGAAAAGAGAATAACCCTAGTGGAATTAAAAATACTAAAAAAATAGCTGATACATCAAAATGGTTTGATAACTACAATTTATATAAGGAAAATCCTAACGTTTTGCAAGAAAATAAGAGAGCATGTCAAGATTTAGAGACATTGCATCAAAAATGAGGAAATGACATTGATGAGTCATCATTCTCTTTATACATGGAAAACACAAGTGAAAAGAAAGAGTGAGAAAATTGACTGGGAGATGCATGTCTTTTTCTCCAAGTTGAAAATTCACAAGCTAAAAGAAGAATTTTTTTTTATTTCATACAAGATACAAAGTATCAAGTTTTTACTTTTTCTCCCTCTGAAAAGTGGTCTCGTGCTCACTTCTTCTGTCCTAATCACAGAACTAGTCCTGGCTTCCCGTAAGTTCGTCATCATTCCCGAATCACTTGGTGAGCCTAGCGGTGAATCTCAAGCACAACCTTCTCTGTCTATTGAGGTAAAACATAGAGTTCCTACAAATTCCATGTTTAACTCTTTGGATGAGGTTCTGGCCTTGTCGGCGATCTTCATGAAATTGTTGACCTTAGCTCCATAAGAGCTTGGTGGAGAGGACCTTGTGGGGCCCTCTTCCTTAGCCCTTGTTGCGAGAGGGTCAGACACTCCTCCTTTTAACATTCCACCATTGCAGGAATTTCCTCCCTCCCCCTACGATGATCTAGAGTGGGAAGCGGATGACGTCTTGGTCAATTAGTGTTAGAGGGATACCTCTTCTTTATCTTTAGATTAGATGTGTGTGTGTGTGTTGTGATGTGTTCCCCAGTGATCATGCTATGTGTTCCTGGATGACCCTCATCACCCCTATTGGTGCTTGGATATAGGTGTGGTTTTTGTGTCATAAACATACCTCTATTTCTATCATCATTCTTCCATTTTTTTGAGTTTATTTTTGATAAATTGAGGACAATGAAAAGAATTGGGAGAATTTAGGCTTCCCTTCCATGTTGACCCAATTCTTTATTTTTATTGTCTTCTCATGCATTCTTCACATGGTCTGATATAGTAGGGGCTTGATGATAGTTCATTTTATATACTATTATCATATATATATATATATGAGTAGTTCTAACCCCAAAATATTAGGCTACCCCTATGCCCTCTATTCATGTTATCTTTTCTCTTTTTCTTTTCCTTTATCTTTCTCTCTTCTTTGCTTCAGTTTTCCCTCTTATGTGTGACAACATTGCTTCTACAACACTTTGCTTTTTAGAAAATGAATTTGTTTCCCATGAATATTTTCTTGAGAATCTTCACAAACTTGTTTTTGAGAATCACATTCTCGACTTGAAACCCTAATGGAACGTGTTTCCTTCATCATGGGTTTGTAAAGAAAGAACTTGAAAACCTTCCTCCGAAGTGCGAATAGCTTTGACCTTCCCCTTGCGTGGGGGCATATTCTTCCTTTTGAATTGCTTCATGAAGTGAACATTTTTCAAAAGGATTCCTTAATGGTGAATTGATTCGAGAAAGAAACATCTCTTTTGTAGTTTCGAACAATGTGTCCCTTGAGTGGACCTCTTCTTTATGCTAGGTTCTTGAGGGACCCCCTTTGAACATTTTCCAACTTGTTGGCAATCTGTGTGACTATCTGCTTACTTGTCTGTGTGGCTGCTTTCTGACATGTCCTATCTCCAAGTAAACATGTCGCTTTACGAGTATGCCTGTGAAGCTACTTTTTGACTCTACAGAGTCCCCTTTCCTTGGGTTTCCTCCATATGAGAGATCTTGGGGGATACCTTCTTGTAGGTCTGTGGGCCTATAAGGCACTTCCTTTGAGCTTCTTCCATGCCAGAGATCTTGGGGGTCACTCCCCTATAGGTCTACAGGTCTGTAGGGTACTTCCTTTGGGTTTCCTCAATGTGAGAGATCTTGGGGGATACCTTCCTTTTAGGTCTACGAGTCTATAGGGACCTTTCTTTTGGTTTCCTCCATGTGACAAATCTTAGGGGTTACCTTCCTTACAGGTCTGCGAGTCTATATGGTGATCTCTTGGGATTCCTTCATGTGAGAGATCTTGAAGGACACCTTCCCTGTAGGTCTACGGGTCTATAGGGTGATTTCACGGCTTCCTCCATGTGAGAGATCTTGGGGGATGCTTCCTTCTAGGTTTTCAGGTCTGTAAGGCACTTTTCCAAATATCCTTCATGTGAGTGATCTTGGACAACACCTTCCTTGCAGGTCTATGGGCTTGTTAGGAACTTTCTTCCTGAGGCTTCCTTCATGTGAGAGATCTTGGGGGTTTTTTCCTTGCAGGTCCATAGGCCTGTAAGATTCTTTCATTCTTTAGCTTCATAGTTCTGTAGGGCTATGAAGTCCTTTACTTGTCCTGCAATCATAATTTTCCTAGATCATGTTCTACTTCCTCGATGGTTCAGGTATACATTTCTAACTCTACTACTTCTCTGATCTACTTTACCAAAATACTCATCATTATTTGTGCTTGCTAAAGTGGGGAAAAAATGTATAGAAGCGAATTTGCACCCCTTACGCAAATTCCCATTTCAAATTTCCTCACCTTAGAAAACCAAATTTGAAGGAAAAAATCCACATCAGCCCGCTCCCTTCGTTCCACTTGGTTTCTATTTTGTGCATCGGTAGAAGAATAATTATCGGGGACTCTCGTGCGGTGCGTAAACGTCCACATGATGTGCTTATGTCCCTTAAAAATTTATGTGTCTGAAGCCAGCTAAGGCATTACACTTCCCATTGGGGTTGATTTGTAATGCCCCTCTTCAACCAACTAACCCGAATATGGTCATTTTTCTCATTCTCCCTTCAAATTCACTCTTCCTTTAGGAAATTCATCTTCTTTTTGCACTCCCTAAGCATTCTAGCATTGATTTCTTGCATTCTCAACTCTCAAACAACACTTTACACTCCATAACAGCAACAACAACACTCCATCAACTCCATAGAGCAAGTGTGGAGCAACACCATTACAGCAAGGGCTTGAGTCCTCACATTTTCTCCTCCATTAGCTAGTGAGCTCTTGGTGGAGGTGGTAATATTTTCACTCATCTCCTCTATGATTTGGTTGAGTAGCATAATATTGTTTTGTAGTGTTATTGTGTTCTCTTCTTTCATTCTCCTTTATCATAATTTGTATACATTATCGCTATCTTTACTATTCATGGAGGTGGAAACACCAAAATGGGGGTTTGACTGAGGCAGGCCCTTATATAGCCCCCCCAAACAATTTTGCTCTTTCTTGTCTGTAGGTGGAAGTGTACTTGGAGCTAGCTGGTGAGCAGGATCTTTTGTAAGATCATTCTTATCACCCTAGATTTAGTCTACTTTCTTTATCATGTTCATTTATATATCTCGTACTTCATAGTTTTGTTTTGTTCTCCTAAAAATCATTAGCTAGATCATCAATCTATTTTCTGGTGGTTCACATTGTCATTTTGGTCCTCTAGTCATACAGATGCCAATGTACCTAAGAGACGCTAACACGCCACACTATCATCCTGAAACCATGCTTTCATCCTTGGGCAAAGAGCTACCTAAGGCACTATGTTGAACCCAAAAATTGGCTTGCCTAGCCCCATTCTGAGTTTCAAGTCTGCAGTGTGATTGAAGTACCTTATAGTCCTCATCATTCTCATCCCTCATTTCCAAACACTCCTTTAAGTTGAGGTAAGTTAGAGCAGCCTTCCCCTCTTGGCCCTCCATGACCTAGGTCGTTGAACATGGTTGGTCCCCCTCTCTTACAAGATTTCAAAAAATTTTAAGTGAAAGTTGTGCTTTCTGATTTGGATGATGTCTAGGCTAAGTGAAAAATTATATTTTAGATGAATTTCAATGATGCAAGATGCAAAAATGCAACCTATATAGAGTTTCACTAATGCAAGATTTGGAAATCCTAGAATGTCAATTAACTAATGTAAACCCTAGTACAAAGTTAATGCAAGCTAAATCTAGGACTATGATGCACTCCAAATCAAAAAATAAAATTTTCTAAATGTAGGTTCACCAAAATAAAAGGTTGAAAATGGTCGCTTTATGGTTTGGGACATAGAATGACAAGTTTTCCTTCTCTCTCATTCAAGGAAACCCTAAAAATATCAATCCAAGGATGAAATGAGGGAAAGAGATCTACAATAGGGTGTCCTAGGGACTGATTAATGACTAAAAGGGGGTTCACCACCAAGCTAGGGCTTGGAACGACTAACAACATTCAAGACCTAATTATGGAACTTAATGATATGCAAGACTTGAACAAATGACCTATAAATGAATATAAAATAGAATAAAAAATTGGAAAAGTGTAGAGGGGCACCTGGAAACCTATAGCAACTTGATTGAAGACCTAAAATGCTAAAAACATTGAATTTAATTCCTACTATGACTCATATGCCAGTCTAGGAAATTTAGTCCTAGATTAGGGTTTCTAGGCAAGAACAAAAATTTGGAAAAGATAAGTTTGCAATGCCATAATCCTTCACCAATATAAGTTAAAGAAAAATAAGAACATGAATCAAAATGTTACTAAGAAAAAATTTTATATAGTCAAAATACATAAACTTTACTATATAGGTGATAATGTCTAGGGTCCATTATAATTTTTTTTATATTAAAAGCAAGGGAAGGGTCCATTATAATATTATTATGTTAATTACTGCATGTAAAACTAATTAAATTTCATGTCATGTATAAATAATGTATCTAAAAATAGTGATTGTAAATTAATCTTATGCAACTGATTTAGTTTTATAATTAAATATTTATATTCTATGTTTGATGAAATAATATTGCTATGATCAAGTTACTAAGTATGAGGATTTAATATTTTATCCTAAGAAATAGTAATATTCTTTGAGTTATATGCTATGATAGAATATCTACCATAATCCTTGTAATGGATATTTGAAGAAATTTATCAAAGAGAAATTTCTAGGAAATATTTTAAAACATAATCCAATATGACTAAAGGTCCATGTAGTTATAGAATATTAAGTGTTTTTCTAATTTTTCATGGTTTATTTTTCATCCTCAACACTAAGCATTTTACTAGAAGGGAGATAATAATTACAAAGAAATTATAATCAAAGTTTAATTAGCACATCATATGGCTCACAATGAATTTTTTATGGAACCTAGTCTTTAGTTTGTTTGGGTAGTTCTTAACCAAAATTTTAATAGAGTTATTTTTTCGCATAGAGAAAGGTGTTATCTTAGTAATTTAAGTTATAATTACAATATTAAGATCCAATAAATTAATTTACATATTCTTTGATAAATTCTTACAGCCTTAGAGCCTCATAAGATGCTAGCTTGTAAAGAGAGTTTAATTTGACCTTGAATAAATTCAAATTTATGATTTTTAAAATTCCACTAAAGGTAAATGCATTGAAAAATGTAGTTAGAGGGTTAATTGACTTAAATTTTATCTATGTCTCAGGTATAGTGAGTTCCTTGAGAGAGATCCATGTACATTGATCTCTATTGAATTGTTACAATAAATATGTGTAACATATACTTATTGATGAAAATAACAAATAATGTCTTTCTCTAAACTAGAGATAAAACTTATTTCTATTAATTTATATAAGGGGTCCTATGTTTATAAACTCTATTGGTAATGTTACTTTTGAACTATAAAATCAGTGTCCTATGGTAAATAATTCATGATAGGTTCACATCTATATGATTTTTTGGGTGTAAGCTTGCATATTAGTCCTCTAGAGTGACTTTTTTCAATTGACATTTTAGGGTTTAATCTCAAGATGGTATGCATCCCCAACATTATGATTCAAATGTATCCCTTTATTAATGGCATATCCAATATATATTGGGACTTTTAATATTTTATTTATATCCATTAGATTATCAATCTTTGTTTCAAGATTATTTAAAATGTGAAATGAAAAATAAATCAAGATTCATAGAATTCATAAGTTTGTAAATGAGCTCTAAGGGAGTCTACACCTCAAAAAATTTGAATTCAATTGAAAAACTATTTAGGAAATGCCACATGCCTATCTAAAATTTATTTAAAGACCCTATAGTGGATTCCCTTGTATTCTAAAGTCAACATGCCAAATAAATCACAATGCATATAGTGCTCACATTTGAAGAGGTGACAAAGTAAAATATAATTTTAACCCCAAAATTAAGGAATGAAGTAAATTATGATTTATAAACTCCTTGCATCGAAGGGTTTTTAATAATAAAAAAATTATTGAGCTTTAAGAAATAATTCCAATAGGAGATAGACACATTTATTCTCACAAGAGATTTATAGACATAAGAAAGGAAAATTCTATCTTCTTGCAACTTACTAGACCCTATATCGATAGGTATAATTAGAGGTTGTCAAGCATCAATGATAGAATTTTGTCTTCAATTTAGGAATGAATCATAAATTGCATGATTGAATTAGCATGCTAAGAGGGACCTTATCAAAACATAACTAAATCATCCTCTAGACTATGTGAATATATTTCAAGTTATTTGGGCGAATTTAACATTGTATAAATGTTTTTTTTGTAATTGACTATGTAGGTAAATTGAAGTGGGGAAGTTTTTATGATATATCGTGATTTCAAGTCATTCACAATATTATTGACATTTTCTAAGCAATGGGCATGCTTATAATTTATTCAAAAACTTATTTTCATTATATGTAATCATTTAAATTAAATGTAGTAAGTTAAATTTTGAGTTTTAATTTATTCATCTAGACCAATGATTCTTCTTACAATTAAAAATTAATTGAATTTGATTATCTTAAATATGTTAGGAATAATTTAATTTACAAGGGGAGAATATAAAATATATATCAAAATTAAGAATTAAAAATATGTTTTTAATTTTTTAATTACTAAGATAAATATATTTTAAATATAAGTTTTGTGAATTTTTTTGTTTTTTAAATTAATGAGTGTTATCTAAAAATATAGAAATACATTATTATAATTATATAATTTTTAATTATGAAAAATATTAAGATAAAACTCTTATAAATATTGTATTAACTGTAATTTTAAAAATAATCCCAAATCAATTATTACGTATATTCATAAGTAATAATTATATACTATTAAATTTGTGACTAATACATTTAATTATAATATTTAACTATTCCATAATATTTAAATAATGGCTAATAAATCCATAGTTCCATGGGGTTTACTATGGGTGGACATGAGGATGAGGGACCAAAGGCCTAAGTTTGGGGATGATGGGGGATGGCGGGGGGATGGCTAGGGGTTGGTGGTAGGGTGGCGATTGGATGCTGAAATACATATAGTACTTTAAAAAATAGTTATAAAAATATATATAAGCATAATAATTTTACATCTTGGAGACAATTAGGACTCTCCTAGACATCTTGAGGGCACTCCGACATCCTCAAAGTCCTAGCGACATCTTGGAGACAGTGATGTTGGTGATGGGCTGGTGGGGGAACGTCAGCCCAAGTCCCCAAGTCTTCAAAACATAGATGTCTTAGAAATGTGGAGTTTTTAGAAGGAAATACGTCCCCATGAAATACTGAAAAATCTAACAACAAAATTTGCTTAACCTAAAACAAATGTATTTAAAATTATAATATTACAATATAAGATTATAATTATTATAATATTACAATGTTCACTTAGATGGAAAAGAAGAACGTGATGATCAAACTAAGAGACCACAACACATATTATATTGTCAGATAATAATAGGTAATACAACAAAGCTTTAAATAAAGCTAACGTTTATTTTATCCACGACGACGTATGGGAAGACATCGTCTTCTCCTTGTACAACAGCCTTTACTATACTACTTTCTCATACAACCTGGCGAATCCGCTCCGTCGGCTTGGCTTCGTTATAACGAGGGCACGCAGCGATGTTACAGTCGTAGCCACTCACTAACTCCGCATAATAAGAATATGAATAATCTGCCGGCACGGTCAACAGGTTTGGTTCATTCCCATCGTATCGACAGATGCATAGAAATAAGTTCCCTACAGGCAGTACCCTCACTGAGTATTCGTATGCTACTCCTTTGGTCAGTGTCTATCACAACACGCACAAGAATAAACAAGAAGAACGGTCAATAATAAGCTCATTGTTCCTTCGATAAAAAAAATCACAGTAGAGTATATTACAGAAAAGAAAATATCATATATATACCACAGTGAGAACCCAAACATCATTTGGAGTGAGCGTCATGGTCCGAGGAGGTGACAGAGACGAACTGTTTCCACTAATCAACAACACTCCAGGACTTTCCAGACTCTGCTCCACTACAAAAGTTACCTTCACATCTTCCGCCTGCAGACACAGCCAAATGGATATTTCCTGTGTTTCTTAGGACTACGATTCACAATGTAAACCTATCAGATGAAAGAAGACTAGAATGATAAACAGGGAGAAGTTTGTAAGATTCTATACCGAACTGAAGACTGTTAGAAGGCTGAGCACACCCACAAGTAGGAGCAGCGGGAGGAGGCCTTTGACGAGAGCAACCATGATTGTTTCTTTACTCAGAACAATGAAAGAAAGTATGTTATGGAGAATTGTGAGCCGAATCCTGGCTTTATAGAAGCGATGTTGTAAACCACAAGAGATATGCGTGGTAATCAAAACAACGGACGCCTTATCCGTAGTGGGGAGGGAAAATAAAAACGTGCAGTAAGTGGGATTTACTGAAATTCGTTTATCTGTACGTTTTATCTTGATAACTTTGCCTGAAATCAAATGCTGTGCAAATTAACATTTCATTTGCATAATGGCGGTGTCATTTATCTTGAGATACACTCGTAGTGGCTACCTTATCATTGTTCACAATCGTTACACCAGACACCCATCGCCTTCGACTTAATGCATTTATTGTCATAAAATCCACTAAATCCAACTTGTCATTTGATTCCAAACATGTGTAAAACGTAAAGAGGACAAAGAGGACAATACCCTAAAGCGCACACTAATCAAAATTCGAATTGATTTCAACCGTGCATGTATCATCCTTATCTTTATTAACGTACAAAGTAATTGGACATATCTTTCATACGTCGTAACAAAAAGCTATTTAGATCATTTACGACAAGGTAGCATCTTGTTTAAGCATCAATGTGACTATCGAATATTTTTTTAAGGAATGGATGTGATTATCCTTTCAATTATATTAAAATAATATAAAAAATATAAATGATATATTATTGGGTTAAATAGTTAAATAAATTTTAATCAATAAAAATAAGATAATTTTATGATATATTATGATATTGTTATGAGGATTCAACCGTGTCGTTTTCGAGTCAAACTCATTGACCGATGTTCCATGAGTAGTGGTTCACAAAAACCCATCTCTCATGATAATGAATGGTCCACTTAGCACTCATTGCATCTAGGTGATGCTCATAGAGGTGAGGCACTGGGCCATCCCAGGAGGTCACCAATCCCAGTATTGCTCCAGCTCAAGCGCGCTTAACCACAGAGTTTTCCCCAAGGTTAAGCCCACTTAGCTTGCAACCCCATTTGCAAAACCTTCAGCAAGTGTTGTGCCCTATGAAACATTCATTGTAGAGCCCCTTTAGCTCATCAATTGATAAGTAGGAGGTATCTTCCACAGCATGACAAATTATGATATTGCTATTAGGATTCAACTATGTAGTTTTTGAGTCAAACTCATTGACCCATGTTTCATGAGTAGTGGTTCACAAGAACCCATCTCTCATATGATAATGAATGGTCCACTTAGCACTCATTGCATCTAGGTGATGCTCACATAGGTGAAGTACTGGGTCGTCCCGAGAGGTCACCCATCCCAGTATTGCTCCAGCTCAAGCGCGCTTAACCACAGAGTTTTCCCCAAGGTTAAGCCCACTTAAATTGCATCCCCATTTGCAAAACCTTCAGCAAGTGTTGTGGCCTATGAACCATTCATTATATAGCCCCTTTAGAGCATCAATTGATAAGTAGGAGGTATTTTCCATAGCGTGACAAATTATGATATTGCTATAAGATAATTTTGTTTTTCTTCTTCATTCTTCTAAATGCATAATCATATCTATTACATTTTTATTTCTGAACTAAATATAATTGAAAGAAAGAAAGAATTATAGAGTTAACCACTCAATTCTATTCTTAACTAATATTGAATGTGACAACAACCTCTTTCATCTCTAATAATTCATCAGTGAAGACAGTTTGGGATTGCAATATGGACGTTGTGGTAGATTTAAATAGTATTATGAGAATTATAAATAAATGAGAATGTTTATCTTGAATGGAGGAGAGATGACCCATGCATTTAATGATAGTATGGATAGTAGAAGAATGGAAATTTTTTTATGAAAGTGGAAAGCACAAAATTGATCCATTGTACATTGTTACATACTCACAAAATAAATTTAGATTTCATTATATAGTGATACATTATGATGGCTCAAATTTAAAATGATAAGATTTTTCCAATGAACACACTGGCACATAAATAGAACAATAGGCAGTGTTCTTTCAAAATAAATTAAAAAAAGTTGATAGCAAGATATGAAAAGACATAGTATAGACCGAATGTAGTGGTGCCATAAAAAGCTTGTTTCATTCTCGTATCTATTTTCTACTGCCATTTAAAAATTCATAAAGGTATATACAGCTAAAAATAAATAAACTAATTACCTGAAAATTGTCTCAAAACCCAACATATAAGAAGCCTATAGACAAATTAGTATTATAATATTTAAATTAGCATAAAAAGTGTTGTCAAGAAAAGAAAAGAAAAAAATAACTGACGTGAAATCATGATAGTTCAAAATAAATAAAATTTAGCATCTGTTTGTAATTGTCAGCACGGCTCTTTATCACGTGAAGCCCACCATCATAGACGGAATGAAAAGAACAGCACAGACTAACCAAATACAATTGGTATGACATCTGTAAAGCTGCTAAAAATTGTCTTCTTTGGGGTCACATTCTATTACTAACTTCAACATTTTGTCTTTTCCCACGGCAGGCTGGCTAAATGCTCTTCTGACAGTAAAATGTGTGGTCCTTTGAAGATACTAACCTAAAATTTAAATTGGCGTTCACTAAAATGGCCCAATTTAACATTTACGGCCTTGACAAAGATTGAATTGACAGGCATGTCATTAAAGCACGTCAATTGCGTTCATGTCCATTAAGCGCACTAAATGTTTAACTTCGATATCAGTCACGTTATGAACGTAAAACAGCCAATCCGATAATTACAAACCAGTTACCCCACGTTTTTGTTTTCTCTTTCGAAACCAGATATGCCCAACGTCATTATCATTACCACGCATATCTCTTTGGTTCTCATCTACCCTTCTATATAATGGGCATTCCCTTCACAAGTATTCATACCATAACTTCTTTGATTCTTCTGAATTCTGAGCGAAGGAAAAACCATGGATGCTCGCACGAAATGCCTCCTCCCGCTGCTCTTACTCGTGGGTATGCTAAGTCATCTGGCAGTCTCTGCATCGGTATATAATCTGAAAAACTCTCTTCCTTGTCTATCATTGTAGTATTCCTTCAAAATGGATTTATTCTTGAAGCCTTTGTCCTAAGAAACACATGAGATATCTATTTGGCTGTCTGCAGGAGGAACAAGTGAAAGTAACCTTTTTAGTGCACCAACATTTGGAAAGTCCTGGAGCGTTGATAATTTTTGCAGACATTTACTCAATGTTAAATGGTCGGAGCATGCAGCTGACGCGTGGTGATGTTTGGGTTCTTACTGTGGTATACTTTTTTTTCTGTCAAGTACTCCACAGTGATTTTTTCTATCACAGGAGCTATGAGTTTGCTATTAACCGTTCTTCGTTTGGATTGTTTTTTGTTTTATAATAGACGATGACAAAAGGAGTAGAATACAAATACTCAGTGCTGGTGTTGCCTGATGGGAACTCTGTTGTATGCAAGTGTTCGCCGAATAACTTGAGCGTGTTAAAAGTGCCGGAAGATTATCAAGACTCCCTTTATGTGGAAGTAGTGTCTGGCTATGACTGTAACCAGGCTAACTGCACTAGCAAAGCAGAAGGGAAGAGCATGGGCTCTGTTCGCCAGCTGTATTACAATATCCCATAGTAAGGCTGTCGTGTAACTATATGAGACTGTGTCTTTACATAGTACTATAAATCGTCATGCTTGACCCAATAAAAGGTAGCTTCTTAAAAGCTATGTAGTAATATCTATACATGACAATATAATATGCAATATTATCTATTTAGATGGGAACATCATAACAAGTTTTTTTATCATATGCTTTTATGCGTAATTTTCGTGAAGAACATATATTAATGGTAAATGTAGATTTATTTCAATAATAGTTAACATTATTTTATGATTGGTTATAAATATATAAAATATTATTTTCATTATGGGTTCTTTTAATTTTGTTTATTTATTTTTTAAATGGTCAGTATTTTAGTGATTTATATAAAAAGCTTTTAATATTAAAATTATAATTAATTGGAATGACAAATTATATGTTTATAGATAATAGATTATTGTTGTAAAGAAAAATAAACCTTTCTAAATATTAATCTATGTTAATTAAGTAAATTTTATTAATTAAATAAACATCAACATAGATTATTTAATGTTAGTTAAGATTTATTAGTTGATCATATGATACAACGCCGAGATTAGGTGGAATTAGAGACATGCATCCTCTCTTGAAAGGATACTCAAACGAAGATTTCCCCAAATTCTAAATCAACTATTGGCTATACTAAAACAACTATAAAGCTTAATGTCTCTTTGTCTAACAATGAGCCTTGATGATTATTTAATATTTCATGAATTTTAGTTCATATTATATTTATTTTCTGCCTTATAAAAGATGTGTACACTCATTAGCATCTTGAATCTACCAACATAGCTCTGACACTCTCATAATAAGATATTTAAAAAATCTAAAGAAAAGACTATTCTTGATCTAAAACATCCCCAATCTATCCTAATCTGTCCTTAAAGATAAAGAAAGAGAAAACGGATAAAATGGACAGAGGGAATAAGAAAATAAATGGGGCAAAGAGAGGGAGTGACAAACAAAGTTTTCTAGACCAATAGATATTCATTGACTTGGTGAGACTCTCCTACAAACACCAAAAAAATACTCAAACCATTCTCACTCTTGGCTCAACATGAAGCATGAGTAGTGCAACCATTATAAGAAAAAAGAAAAGAAAAGATAAATTGTTATACATGGACATGAAAGTGATATAGAAAAATAACCATATAATGATGTGCAAGTTGTAAATAACAAAATAATCTCCAAATATATGTTGAAGCTAATGAATATTGGTCATGAAAAAATCTCATACAACTTACAAACAAATGTCATCTATGACAAACTAATAAATTGTCCTAGACTAAATTACTTTTATGGGAAAATTTATGTTTCCAAATTTTATAAGAAATATACAACTAAAGGACTGGGTGAGTGAATGTTTTCTTACATATTATGCCTAAATAAAGTTAGGAAGGTTGTTGAGTAATTAGATAAAGGTTTTGATCGTAGAGGCTAGGTTGAGAGAGATACACACATATTAACATATTATATGAATTTCTATTTTTTGTGTAACACATGTTACTCCTTTTTTTTTTGTTAACCCAGAGGTGTCCCCACAACTCAGCCCAATGCATTCCCTTTATGGTGTGAGTTGAGGCAAGACTATTCCTTTGAGGATGCACGCAATAGTCATATACCACATGCATCGGGTAAGTTCGGGCCTCGGAGTCGAACCTGAAACCAATGGGGAGCAAACCCACAACCCAAGCCAACTTTTCTACTCGTGCGGATAGTAACATATGTTACTTGATATAAATATCAATTAATATTTTTTTCTAAAATAGAGTCAAACCTGATCTAGGTTAAGTTATATAAGGGGTCTTGCACTTCCTAGACCTCTCAATAATGTTTCTTGTGAATTATAAAATGTAGATCCTAAATAAGACATGATACATAGAAATATCACATATAGAAATTAGTGAGTAAAAATTTATTATTCATCCTTTAAAGTGACAGTTATCCATTCATATCGCAAGGATTAATCATAGTGTCACATGTGTTCCCAAAAGGATGACTTATATGTAGTCATTTTTTAAGGCTAAATACAATATAGATTATAATTTCTTAGAGTGTTCTCACACCTTTTAGTCTCAATCCATGGTTTTTTAAAATTTAAAATGCTAAATAATTGAGGATCTATGCAACCCTCATGTCCATAAATGAGCTTGAAGTATGTAAACTTCTAATATTTTTGGAATTGAGAGACAAGACTATTTATATTATGAAAGATGCCTAGCATAAATCATTCATTATTATTTAGACTGGTTTTCCTTTTAATATAGACTAAAGATACCAAAAATATTAAAATATATTTAGTGCTCATATTCAAATCATGTTGTATAATATAAGACCTAATATTTAAAATTAAGTGACTAGCTAATTGAGGATTTATAAATACCTTGCATCCATTGATATATAATAAAAATATTTATTAATCATTAAAGTAAAATTCCAACACAAGTTGTCCACTTCTCTTCTCTATAGAGACTGAATAAATAGATGTATTAGAAGCTACCCAAGTCCATTATTATAGATTACCCTATTTTGATAGGGTTGATTAAAGGTTACCAAGTGTTAGCAATAAAAGTTCATGCTATATTTAGGAATGACTCATAAACCATATAATTGTGCTATAGTTTTAAGAATTGACCTTGTCAAGAAGAGAATTAAATCATTCCTTCAAGCCATGTGATATTTCTTCCATTTTTTAGGTTAATTAAACATGGTCTAAATGCCCATTCAAATTATGATGAAAATAAAATGTTGAAATATTTAGGTTCCAAATAATTTGTATAATGATTTGAGATAAATATAGGTATTATTTTGAATATTTATGTAGTAAACATCATTGAAAAAAATGACAATTATTGTATGTTTTTTTAGTTGTTTAGGGTGTTACTTAAATGATGTAAAAAAAATGAAAAAAAAATGTTGAGAGCACAATTTTGGAGTTTTAGTTTGTTTATCTAGAACATTTATTCTTATGAAAAATAGAGGTTTGATTTAATTGCATCATAGTATTTAAATGGGTTGAGATTATTGAATCTAGATAAGAATAACTTGAACTATGTGTGTGTGTCCAAAATCACCATTGAAACTAGAATGCCAAGTTGATTTCTTATAGGAAAATGAGAAAATACTATCTATTTATGGAGATGCCAATAGGTTCTCAAAGGGAAATAAATTTCTAACTAAGATTACAAATAAAATCTTAAAGTGAAACTCTCAATGTATTGTAAAGTGAAAACTAGTTTATAGCATCAAATGGATTAGGGATCATTAAATAAAATCTCATGAAAACTAATTTATTCATACATAGGAATTTGTGAGAATATATAGCTATTTTAATATAATCAAAGAAGATATTTAGGAATTAAATTGGGGAAAGGTATTTATGAATATAATCACTTAAAATTTCATTGAAATTAAAATATATGAGTAATAATAATGTATCAAGATTTAATGCTACACATCATATGTAATATTTGATAATATTAACTAATTATCATAGTAAAATTGAATTCTAGAAGTCTTAAGAGCTCTATTATGAACTTTAGTTCAAATTTTATAATCTCTCATATAACAATAAATCCTTCATTATATGAGACACCCTTTTATATGGATCATATTCAATGGATTAGGTAAATTAAATTATTCATATGTTAGATGATATTTATAATATTATGATGATCTAGTACCATGGAGACTTCCCATTCCTCTCCTTCCTCTTTATGTGCTATCTAGATTTAAAATTTTCCACTTGCAAAAATTGGTTCTATAGATTTTAGATCTATGGTAGGTATTTCAGTGGTTTATCTAACTATCACTCATGCTCTTTAGCTTTCCATTGAGGGAGATTAGGATCATTCTCATATTTTTTTGTCATATTTTTGAAACATGATAAGTCATATTATTTTTACGAGTAGGTCTTTGAATGTGTAGGGTGTTGTGGTGTTATTTTCTAGAATAATTTCTCCAAATAGGAATGTTTCATGGATTTCACCTCTTTTCCCCTTGCATTCCTTATGTCACCTACTTCCCATGATAAGGTTTTGGTGGGCTTCCATCTTGTTATGTTTAGAAAATATTTTGTAAACACTATCCATGGGGGGCCTTATTCCCCATTGAAGTATGATTCTAGGGATCCAAATGGTTTTGCTACTTCTTATTTTGAGAAATATATGATGAAATACCTCCTCCTTCCCCTCCTATTGTGGTTTGGATGAGGATATTTCTAGAAACAAGGACTTGTTTCCAAAAAAGTGTTGATATATAGGTTTGTTAGACTATGGCCCCATATTAGAGTTTTAAACCTCTATATCTCTATGAATCTTCATCCTATTATGGATGGAAATAGGGATATTATATCCTATACAAAGGATTATTTATGGTTTCTTTTCATTATATTTTTTATCATGATGTCCTCAATTATCACTCTTGGTTTTAGGGATAGCATGCCCTCATTCTCAAGCCTTAGGTGGCCTTATTTAATCATCTCGATAAGTATTTCAATGAGCTACTAGTTTTGATTCCCGTCCCAAATATCCCACTTCATTTTTAGTGTATATTTTATTATATGGGAATAGACAATTTTTTGGGTAATTTTATTATGGTGCATAATGCTACTATCATGTTCTCACATACCACCTATGATTGTTACATCCTTATGAAATTTTACTTGTATTAAACTCTCCCAATAGAGGTTACTTTACAAGTTGGGGACTATAAATGTATACATCCATTGGATTATTAGGACATCCATTTTCAATGTTAATAGTGCTTTACTAATAGTCAATTATAATTATATTATCCTCTCGTGAAGGTTTCACATTCCTCCTCCTAGTGGAAGAACTCTAATCATGGGAATCTCATAATGATGGGTTTCAAGGTTGACATTGTTTTGGAGGCTTATGTTCCTACTATTTATATTGAGGTGCTAGTTCTTTATCCTCTTATACCACAAACTATTACTAATCCCTCATCAATTCATGGGGGTATTTTGAGTGTGCCTCTTATGGCTCACATGGTTTCTCCTCTACATTCCACATCTTTTATTTGTATCCACTTCCATGACTTGTCTCCCTCTTGTTGGTGATTTGAGTTTTATACCCCAATTTCATAAGGTATGCTAATCTCCTAAGTGTTAGAGGTACCAAACCTAGGAAGATTATAATAAACCTATATTCAAGTTGAGAAACATAGGATCAATTTCTAAGGTGTGTAAGACCTCCTTGGATTTTAGCTCTACAATACGAACAGGGGCTACCCTAAAGTGCTAAAATATATATTACAATAGAAACAAAATTCTCACCCTAACATAAACCATACTAGTTAGCACACCCTATTCTAGTTGCCACTTTATTCCTATATTCTTGTTTAGGAAAATCAAGTTGAATCACCCTATTAAATAAGATGATTTTCAACATAAGCATCATATTAATGTGTTTTATAATACCCATTAAAGTGCTACAAGTATTTAGGCATGACAATTAAAAAATAAAAAAATAAAACTAAAAAGGCCTTATTTTGATACATTATTAGTGTATTAACGATGATGGGGAAAAATCAATTAACAAACCAACACCTTTATCCATTTTGTAAATAGAACATTTGAACTTAATCAAACATGTAACAACTAAAACCAAGGTGATATCTTAATCAAGACACCACAAATTCATATGCCTTTCCAAATGTATAGGAAATCTAGTCTCTACTTATACATTTAAAAGAAAAATGATAGTTGAAAAACATTAAGTGATTCTACATAATAATCCATCAAAATTTCCATATATTTCATTTATTATGTTGAAAAATATATTACAAGGTCATTGCAAGGATTTTAATATAGTCTTTTTCCTAGCTAAATAAATGACACACATCTAATAATACACAATATACATATAGATACAGTCACTAAAGGTTCATTTTTCAATTAACCAATTGATCTTTAAAGGCTACAAATGTTATTGTAAATTTGGGATAAACCTAGATAATTACAATAGAAAAAACTTATGCCTAGAACTAGAAATTGATACCCTAGGACTTCTTATGAATATATTTCTTCTACTAGTTCTATAATTTCTCCTCCTTAATCCCAAAATATTATCCTCCTCCCAAAAATAGCAACCAAGGCCAATATATTTATGGTAAGAAGGCATGGAGGCTATCAAAAAGTTGTGCGACATAAGGAAACCCCAACTAAACACTCCTCCAATTCCTAGACAACAATTTTCTCCTAGAAAATGAACAAAAAGGAAAGAAATAATATTCTCCCAATTCCTACCATACATGAGCATTGATGATTCATGGGTTTGAGTGCAATAATGAGTAAAAAACCTATAATATCTATTGAAATCACATCTTAGAGGTGTTTCTTTGACAAAAACAGGGGCCAAAAATAATGAATGATGGATGGGGAACAATTTTTTTCATGGATCAGCACCAAAATGTATTTAAATTCCTTATAATTATTCATAAATAGAAAATATATAGTTGAATTGAAAAGAAAATAAGCATGGGAGTTAGAACACTTATTCTCCTTCGGCCACTCAATAATGTCCTAGGAACCAAAATTGGATTGACTATCAGCCACAAAGGGTGAGTCAATTCTCAACAAGGAAGACCTAGGAGGGGTTCTTTAAGCTTTTAGTGGTTCACCACCAAGCAAATGCTTGGAAAAGACACTTTAACATTCAACTCACAAAACCTAGTAATGCAAGCTAAATGAAGGATGCAAATGATGAAATAATGCAACAAGTTAGGGTATGTGTGCCTGGGAAGTCTTGAAATGTGACAAGGATTCTAAAAATGGAAAGAAGATGTCAAAATGAGCTATGGAGGACAAAGATTCCCTTACTTTTGTCTTAGTCCTACTACTATTTTTTGGGGAAAAATTGAAATCTTTGGATGTCAAACTGGATCTGGAAAAATTTCTAAAAATACCCTCAGGGGGACTAAGACACCCTAGGTGGTGACTTAGTTCCATCTGGAATTTTTTAAATCTCTTAATGTAGTCCTGAGGCCTGATGTATGATCTTCCTTCTTCTCTGATCTCAGGTTTTGAAACTTCTGGATTAGACCTGTAGATGAGTTTCCATGAAGATGACAACTTTGCAATGCAACTTTCTAATTCAAATGATCTTCAAGTCTTCAACCTAAATCTACAATCATAAACATGCAAGAGAAGAAAAACTTGTTGATTGTTAGTGGATGGGGGTTTTCCTTGGTCAAACCTTTTGTTGGTAATTAAACCTTGAAATGAAATAGACCAATGAAGGGAAATGTTGAATGAACAACATGCAATGTTACAACTCACTAAACCCTTGTTGTAAAGTCTAAAAACTTGTGTGAAATGGCTAGCTTGGATATAGATCTTGAATCAAAGAAATGCTTGGTAGATATGAACTTGAATTGTTTGCTTGAATCAAAACCCTACATCAAAAATTTCAGCATAAAAACACACATGATGCAAGATCTTTGATATGATGCTTGAATATTGATGATGGCTCCAAATGCTTGATGAAATGCTCTTGAATACTTAAATGCTTGGATGCTTAGATTGTGTGTTATGAGAAAAGGAGAGAAGGAACCTTGTATTTATACTTATCCATGCTTAATATCCAAAAATTACACCACACAAAGCTAACACATGAATTCATTAATTAAAGGAGGCTAAATCCCGCCAGAATTTGAAATTGAATCCTAAAAATACCTCAAGGGGGACTAAGATGCCCTAGGTGACATCTTAGTCCTAAGGCATGAATCTCAGGGCACAGACTCCAAAAAGGGACCTATTTAGGTGCTTTCAAAATCAAGGTCACAAGACCTTTGGGGGACAAAGATGCCCTAGTTGGTGTTTTAGTCCTGACCCAAAAGTCAAGGACACTTAGAAAGAATAATTAAATTATCATTTATCCATTGAAGTTTGTTGGGATTAGCCAAAAAGAGATATAATTCATTGGGCTTGTGGATGTAAAATAGGACCAATTAAGACATAAATGGGGATAAATAAAGCAAGGTGGGCCCATACAAGTGTGAAAATGCAAGGGTATGCATTTTACTACACTATAGTAGTTGCGGTCTATTGGTTATTTTTTAAGAACCAAACTAATCTCCAGAAATACCTATTGACTTTTCCATTTCCAATAATTAACACTCCAAAGGGATTGGCCAGCGAATGAGTGGAAGCTACAAAACTTCTACTTCTACACTTTGGGCTCTGTACTCGGGAGGGTGATCCCACAATGTATACTCAAGAATCATACAATTATAACTAAATACATTGTCAATAACAAATACTTCTCATAAAATTACTCAAAAAAATAGCACATCAAATAAGTGGGCAACTCATTTATCAATGTCCTATACTTGGAGCATGAGAAGGAAGAACTTCAACACAAAACAATTGCAGTGGTATCCATTTGAGAATTTGTCAATTAAAAGTAATTAGTTGATGAATCAACACAAGAACTGAACCACAAGTGCTTTGCATGAACCAATGCCTTTATCCCAAGCAACAAAGTCAATATCAACCTATATAACCAAATAAAATATCAACAATAACAACATACAATCACAAGAAATACTACATTACAACATTCCCCTATTACATTCATTATCATTACTACTTACAAACATCCTACCATGTGATTTTATGAGTTAACTATTTTATCCAAGAATTTACATTAATTCATTGAATCAATAAGCAAGAATGACATCAAACATCCATTGAGAGACAATAGAGACAAACAAAAGGAATCATGGATTGCTTTCATTCGTAACTCATAAAACGAGTACAAGGAGAGAAAATAGCCATGAAATTGGTATTACTTTGTATTGTATTTGCTATACTGCTATCAAAATTACATACATAATACTGAATTCTAACTAAAGAAAAAAAATCTAAAACATACTTAGTATTTCCCTTACAATTCACAGTGTTAATTGCAAAACAACCAACTCCTCATTTCTAGCCCTAAATTCGTTCTTGTAGAAACAAAAGAGAAAAAGAAGCCTCAGGCCAGAAATTACACATGTCAAAACCCTATTGGACCACTATAACAAAGATTCTCCCATTCAATTACAATGCATTCCAAAGAGGTGGGAGACATGCGAGAAAATGAAAGTAGTCTTCATTTGTTGTTGGAGATCTGGTCCAATTTTAAAAATGGGTGTAACCAAATAGTTACCTCAAAATTTGTGCCCATGCACACAAAGTGAAAGACAAAAATCATGAAAGAAACAAAGAAACAAAAAAGGAAAAGTCAAGAGATATTTCCACATCTGTAGCCTTGTCATCAATTCAACTTGGCGAGGATGCACCATTTTTTCCATACTTTATCAAAAGCCTAATCTATACTAAATCCAGGCTATGTAGTGCATTCCCATCTATTTGTTATTTATCATGACTACAAATTTCAAAATTTCAAATCACTAACCCACCACCTTTTATGTTAGGCCCCTACTTCTTCCAAGTACCTACCTTTCCATACTAGGAATTCATCTTCAATGGGCCAATCAAAATCCATGACTTCATCAACACTCTGTCTATGAGATGCATACTTGGTGACAATTTGGTTAGCCTCCTTATCAAACTCCAATAGGAAAGTCTAAGCATGAATTAACATATCCATATTTCTCTTCAATGTCTCCATATCAAATTTTTGACAAATTGAAATAGCCTAATATGAAATAACCTGATTGTTTCATTTTTCCACTCATGTAGAGCCTTAACACTATTATCATCCCTTAAAATGGATTGAAGAAGGTCATGATGTGATTCATGGAAGGATTTTACCAACTCCTTTATTTTATTTTCCTATGGTTTAATATTTCCCATGTATCCTTCAATCATCCCTATAAAAACTATAGTAGGTTTCAAATTTTTAGGGGGATTGGGATCCCACTTAACTCCAATTCCTGTCAATATCAAATTTGGCTGCCTAGGGATCCAAATTTCTGAGTGGAATGGCTCTTTCTCTGTCAATGTAAAAATTCCTAATAGCATCCACAATATATGAATAACTGTAGTGAATAGTATTCAACTTGTTATTCACTTTTTTGTTTAATTTTTCTAGCACTATCATGACAATCTTCATATTACTCTTGAAAATATCCTCATCATGATTATCACACTTTTCTTTCTACTCATTTAGCTACCTATTAAATTCATCCCTATTCATATCCGTCTTAGTCTATGGCCCTTCTGATATACCAGGTTCTACTTTTGAAATGGGAACACTCCCCATGTTATATGGTACAATTTCCTAGGAAGAACTTATTTCAACAATAAGCTTCAGGGGTACAACTTCCTATGAAATAGTGGGGGAGTCAACATCTTTTTGCTTAGGATTTATTGGTTGAAATCTTTGCAACATATCCTCCAATAATGCTACCATTTTCTGCAACTACATATTATCCCACTCAAGGTCTCCATATTTAACTAACAAGTTATTGCATTTTGTCCTAAGCTTATCCTTTTCTACAGTCACAGACTCTACGATGGCCCTTGTGAATTGTGCAACATGAACTAACATATTTGTAGCTTCTAAGGCTTATGTTTCTGACACTCTTTTTATTATTAGTCCTCCACTGTAGTTAGGTGCAAGCTCAACAATATCAGGCTTTCTTGTACTTGGAGCTAAAGACCATATAGCCAAGGCTTCTCAATCTTCATTGTAAGTAGACTCCTATAATACAAGTGCAACTTCTTCTTTTGTATCATAGAGAGGCCTGTCACATTTCTTTATTGTGTCAAAAGCTATGTAAAAGTCAAGATCCCATTCTAGTAGCAACAAAATTCCACTAGTCCTTACCAATTTTTGACCCTCCTTTGAAGTCATTTTCTAGAATCTAGTTCTCATTTCATAAATAACACTTTTTTCTGGATGATAGCATTTGATAATTCTAGGTAAAGGATTCTTTCTATAGCTAGACTCTTTAAATATTCATCTCTTTTAGCCTTGTATGCAAATTCCATAAAATATTGAGTCTTTATAAATGAGTCATCATCTAAGAACTTTCCACATGCTTCAACCCGCATATGATCTCTTCCATTGAGTCCAATGAGATCAACTTTACTAAATCTTGTTCCTAATTGATGTGTTTCCCTTACTACAAGTGTAGTGGGAACTCCCTCTTTTATTTCCTATTCTGATACCCAAATATCATCACCTGAGCCTTCATCATCATAGTCCACTAGACCAGTGGCTTCAACCTTTTGTCTTTTCAATGGTGGCTCCCTAGGTTGTATTTCACTAGGTGGTGGGGAATCAATGCTGATGATTTGAGGCTCTACCAGCCTTTGTGGAGATGATAGTGGTACTTGTGGCATAGTAGGAGGCTTGTTATCCTCTAGCTAAGAGGGAATAGGGTCTTCATCAATTTTCTTTTCCTTACTCTTTCTCCTTGCAAATAATTTTCTTCTTGGTTCCTCATGGGCTTGTGATGTAGATTATTCTCCTACAACAAGGATCTCTCTAACGCTTGGTCCTTCTACAATTAGAGCTTTCCATTTATCTTTACCTATTACCCCTTTAGTATCAAGGTGGTCCACTATTGAATCAAAATTCCTTGCTACATGCTCCACCTTTTGTATTATATCTTCAGCCTTTGGGAGAATTTTGAAATCAAGTTCCTCTTGCTTTATTTTTCTTTGCATTTTACTGAACGCAATCCATCTTGCTAACATTTTTTCTTACTCCAAAGTGTCCGACACATTTCTTATTACATCTTCTAGATACTCAAAAATATGGAAAAATTTGTAACTCTTGTTTCTTTCTTTTAGCCAGGCCATAAATTCTTCAGGGTCATATTTGATCCTCTCAACTGACCTTTGCATGTAGTAGGTTTTGAGTATATCAAGGATATTATTCCAACCTCCCTTGGTCATTAGAAAATAAGTAAAACAAGTGTATAAAGGAAAAAAAATAAAAATTCCTTGATTCAATAAGTGTTCATTTTCTACACTTCCCAGTTGCCACATAACCTCAAGGAAACCAATTCTTTCTAGCACAAACTTTTGCAGCAAGTGAGTTTCTACCATGGAACCCTATACTCTTAAGATAGTATAATAAGGGTATGAAATAACATCTCCCCAATTATGATCAACTCCTAGCTCAGGCTTTCTCTCCTTGGGTCTTAAGAAATCATGTAGAGCTATGGGAATTCTAGGTAAATTCACAATCAAGGACCTCTTTAGTTCAGAAGAAAACAAATTTTGGAATGTCACAGTCATATGTCCTATCATCTTTGTCCAACACTATGGTCCATTATTGCATGGGAACATTCAAATCACTTGCCTTTCTTTCCAAAACAATATTGTGTCCAAAGTAAATTGCACCCTTGTATAGAAACATGTGCATAAACAATGAATACCAACTGAATCTCACTCTTGATTCTCCCTTCTTTAACCTTGTTAGTCCTGCATGCATTCTTTCTGAAAGAAACCCTACAAAACCATATACTGCACAATACTAGGGGTGCTAGATATGGGCAGCCATGCACATCCATGCCATTGGCATTCTAGATATAGGATCATAACCAATTATTTGGAAAATGGAATAGAAAGTCATTTTGAAATAGGAAAAAAAATAGTTAACTGGGAAAGGCTCTTTATCATTTGGTCCTATTACAATCTTGCAACCTACAAATTCTGCTAAGAATCTCGGCAGGACATGAACTCTGAATGAAATCCTAGTTTTCTCATACTCTTTCCTAAGAGTGTCTTCATTTACCTTATGCATTTCATCACTCTATCTAGTGAGCTTGAAAAAAAACCCAATTCCTCCTTAGTGATTCTGACCATCTATTTTCCATCATAAGTTCTTATAGTCCTCATGACTGGGTCATAATTAGCAGCTATTTCCTTAAGCAATTCAACATCCATATAACCATTTGGCACAATCAAATTTCCCAAGTCACAGTTCCAATTGTTTCCTGCTGGGATACCCATATTTCTATTCTTGAAAAAGCTATAAAATAGTTCCCATTCGGTATAAGGCAATTTGGCATCTCTGATAGAACATCTCTTGTCAAATAAACCTTCTACTACTTGTGGACCTCTATGAATCAATTGGACTTTAGGTTTATCACTAGTTGAAGGTGGTAACTAGACTTTGGGAGCAGAAGCTTCCCATTTAGACAAAAAATAGTTTTATTTTAGGAGCCATAACACAAGAGGTACTATAATGCAAGGTTTTTGGTTTATCTAAACAAAGCCTACAACTTTTGTGAGGGTTTGAAATGAATTATGAAAATGAAGAATTAACAAATTCTTCTTTATGAATGTTAAACCTTAAAATGTTGAACCAAGAAAACCCTGACAGACTCAAGCTTCAAAAAAGCACAACTTATCAATATTGTTGGAGAGAGGGTAACAATTCACTTACTAGTTTTCTTCGTAGGTTGATAACCCTAGTTTCGAAGTTAAATTTTTTTGAAAGACCACAACAAGAGGTCCTTGAATGTTTCAAGTATATTTTTCAATGTTGAATTATGCCTTTAAGATAAATACCTAATAATTATGAAGCTAATTACTTCGATAGATCAATGTCCTTTTAGTTATTAAGGCTCACTCGCGCAAACCAGAATGACTCACTTGCCCTCATATGAGTTTTGAATGCCAACCGTTGATCCTTTTAGAGTGTTAATTTATTGATGATCCATATTTGACCAACTTATTATAAAAGATCCAACTATACACAACCGCAATACTTCTCAAATGAGAGGAGGCCACATGGAACCACTTGTTAGTAGTACACGAGCTCCACTATCTCTTTGTCACCATAGCCCTGATCCACGTTTCCTTTTCCCCTCACCCCTGCACAAGTCATAAAGTTCTTGTGCACAAATTTCATCAATGGAGAGATGGGGAAATGTTAAGATTAGATCTCTTGACTTCTTCATGCACACTTCTTAGTTACCCATAGCTTTATCCTTCATGCAACATCTACAACTCGAATTAAAAGATCTTTAAGTACATGCAAAAAAATTTCATTAGTGATGCACAATTTATCCTCCATGCCCAGTGTGGGGTTATTTAATTAAAATTTTTCTCATATGCCAATGCTTCCACATTCTTTGGATTACTCCACGTGATAGATGCTCACTCCCCCATTGAGAATTTGACAGAAAATATGGGACCCACACAGGATAGTGTGGAGTGGTCAAGGTTAATCCATGTCACTCGCTATCGACTGTTGATTCCTTTGGAAACTCAACAATGCTGACCATTAAAATCATTAGGCCCATTATCGAAGGAGACATGTGGAAACCGCCCACTAGCCTTTGTGATTACTTTAATAAGCAAGAAGAATAAACAAGCGTGTGGGGAATGGTCCAAATGTAGCCACCTTAATTATCTCCCATCATTGATTTCTTCAACAACCATCTACACACCTTTTCAAAGACATCAGGCCCACCAATTGTACAAGATAGATGGCCTTCACCCATGAGCCCGTATGAATAAAATAATGCGAAAAAAAATGGAGTGGGCGCATGGGGAATGGTGGTGATCATCTACATCAATCAAATGATAGTAAAAGGTCCTTATATCTGCACATGTGAAAAAATGTTAATATTAAAAAGGGACCCAACTAGGTCGATGAGACCATACTACTACATAAAATACTTAAGGATTTTCAATGGGAAACATTTAGCCTTACTTAGGAAAAAATTAAAATAGTTTCCCAACATACATCAACCAGTAAAACAAGACTAGAGGACTAGTTACTCAACAAGTTTCCATTGCATAGGTCATAACTTAAAGGATTGAGAACTAGCACAAGTGGTCAATAGAGAAATAAGACCTTGGTGAGGATACAAATCAAAAGGGTTTTTCAAATAAGACCTAAGTAAACCAAAACCCTTATACAGTGACATGAGATAAAACCCATAGTCTTTAGAACTAAGCAAGATTTTGGAGATGGAACATGAAAATTTTTATGAGTTCCATCATGGTCCTTCATCACTCTATAAAGGACCTAGGTGCAAAAAATAACGTGGTGCCAACTCTTGTTGAATTTTAAGCAATCAATGTCAACATACAAGAAGGAAAAGGGAACCCTTTAAGGGTTCCAATAGTTGTTTGAACCACAAAAATCTCTTAAAAATAATCTCCCTTTCCTTCTTTCGATTTCTCCTTCCATCTTGATCTTTACCCAAGCCATCTAGGCTTGGAGAGGTAATATAAACTTTTTGTGGGTTCCTTTGGTTCTCAAAACCAAAATAACCTCTAGCCAAATGTTTCTAGTTTACTTTCCAAACATTCATTTTTTGTTGGTGTAGTGTCGAAAAAAGAAATCCCTTTTCACACTTAATTTGGGAATAATTGGTATATAATTAACCTAATTATGTCTTGGTTTAGTGTTGTAACGTATTGTACACATTCACATTAATTTGGGTCTCTTTTTAATGAAATGTACTTAAATTGTACCTTATTTATGGTGTTGTAAAGTGTTTTAGTACTCTTTCCCACTTATCTAGGGTTTCCTCTATCAATTGTGGCTAATTGAGCTTAATTTTCCCCTTTAATTCAAATTTAAGCCTTATTATTGACACCTTCCAATAGATCTATCTCGACACCTAATAATCAAATTGCATAACATTTAATTTGGAAACCAAGAAAATGGTGCTAGGACCTATTTTCCTTTAGAGGCGAATGGGTCCTCTCCACATAGGACCCCCTTTTCTATGCATTTTTGAGGTGGGTTTTTTATGTTCTTTCCACCCCCCCGAAGCGAGGTCCTAGAAACTTGTGGTAGGAACCATTCACCTTTAGTGGTGAATGGGTCCTCCTCACATAGGACACCCCTTTTTAAATTTAATTTTATCAAGATTCTAATTGTAAATGATGATTTTGGTTTTCCCTCACAATGCTTTGCTCCTCCTAGGGCTTTTCACCTAAAAGGAGAAAGGGAATTGGATGGGGACCAAAATGCAATTGTTTACACTCAAGACTAATGTTAATGAGTTGTATTATGCCTAATTAAGATTTCCTAATGCATTGATCTGAAGTTGAAATGATTTAATGATGCAAAACCTAAGAAAAGTAACTTGTTTGAAAACATAGTGTGATATGCAGAAAAGTAAAATGAATGCAATAAATGATCAAATGGAGATGCAAAACAAGAACTATGCACCTGAAAACTAAAATGAAGGTGACTGGAAATTGCAGAGGCCACTAAAATTCTACAAATTTTTATTTTTAAGTCGGGTGGGACACTTGTGCCAAGTTAGGCAACTTAGTCTAGTTTTGGGAAAATTCTGGAAAACTTCACCAAAGCCTATTTCAGCCAAATGGGTATCCGAATCTGCAAAAACCTCTGAAAAAAGGTTCAGTGGGACTAAGTTGCCACTAGTGGTGACTTAGTCCACTTCTGAATTTTTGAAAATTTGGAAGTGGAAATGGAAGCCCTAGGTATGCACTCTGGTTTCCCACAGTGTCCGCTTCTAAAACTCTAATTTTTAGGCCTAAAAGTGACTTTTGGTTGATATTTTAGCTTGATCAACAAGGAGATGTCTTCAAAAACTCCTCAATCTTTTCTTTAATTATCTTCAAACCCTTAAAGTTTCTAAATCTACAAACACACAAGACAAGAAGGAGAAACGTTGGATGTTAAAGCATGGGGGTTTGCCTTGGTCAAACCCCTTTTTTGGTAATTAAAAAAAATGAAGAAATAATATAAAGAAGCACACAACAATGGAGTTAATACCTTTCCATGATGTTTGATCTTGAATTTCTACAGCAAAACATGAAGAATCTTCCCTTGAATGTCTTAGGAAGCTATCTTGATGACTTGCACTAATAAAACCCTAGGTTGTTTGACTTGAGAACATGATGAATGATGGATGAATGATGACGAGTTGTGAATTAGGATGAGTTGGTTCAAATGAGAGGGAAAACCCTAAATTTATACACAATTATGCCTTAATTCTCGAAAATACCTCATCATAGGCTGACCTTAGGTCTTAAAGAATAAAAACTCGAAACAAATTTGAATTAATTTTGATTTTTGTGCCACATGGGACTAAGTCACCGAAGGTGGAAACTTAGTCCACTTGGGAAATTTTGAGTCGATGTCGAAGATTAAGATATATTAAATGTTCTTTATTAGGTTCTTCTTCAACAAGACAATTAAGGCCTCTAAGTGCATAAAGGGGCCATTTAAAGCATAAGAAAGGTGTAAATATTGATGAAAATCCTTAGAAAGTGTGAAATTTTGTGACAAGACTTTACAACACTTTGAAATAGTTCTTGGTAAGGTTATTTAGGTGAATTATAACATTATGGTCCTAGAAAAGTGTGAAGATGTGTTATGACACCTTACAACACTCTTGCAAGACATCAATAAATGCATTTTATTCAATTTGCAAGGGCCCAAGACCTAATTTGGATGTGTAAAACACCTCACAACACTAAATCAAGGCCTTGTTAAGTTCAATTTATCATCAATTATTCCCATATCAGGAAAAGCATACACTTTTTTGTGACAAATTAAGCCCCCACTTTAGTGAGAGGATGAACTTGCTTCAAACTCACTCTACAATAGCCATTCAAGGGGATTCCAATCATACCAATGTGGATGAGAAAGGATGACAAAGATCAAAGGAGGTATCACAAGCCCTTAGGATCCAAGATCCTAAGTCAAGCCAACATAAGTGTAAAAGGACACATGCAAGGTAAATTATTTGCAACAAGAAAAGATACATGGTCATACAATGTAGTAAGGACTTTAAGAAACCCCCCTCTCAGCGAAGGTGTAAAATCTTGGTGAATCTTGTATACTTCCCAATAAAAATATTAATTTTAGTGCCAAATTTTTTCAGTTTTCATGAAAAATAATAATGTCCATTGGTGAAACTTTTCTAATTGCTAGAAGTCTGTGGAAAATCCTAGCAAAATTCAAAAAATTTAAAACCACTAAATTTTTTCCATTGGTGATTAAAATCTATTTTCAAACCAATAAAATATTTTGATTAGAAAATTAAACTTGTTTTCAAACTAGAAAAAATAAAATTCATTGGTGAATTAAATTTATTTTCAAATGATTAAGAAAAAAACATTGGCGAATTAAACATAATATGAAACTAATAAAAAAATTTAATGGCGAACTGTCGGTGCAAATTTTCCTAACCTTAGTTGCAAGACTGCAAGTCTTTATTGGTCATCTTTGTAGTCAGTGGGTTGGAGGTTTTGAAAACTTTGAAACTTCAAACTTCGGTTCTAAGGTTCCAAGTTTTAGTGACCATGTACCATTATAGACCATAACCGTTCCATGAATTTTTGATGGATGGTTTTAGTTGTATTTAGGAAATATATCTCTCAAGCACTAGAATTGTGAATTGAAACTCGCAGAATTACAATAGAACTGTTAGATTTACAAAAATAAATGGTTGAGATTTTATTAATTATTTAGGTCTTTCAGTCATCCTACTCTTGTTTACCATTTAATATTTCCTAATTCACACTAAAATATTTTATGACAAAGCCTTAAATCTTAACTCTTTAATCTTGAGGGTTGGGTCTCATCAACCTAGCGATGTCCCCATTTTAAATTATGCACGTGCATAAAGTTTGTTTTAAAAGAGGGACCGCTCGATGAATTTTTGATGGACGACTGTAGTTGCATTCTAAAAGTATATCTCTCAAGCACTATAATTGTGAATTGAAACCTACAGAATTACACTAGAACCGTTAGATTTCTAGAAATCAATGGTTGAGATTTTGTTAATTATTTAGGTCTGTTGATCATCCTGCTCTTATTTACCATTTAATATTGCCTAATTCAGACCAAAATATTTTATGAAAAAGCCTTAAATTTTAACTCTTTAATCCTAAGGGTTGAGTCTCATCAACCTAGCGATGTCCCCATTTTAAATTATGCATGTACATAAAGTTTGTTTTAAAAGAGGGACCTTTCAATGAATTTTCAATGGACGGTTGTAGTTACTTTCCAAAATTATATCTCTCAAGCAGTAGAATTGAGAATTAAAACCTATGGAATTACACTAGAACCGTTAGATTTCCAGAAATCAATGGTTGAGATTTTATTAATTATTTAGGTATGTCAGTCATCCTGCTCTTGTTTACCATTTAATATTGCCTAAGTAAGACCAAAATATTTTATGAAAAAGAATTAAATATTAACTCTTTAATCTTGAGGGTCGATTCTCGTCAACCTAGTGATGTCCCCATTTTAAATTATGCATGTGCATAATATTTTTTTTAAAAGAGGGATTGTTTGATGAAGCTTTGATGGACAACTATAGATGCATTCTGGAAGTAAATCCTTGAAGCACTAGACTTGCAAACTGAAACCTCTGGAATAGCACTAGAACCATTATATTTTCAAAAATCAATGGTTGAGACATTTAATTCTTTCTTTTCAATGCATCAAAGTACTCCACCTTTCATTTATTCTATTGAAATTCTCAATTTGGTTGTGGTACTGGGTGGCGGTGTGGATTAATACCATATGAATAGCCATAAAAAAACCTATTTTCAAATGATTAAACAAAAAACATTGGCGAATTAAACATTGTTTAGTGAGTGAAGGAGGTGTGGAAGTTTTCATAGAAAGTGAACCATAGAAACAATGGAGGCCAATTTCACCTTGACATCACAGAGGAAGCTAGAACCTTTCATTGGAAAAGCATCTGTGAAGTGGCTGCGGGGTTTATTTCTCTTCAAGGATGTGCAAGTGGTGCAAGCAGTTCAATTTATTTTAGGTAATGGATTTGAAAAATTAAAGCACAAATTCAAGACCAAAAAGGATATTTATTCGTTGGTCATGAATTGGGGTCTAGACTTAGGAAAACCAGTGGATGTAGTGAGGAAAGTCATGAAAACTCTGGTTCACAAATATATTTTTAGAGGATATGGAAGGAATTCTGGAATGGGTGATACCAGGAGTGGGGCTTGTTAAGGTTCAAGGCATGGATGGTGGAGGCCCGAAGCTCACGTATTTAAATCATCTCTTTATTAGGTGGCCAAAAGGATGCACCAAAGACCTATGGCAAGAAGGTGTAGAGCACGAGTGGCAAGCACTCAAAATTTGTGTCGAGCTAATGGAGGTCAAGGAGGTCATAGAGAATCTCAAAGACATCACTAGAGTAGAGATGCATGAAAAGAAGGGTCTACATCTGAGGAAGAAGATGAAGACATGTAATTCATCGAAGGTGGCTGAGTAGTACAAGTATTTAAAAAAATTAGATTACTGTACTTTTAGAAATCTTGTCTATGATTTTATTTTTTGGGGGTTATGAATGGATTTTAGGCAGGTAGATTACAGATAATTTGAAATGTTGGAAATGGAAACTATGATGGTTAATAAACTTTTTTGGTAGTTGATGGATGAACATAAATCTAAAGTATATTTTATAGCACTAGTTTAAAATTGGAATAAATTTTGGTAGTTGATGGATGAAGATAAATCTAAAGTATATAATAGCATTTTTTTTACAATGATTCTCAACTTTTATTTTTTTGAAGATAATATAGCATTTGGTAACTTGGTTTTATTGGTGAGCATGTTGAAATTTTATTTTCCTTTCACAAATAATTTATATTTTTAGGTAGATGAATTTAAGGATTAAACTATAAAAAAATTTCAACAACATTTATTTTATAGCATTTATTTAATATGTATGATTAATAAAATCAATAATATTTTCATATAAAAGATTCTATATAAAAAAATATAAATTAAATATTTTTTTGACAGTTAAATGTTTTCATAAAACATAAAGTGACAGGAATTTAAATGAATAAAAACGTCTCAAAATTTTCATATGATAGGTAGGGGTGGTCATGAAATTCCAGGCCTGGCCAAGAGATAATAATTTTCCAAACTCCATACGTACCGATCTTAATTACCCATCAATCCTCCTATAATTTCCACTTGTTAAAATTTTCCCACGATCTTCACTTCATAAATGCACCATCCTTGCCACCTTTCCTATCTTAATTCACCAAAGTCAAGGTTTCGGTGCTTTTCCTAACCTTAGTTGCAAGTCTTCCTTGGTCATCTATGTAGTCGGTGGGTCAGAATTTTTGACAACTTCGAAACTTTAGACTTTGGTTCTAAGGTTCTATGTTTTAGCGACCATGCGAGATTTTGGACCACTACCATTCGATGAAATTTTGATGGATGACTATAGTTTCATTCTGGAAGTATATCTCTCAAGTAGTAGATTTACAATTCTCAATCTTTTAGTTTTGAACATCTGAAGCGATTGATTGGACAACTCATAGCTTTAATGAAACAAGATTTGTAATGATTTCAAAATTCATATCATTTGAGTGGCACTGGTAGTGCTGACTGGAGTCTGGTGATTTTGACAATTTGTCAGATTGAGGTACAATTTTCATGTAGCTAGATGTCAATCAAATTAAACATTTTAATTCTTAATTGTACATGTAATGCTTAAGTTACACGAATTGACTAAGTTGGTTTTTTGGTTTGCACAAATTAGGCAGGTAGCAGCACTAGTGGTCCATAATTTATTAAATAGGGTAGGTAATAGTCATAGTAATAATGTGACATTGTAATTCAGTTGTAATAAAATAAATGGTTATAAATTTACACTAAAGATTTATTCAAATCATTTTTTTTTCCTTTGAGAAATTAAGTATTAATTGCATGCAAAGGTGGGGTAAGTAGCCATTTATCACATTCCATTTGCAAAATTCAAAGTAGTGGTAGAAAATTCTAGAAAGTAAAGTTGTGGGTGAAGAGTAAAAGGGAAACACCACTTGTGTTCAACATGGAGAAGCGACTGCAAGCCTTCAGAGGGAAAATAACTGATAAGAGACTATAGGGGTTGATGAATTCGACCCATCCACTCATTCTCTGGGCAACCAAGCAGGTGGTTGGGTTGGAATTTTTGAAGGCTTACCATAGAGAAAGAGTAAATACAAAGATTCTAGTAAAGTTCTTAGTATTCCTTTTGCATATGGGAGTCTCGAAAGAGATAAGAAAAAAATTGACACAAATGGTCTTCATGCACGCATTGCTGGGCAACATTGACACAATGCTAGATAATGTGGATGAGAATAGGAAAATACCCATGCCACAAAACTACTACATGATGCGGATGAGAGGGAGAGAAGTAATGAATTTTCCTTTGGTCCAAACCATCGACCTAGAAGAATTTGAAAAATTGTGGGTAGAAAGGGACCATAGCATTTTCTTTCTCCTCAGGGTAGCAAAGCTAATGACCAATCTTCCGTGTGGGTGGGAAATGAGATACGTGAAGGACGAAGGTTTGGCAGAGGAAATTGTAGTAGGTGATGATGATGATTGGGACCTTGGAGATGGAGAAGAATGGCTTGTGAATGATCCCAGGGACCTAGAGGGAAAGGCCTAAAGCCCAACACATCAAAAATGTGGAGTAGACTGCCTAGTGATTGAAAATTACAAGGCGTACCTAAAATGCAGAGTCAGAGGATGATGATGAATGATAAAGTCTAGTTGGGTTATGATTTTATCTTTTTTTATTGAATAGAAATAGTAATAGTAATAGGGTAATTGAATCAGTCCCGAGTCTTAGAGTGCCTATACTTAAATTTAGGCCAATTTTGTAATGAATTCTATAATGAATAGAAATTTGGGTGGGCTAGCTGATTAGGGAATGTCACTTGACAGAAAAGGCCTTCAGCGTGGTTTTTTGAAAAATAGATACTCATGTAATCCTTTTTTGATAATCAATACAGGGTGCTGCTCCTAGTAGTGTTTTACCTAGCAAAAAATAATAATTGCATGAAAACTTAATAAAGTAAATGGTTGTGCTATTAATTTGACATTATAATTCCTTTTATTAAGTGCTTTTCAATGTTAAGTGTTACTGTGCTATTAATGTGACATTGTAATTCCTTTTATTAAGTCCTTTGTAATTGCAACGTTAAGTGTTACTATGCTTAGTGCTATTAATGGTTAAAAGTAAAAAAACTTTAAAACACATGTTTAATATTTTTATTATAAATTACTCAACAGTTCGATAGAACATTTGATGTATCATTGTAGACTCAACTTCAAGTGAGCAGAGCAAGCTTAGTCGCTAGGCCTCTGAGTTTTATAACCATTTGACATATCGCATTGTCACGGAGTTCTAAATTTTCATAACTACCTAATTCCCCAACTTGGTTCACTTTGTTGAGTAACTTAAGTTCATTCATACATAACCTTTGAGTTACGGTGTGTGGATTTAGTCAAACTTGATGGGTCAGAGGTTTCAAAAAAATTGAAACTTCAGACTTTAGTTTTGAGGTTCCAAGTTTCAGTGACCACGCGATATGATGGACTTATCTTGCCTTTCAAAGGAGAATTGGCTATGCAACCCACAAAATGGGCTTGATTTTCCAATTTGATGGAATTTATTAATTAATTAAAAATGTACCCTTTATTTTTAATTAATTAATAAATACCATCAAATTATCAAATCAAGCCCATTTTGTGGGCTACATAGACATTTCCTTTCAAAGGCATCATCGTTTGACATCTCAGTGAACACTATGTACAAAATAAAATTGAGTTGCCTTTTCAGGAATTTCCAAAAGCATACAGGTTTAAAGGCTATCTTTTCAAGGTATAAAATTGAATGTTGCATTTAAAGGACTTCCTATCAACAATAATGACATACATGAGTGGTGTAGTTTTTCTCAAACATTTAGCCTACATTCTTGTTTTACTCCACATTGATTGCACATCTTGTCATTTTATATGGCTTGGCCTTGAAGGTGGCATATTTTTTCTCAAACATTTCCTTTCAAAGGAATCATCATCTGACATCTCATTGAACACTATGTACGAAATGAACTTGAGTTTTCTTTTCAAGAATTTCCAAAAGCATGCATGTTTAAAGGATATCTTTTCGAGGTATTAAATTGAATGCCACATTTAAAGCACGTCCTATCAAAAATAACAAAATACGTGGGTGGCATAGTTTTTCTCAGACATTCAAGCATACCTACTGCTATTATTTCTTTAGGAATTCAAGCATCTCATTAGGCATAGTGATCTCGTGCAGTCTAAAATTGAATATCATTGGATCGGTGTGAGGGATACGGAGCTAGGAATTTTTTAATTGGAAGAATTTTGGGCACGTCTAGAAATTAAAGAAAAATATGATGTAGATGTGAAGGTGTTTGAAAGTGGACTAGCTCAGGCTAGAGGTTTTCTAGAAGCAGTGTCGAGTGTTGACCTAATTGTTGCATGTGTGAGAAGGTACATTCCTGAAACCTAGGAAATCAAGGCCGTGGATGGAACCATTGTAGCCAAATTTTTTCTCGACATCGTTTCTCAAGCATTAGGAATTCTAGAGAAGGAAGCCATAAAGGAGATGTCTATTGTAACAACTAACAAATATTTTAGGACTAATGAAACCTAATGTAAAAATTCTATGGCCAAAGGGTGGTTAAAATCAGAGAAGAAAGGTAAGTCTCAATTGCCCAATAAACTTAAGAGGACACATTTTAAAGATGAAATTTTTGATGTTATTGCTTTACTTCATCGTATTGTCAAGAATGCACAAGTTGAATTTATTGAATACTAGATGTGTCAGTTCAATTTAGTTATCTTTGATGATAATGTGTTTATCGATTGGTTCAAGATAATTTTCTTTCACTTGCATGAACAATTAGTTAACTTTCAGAAGACTGCTACCTTTCATCTGTGTTCTTGTTTGATATATGTCATTGCTAGTCAAAGAGCTTATTGGCTAGGGTTGAAACCACAAGTACCACCAAGTCCTGGCATGCCTATGTATAAGTGTTATGCACAATTTACCAGGCAGGTTGGGATGGGAGAATATTGTCTTGTTAATGATGCATTTTTAATAGAAGCTACGAGAAAGTTGGATGGAAACCCTGAAATGTGTTTTTCCCTTGAATAAGGCTATAGTAAATATAAAATACATGAATATGGGAAAGTGAGGGTATACATTCCCATTAGTTACTCATTCTTTCTCTTGTAAAAGTAATTAGATGGCTACGAATGTTAAAAGGATTCTCAAAGAATAAAATCTCCAATACTTGTTTGTAAGAACTAATTTTGAAAACAAGGGCTTTGTGAGAAAAAAATTGTATGCCTCCAGCTCATCTCAACACCAACCTTCAATCAAATATTTATGGGAAGATTTTCCTGATGAAAATGAAGTTTTTACAAGGGACCATATGAGGTTAACCCTTGAGCATATACAAATTTTTGGTCTCTCTTTCCAAATTATTGAAAATGTGTCTAAAGATTTGATGGTTCTTGATAGTGAATATGAGAATTTTCCTTTATAAATCACATCCCAAAGTTGATTGGGATACAGATGAAATTTTATATATGAGTAAACGAGTCAAATGAGTACTCAAAAGGACTCAGGATCTTGGTTGGAGGGAAAATGGCATAGGGTTACTGGTTCTGTTCATGAACCAAAATTGTTCTAGAAAAATGAGTAAGGATCTAGCCAAGTTGTCCCTGGAGGTACATCATCGGTCAGGATAGTCATGAAGTCTTCTAGCACCAATTCAAAATCTGGGGGTGATGGTGAAAAGTTGGAGAAATAAATTAAATCAAAATCAAAATGTGAAGAAGACAACCCATCCACCCCTGCTTTTAAAAAGAAAAATGTCCAAACAAAACCTATGTTAGAAGATTTAGAGACAATATTTAGGCATATTGTTCAAGATAGTACTTTCCCACCCTTATCTGAAGAATCTTCTCCTTCTATAGAAAACATATCAATTATTCCTAGTAAGTCTAGAGAGGTTGTTCAAAGTGATAGCCCTCAGTCTAATAGAAAACTCTCCAGTATGGTTGAGGAAAGCGGTAAAAAAGAAGAGGAAATACAGTCCTACAACATCCCCTAGGGCTAGAGTAGGTACAGTGACAAAATTACTCCAATCTTCCTTAGGGCCCAAGAAATCCCAGAAAATGTCAAGAATTCTAAATGATGTTGTCTCTGGTAATCAGGTGTTAGAAATTGCAGAACCTTTAAAATATGTAGATGATGATAAGATAACCATGGATGATTATAAAATCATACATGTTGACATGAGTCCCCAAACACCTGAAGGTGATGTATATCATGCCAATTACTCAGTCAATGCTTTAGCCAAGTGGGTAAAAGAAGAAAGGAAAGAAAGGGTAAAATTGCAATCTCAAAATTTGGATTTCAAAAACTTTATCTCTTCCATTGTTTCTCCCTTTCTGTATACTAAGGCTTCTAGTTCCCAAGAAATAATTATTGATGAGTCTGTGATGCATTTGATTACATAAAATCTAAATTATTCCAAGGCTGCTAGTGAGTGGATTGAAGAATTGTCTCAGGAAGCTATATTTTTTATTAGTAAATCTTTGATTTCCTACACTGACAATGTTGATAAAAGAAAAAGATTAATAGTAGAACTGCAGTAGGTTAGAAACAATCAAACCAAGTTGTATGTAGTTTCAGAAGAAATGAAAGAGTTAATTTCCATGGATCGATTGAAGTTGGTAAATGAACAGATTGTTAGTGATCCAAAGAAATTAGATCCTTCATGGCTTGATTCACTTAAATGGAAACTAAACATACATGATGACCTGGTAAAGGAAATCACATAAGTGCTAGAGAAGTATTTGGATATGTTAGGAGAAATCAAGGTGAACTTTCATGATTTGCAGGTGAAGATAACGAATGATTTTGATGAGAAAATTCTTGACACAAAAGAAATCTACTCAAAATTTAGAAAAGTCTTCGACAGAGAAGTAGCACATCCTACTATGATGACTAAAGAATCTTTCTCAAAGCTTGGGAGGCTAGAGATTTATCTCAAAAATTTTAAAGCTAAAGCAGAAAGGAGGTTTGACACACTGAACGAGTCCAAAGTTGCTCTCAAAAAATGGAGAACTGGGCTTCAGATCACATTGACACCAGGTAGTATGGATATTTTTGCAATCATTACTAGGTATAGGGAATATAAAGCCAGAATGAAGATGCAGGAGAATTTATTCCGACAAGGAGAGAACAAGGAGATGGAAGCTGATGAAATTGAAGTGGTTGGGAATGATGAATAGTTTATTTTTACCATTTTCATATACTTTCTTTAAAGTTGGCACTTTTAAGTTAATGACTTCTTTTAATTTTTGGTACGGTTACTTTCAAGAAACCATTACCAAAGACAATGGTTATATTTAAAGATTGGTTCGATTGATGTGATTAGGCTCTTTTGAGAAAACTTTGATTTCCTCATTAGTGAAAGTCTGTTATTTTGGCTATTATCTGTTATTTTGATATAGAATACATTAGTGGAGTTTATGCATGCATAATCTTTGAGTTATGGTGTATAGATTTATTTTGTTTATGCTGAATGTTTGCTAGTGTGATATCTATTATTGGGATGACAGATGATATAATTTTTCTATATTGTTGTGGTGTTGTTATCTATGAATAAAATTTCTACAGTGTAAGGGCCTTTCAATCTGTGAATGATTTAGGTGATTTGGTAGTTTAAGCTTTTATTGTTTAAGTTTGGTGGACACTGGATACCTTTATAAGTTATTTATCTTAAACTATTAGCTTTTGTTAGCTTATAAGTTATAAGCTATGGATGTTGAACTATTAGCTTCTATTCAAGGAATGGATTAATTATAATATTCCTTTCAGTTATTTATCAAAGATAGTGTGAATGGAAATGCAATAGGAATTTATAAGTAGTGTGATAAGTGTTGTTCTTTAAAAATTATGTAAAATCACATATCAAATTCAATACCATGGAATACAATATAAAATTTTTGGCTTTTCCTAACCTTAGTCGCTAGTCCTTAGATTTTTATAACCTTGTAGAAAAGTTCTAAATTTTCATAACTTACCAATTCTCCAACTTTTTTGATGGTTCACTTTGTTGAGTTACAATTCTTTCCTGGTCATCTTTCTACTTAGTAGGTCAAAGGTTTCAAAACTTCAGAGTTTGGTTCTAAGGTTCACTTTGTTGAAGCAAGAATGGAAAAGAGATAAAGAAAACTTATTATTATAACTAATAACACTATGAAGAAATGATCACTCACCTTTTCTACTCGGTGGGTTAGAGGTTTCAAAACCTTTAAAACTTCAGAGTTTGGTTCTAAGGTTCACTTTGTTGAAGCAAGAATGGAAAAGGGATAAAGAAAACGTATTATTATAACAAATAACACTATGAAGAAATGATCACTCACCTTTTAAGTCTACGTTTTCGGCTTCGCAGTTCACTGAATTCTAGTTCCGAATGGAGAAGTAGAACCTCAAAACTGAAAAAAATGTGTAAGAATATATGACACTTTCAATTACATTTATTTCAATCCACGATTTCATATTTGGAAAATTCCGCAGGATTTTTAAATGGTATATTAAATATTTGGCGAATCCTGCTTGCTTATACAACGATACATTATAATTTTCAAGGTGAAATGTGTCCTCAAATGTAATTATTTGTTAATGTTATTGGCGAAATAGGTCCTCGTGAGAAAGTATTTATAAATTTTAATTGGAAAAATGGGTCTTCACAAGCAACTATTTGTAAATTTTAATTGGCGAAATGGGTCCTGATACAATGTTGTTTTAATAGTATTGGAAAATGTGTAGGTGTTTTATTAAATCCTTTCGAGATTCCAGGTGAAAATATTAGTCAGTCCAATTGAAACATGTAGTTTGAAAATGGAAAATTTGTTGCTTAAATATGCCTCATAAAACAAATCATTGGCAAATGGACATGCATTGGACCTATACTTTTTAAAATTTGGGGGATTTGGACACCTTGTTGGGAGCGAGAGTTCACCAATTTTGATTTGGCCGATTTCTAGAATTTTCCAATTGGCGAAGATTTTCCACTAAAGTTTTCCCTGATATAATGGCAAGAACTAGAAGGAAATGAAAATGGGGTGGATCAAGTTTCAACCATCTATCCAACATGTTGTGGATTAGATGTAGGCTTGTTTTTTTGGAAAAAGAAACGTATACTCACTCTAGGGCAACATCACTCTTGGTTGTTAACTGGGTGAGAAAGCCCAAAAGTATACTCACTTTGGGCCACGACACTTCTAGTTGTCTATGAGGTGAGAGATCCACAACATACTCACTCTGGGACCACACAAATTTTGGTTGTCTATGAGGTGACAAATTCCAAAAGGTGAGAAACATACGCTACTTGGTATGCACTCACAAAACACATAGGTGGCTATGGGGAAAGTCATGTTGCAGAATGGGCTTCCCACTCAACCACACCAAATTTATACATCTTGATAACTTTAATAAGGTGCCACAATGAAAAATGATTTTCTAGCTCTATGAGGTAAGAATTTTTTTTTATGATTGACACTCATAGACATCATTAATGCAAGATAGTGCAAGGATTTTTCAAAGGGATTTTTCTTAGGTTATGCAAGGTCTCATCTTAGGGAACATTGTGCTTAACATTTCCAAGAGAGGAAAAGTGCAAATGGTCTCATCTTGTTTCCAAGAGAGGACAAGTGCAATGTCTCATCCTGGGAAACATTGTACCTAATGTTTCCAAGAGAGGAAATCACAAGAAAAATAAAATCACATAGCGAAATGTGAGTGTGGATGTATGCCCCCAATTTAAAGTAGTTGCTAACACTGTTACTGTAAGCAATTTCTTTAAAGTAGAAGAAGGAGGACATGGGAGCTTACTTGGAAATCCCTATGCCAAGTCATATGTTTTCTATAAGCTATAGCATGAATAAGGTAATATGTCACATGCGAGCCAACTTAAGGCATGTCTTTGACATCCCAAGATTTCTCTTATATGTTCATGAAAAGTTAACGATTAGTCAAAAGAGGCAACAAAAAGTGACATATGAGAATAAGGTTATCCAACCCCTTGCCCCCACTTAGTGTAGGATGAAGGTGAGTTGAAGTGATGGTTAAGATGCGTGCTAGAGTGAAAATTAGTATCAATTAGAGGAATTAGGTGCCCCCATAGAAGGAATAACACCAAACTCCTTAATATGTTGGATTTTACTACTCAAAGCCTTACATTTGTTAGTGCAATGACCATGAAATTTGTAATAGGTACAAAATGAAGTATTGTAATAGAATTTCTTTCTAGTTTTGGGAGGGAGGGTGATCAAGTGGTCTTGGATAAGTATTGTAATAGATACACTCTTGATCAATGGGAGAAGGTGGTCTTGTAGTTTGTGACAAATATTTTTCTTGCTTAGTACAAGATGTCATACTTATGCAAGACTCTTTAGATTATGTGATTTTTTCCCCCCCTTTGCAAGAGGGTGTAAAATCTAATGAATTCAATTCATTACTGTTTTGTGAGATGACATTGACATTAAGCGAAGTTGTATTTATTTGTTTGATTGCTTGTAAAGGAGAACAATCAAGACCACCAGTGTTTATCATTGTAGAAGGATGTTTTGTGAGAGTATTGATGTTGAGGGAAGGCTTGATTACTTCTATCAAAGGACGCTAACCAAGACCATGAGTTGCTTTTTGTGTGATAAGATCAATAGGGTTGTGAATACCTTATTCATTGGCACCACATCCTTTTCCACTATATCAAAGTTGTTTCATAAGCTCATATCCTCATCCATAAAGCTTTTTCATTGATTTTGGATTAGGTGGTTGTTCATTGTTGATTTTGTCAAAGTTTGTTGTGTAATTTTTTGACATTTTTTCTATAGTGGTGGAGGTGGATGCATTTGAAAGGTCTTCTGAGTTGTGGGTTGACATAACTACTTTTTTGTGTGCCTTATTGGAATCTTTTTTTATGATCTTGTACTCACCCATGAATTTATTTTCAAAATCTAGGGAACCCCAATAGTCTTCTAATAGATTTGTGATATTTCCAATGTTTTTCATTGTTGTTTTTTTGCATAGGTTCCACTTGTGTGGTTGGTGTTAATGTGTTTAAGGGGTTCTCTTTTTTTTTCTCAAGTTGCAAGACACTATAAGGCTCATGATCAGTGTCAAGTGTGTACACTTTGTTGTTGTAGATGTGTACCATTGAAAAATGGCCACTTTTCATTTTCATGGTCTTTTTAGGCTCGTCCTCTTGATGCTAGATCTATTTTTCTTTCATTCATTGATGTAATGTGGCTTGAACATTCACACTAGAGCTTTAAAATGCATTTATTGATGTCTTGTGAAGGTGTTGTGAAGTGTTTTAAAACATTTCTACACTTTTCTAGACTTTATTCATTACAATTCACCTAAATATCACCTTTTTATCCCCTATCAAGTCCTATATTTAAGTGTTGTAAAGTCTTGTAACAAGATTTCACACTTTCTTAGGCATAATTTCACTATGTATACCTTTCTTATACTTTATTTGACCCCTTTATGCCCTTAAAGGATTAATTAAGTGCATTTTTGAATATAAACCTGACAAATAGCATTAAATATGACTTAATTCCAGACACCCATTTTCAGGTCCTAGGTGGGACCCATTCATCATGGGTGGCGAGTGAGTTCCCCTTCACTCCAAATTCAAAATATTTCAAATTTTCTTTCAGGTTCTTATTTAAAATCACTTGATGTTGGCCTATGATGAGGTACTAATAGGTTATAAAGGGACAAAATTGTATAAATAAGTGATTTTCACCTTAGTTTATATCTCTCATTAATTCAAATAATATCATACAATCATACATCACAGCTAAGCATTCAAGCACTTTACAACATCAAATCAAGCATTCAAAGGCATCCATTGACATATCTTCAAAATTTCATCAACAAGGGTTTGGTAAGTTAATAGAATTTGCATGTGATTAGTTTATCTTTCTCTTTCACTTCTTTATTCTATTAAGGGTTTGATTAATAAAGTGGGGTTTGACCAAGGAAAACCCCTATTTGCTAGCCCTCAACCATTTTTCATGTTTGTGCATGTGTTTTGTATGTAGATTTATCAAGCATTTAGGTGTTGAAAAGTGGAGAAAAAGTCAACTAGTGCTTCAAGTCAAATCAACCACATTTCAATCTTAGAGAAGACTTTTTGTTCATTTCCTGCAGAATTGACTTCGGCAACCTGACAAGCAAACATTTCCAGATCTGGTGTTGCAGAGTTGTCTCCCGAGTTTTCAAATTTTTGGGAGAGAACTAATTCGCCACCAGTGGCAAATGAGTCCCACCTTAATATTGAAAATCTAGGTTTTCTCATATTCTAGATCTCGACAGTCAGAAATAGGTTCCCAATAATTTTCACTAGTAGCAGGACTGATTTGCCACCCTGGACGAATGAGTCCCACTATTGATTTCCAATAATTTTAGACAATATTAAGTCCATTCCGGATTCCTCCAATCTTTCCTAGGTGCACTCTGATTCAACCTTTCTCTTTTTGTTTTGAATTTTGTTCATTCATAGTTCATTATTTGCATATCACATTGTGTTTTCAAACATTGCATTCATCTTAGGTTTTGCACTCATAATTACTCAATTGAATAGTTTAGTTGCATTCATATCCATTTAGTCCTAATTACATTAAAAATTTCCTAATTTGAGTGAACTAGTTAGATTCTTTGGCCCTTGCTTTCTCCTTTTAGGTGAAAAACCCTAGAAGTGTTAGAAAGACCTAGAGATCCAAAAATCTATAGTTCAAGATGTATTTCATTTTTTGATGAAGAGTGGAAGGAAGACCATTCATTTCATGAGTCTGCAGCCTACCTAGAAGAAGATTATATGAAAGAGCATGAGGCATAACCTAGATTGATGTATTCAATGTGACTTCTCCAACTGTAATAGGTAAAGTGATCACACAAAGTGGTTTCTTTTCTTCATTGTCAAAGCCCTTAATAGATAAAGAATCGGGTTGAATTTTTTATTTATCCACACGAAGCCTATCCAAGAGGTTTATGCTACACACATTAAGGGTTGAGCCATTGTCAATAAGGTTTCGCTTAATCCTTATCATATTGTATTGAGAAATGATCATGAAAGCTTCATTTTGTTTTTGTACATCCAAAGGGGGGGAATTCACTTTGGTAGAAAACAATGTCAGCATTCAATTCTTGAATTATGGCTACTATGTCATTTAGTTGTGCATTAAAAGGAATAGGAACTTGTTGTAAATCCGTTTGAATCATAGTGTGATAGGTAGGTGAGTTCTGAAGAAGATCCCAAAGGGATATCTTTAAGGGAGTTCTCTTAAGTTGTTCTACGAGATCATACTCCATTAATCGAGGAGGAGGTAAATTAGGCAACGATAAGGAAGTCAATGTTGGTTGTTGTGTTTGTGGATTGTTTCTAGTGTTGTGTGTATGAGAAATGGTATCATGAATCGGTTGTTGCAACACATTATTCTGAGGTGGATAGAGGGTGAATTCAGGTTTGTGTGATGACATGGGTAAAGGATGAGTTCAGGTTGGCATTGAGTTTGTTTTTTGTGTGAAGGAGGGTAGAAAATTAGAGGGTTCTTAGGATGTCCTATGGGGTATGTATGAGGTCCATTAATCGAGGGGGAACTAATGGGCACTTGCGTATTCATAACCTCAGCGATCTTGGTTTGATGTATCTCTAATAAAGGGAAATCTAGAATCACCTTTTTATCGTGAGCTAAGGAAGACATATGATTATTTTGAGCATTTTCTACCATGATATTCTCCCTAAGAATCAATTTTTTTAAAATTTTTAGATTGGTTCTTCTAAAATGACTTCATCGTAAGTAGGGGAATGATCAATGGTGGAATTATATTGCTTAGGTGAAAAGGGATAAGTAAGTTTCTCATGACTCTCATTGGTTGTGTTTTCTAGCATCAAATCATCTTCCTTACAACTATGGGAGATACTAGGAGAAGAACAAATATGATTATCATGATCATTTATGACTTCATTCCTTTGTTCCCTAATGTCTTTCAAATTGGAGAGGTAGGGGAAGGATCATAAAGAGGATTGTTGTAGACCAACATATCCTCATCATTTATAATATTATCTTCCTAGAAATCACTCTCACAAGGAAAAGGAGAAAGGAAATTAGGTAAGGTGATGTTGAGGAACGTCGCTATGACTTCATTCTCTTGTGCTAAAATATCTTCCCAAAGGGGATGAGGAGAAGGACAAACAAGATCCGCATGATTCACAACGATTGTATCTTTTGTCGCCAAGATACCTTCATCACTAAAAGGAGAGGTATTGGGAGAAGAAAAAATATGATCATCATGGGTATCTATGTTTTTATTTTCTTCTATTTCATCATCCACACAAACATGAGAGATAGGAGGGGATGTATGTTTAAGGTTAACATTGTCTTTTTCACTCTCTTGCACTAAGAGGATTGCATAACTAGGAAATTCATTGAATGAATAACTATAATGCTTATTGAATAAGTTTTTCTTTAAAAATTTGGAGAAGATTGAAACTAACATTTGGAAAAACTAATCTATGCAAACTTGAAATGCAATGTAAGAATGTAAAATGAAATGTGATTTTTAGTTTTCAATGCACAATGATCTGAAAGATGAAATGTGCTGAATTCAAAATTGAAATTAAGAAATACATAAAATGAGCTAATTTGAGCAAGATATAATGAAGTGCATGTTATAGAAACTTAACCAGCTAATATAGGTAGTTGATGGCAGCAAACAAAGCCTTAAAAATAGGGTTTCTAGCTCTGTAAAAGACAATTTTAGGGCTAAACAGGGACTCAGTCGCCCAAGGTGGCGACTTAGTCCTAGTAGGGATTTTGTTGATATTTTTCATACTTTTTTGATGGATTTTGATTGTCTCAATACTATATAATGTAGTCCTAAGATGAAAATGCAAAATTTCAGAGATTTTAAATGATTTAAGATGTAAAAATGCTCAGAATTGAAATGTTTTCAAAAATGACTACCCTAAATTGATGTTTTTGACCTAAATGCATTAAAAAAATGCTCTTGAAAGTTTCTAGACTTATAGTATATGATACTAGGAGGCTTAGGAAGCATAAAAATTAGGTTTTTGATGTTGTATCAGACACTGAAAATTTTTGGACTGGGACTAACTCGACCAGACTCGCAAATTAGTTCCAATTAGAGTTTTTTTCAAAATTTTCAAAAAATTTCAATGGATTTTGATGCTTTTAATGTTGGAAGATGAAGATCTAAGATGAAATTGGAAAATTTCATAAAATTTCAATTATTTTATATGCAAAAAATGCAACCTACATGAACTTTTCATGAAGGAAATTCTTGAAACCCAGCATGCAAATAAATCTATGCAAACCTTAATGCAAGGTCAATGCAAGCTAGATCTATGATGAAGGAATCCAAATTGGAAAAGAAGAGTATTTAAAATTTAAACTCGCCAAAATGTAAACGATGATTTTGGTTTTCCCTCACAATGCTTTGCTCCTCCTGGGGTTTTTCACCTAAAAGGAGAAAGGGGATTGAATGCAGACCAAAATACAAGGGTTTACACTCAACACTGATGTTAATGACCTATATTATGCCTAATTAAGATATCCTA
>VDFB02000015.1:232351326-232441604 GCA_007258455.2 Sequoia sempervirens
CCAAGAATGTGTCTAGGGTGGACAAACATATGGTCAGAGGATCCCTACCAACTACAAATGCTGAAAGTAAACTCGACGCCAAGAATGTGCTTTCCAACCCAGAGTGGGAGTGGAGCTACCATATGGCGGAGATTCTAAGAACTACAATGCAATTCAAAACGTAAGATAGGCGGCAAGCCAGCCTCTTCCACTTATTCAGTGGGTATTACAAAAGCATGAAGAGATATATTAAGAAATGTTGACAGTACTACTGTTCAGCTTACAAAGTAATAGAAAGTGCCTGCAAAGAATGAGGATTAGCTCTCCAATGCTGCAATAGTGAATATGACCTCCACAAGGCTTAATATGACTTCCTAACACCAACCCTTCACCAAAATGCAATTTACCCAAATCTGATATGACAGACCAGCAGCTTGAAATGCAAAACCAGCACCCTAATAACTCACTAAAATGCACATTTCTCACTCAAAACTCACTCTATTGATGCGAAATCAAATGCAAGACACCCTAAAGAAGATGGCGACCAAGTTGGGACACCAAAACCTCACCAATAATCCCTTAACTTTTTTTGCACGAATCCCAAGAAGGCACAAAATGGTACGGCCCTCTAAGAAGGGCGATTTCTCTTTATAAAATTCAATCTTTTATCAAAAAATCTGCAACTTGCCAAGAAGGGTTGCCCCTATCAAGGAATCACAATGGTTCAATACCCAGAATGAGAATAATTTTATTTTCTGATATATGAGCAAAAACAACTTTCAACTACACTGAAACAACAACTCCAGAATTTGATATAAAATGCAAGAAACTGAACTACAAAGCAAACCTCACTACAAAAATCCACTCATCAACAAGCTAACATCTCCACTAGTTGCTATCTTTCAAGCAAGAAGTTGAGCCAAGGCTAGGAGGCATACATTCCTTGAAGCAATTCCAACACCATTTTGGCAGCATAACATTACTGAAGTCATAAGATGTTCAACTGAAGAGCAAAGGCCTCTTTTTATAAGCTTGAGAGGAATCTTCTAGAAGCATCAAGAAGGCGCCCTAATTTTCAAATTTGAATTTGTTCATAATTCCCTCCTTGGATGGTACGGCCCTCTAAGAAGGGCGATTTCTCTTTATAAAATTCAATCTTTTATTTAAAAATCTGCAACTTGCCAAGAAGGGTTGCCCCTATCAAGGAATCACAATGGTTCAATACCCAGAATGAGAATAATTTTATTTTCTGATATATGAGCAAAAACAACTTTCAACTACACTGAAACAACAACTCCAGAATTTGATATAAAATGCAAGAAACTGAACTACAAAGCAAACCTCACTACAAAAATCCACTCATCAACAAGCTAACATCTCCACTAGTTGCTATCTTTCAAGCAAGAAGTTGAGCCGAGGCTAGGAGGCATACATTCCTTAAAGCAATTCCAACACCATTTTGGCAGCATAACATTACTGAAGTCATAAGATGTTCAACTGAAGAGCAAAGGCCTCTTTTTATAAGCTTGAGAGGAATCTTCTAGAAGCATCAAGAAGGTGCCCTAATTTTCAAATTTGAATTTGTTCATAATTCCCTCCTTGGATGGCGTTCCTTTTCTCAAAGCTATATTTTGACTTTATTTTTAAATCAATTCTCTAAACAAGGTTGGCGTCCCATTTCCAAGAAAGATTTTAGACCTTTGAAAAATATTAAATTACCTCAATGGGGCGTCCACCCATGAAGACCACCTTTTTAGAACATCTTGAAGTAATGAAGCTAGGCCAAGGGGTCAACATTAAAATATAACATTATTTAAATTAATTGAACTTATCTCTCCAAAATGCATCCCAAGGCCAAAAATGATCAAACCAACTGAACTGGTTGAAGAAGAGAGCCAACTGCACTGAAAACCATAGGACCACTGCCAGAAATAGAATTTACTAAAAATAGTAAATTCCAGAAGATGCTTGGATTGCATTGCAAGTCATATCACTGCGAAGCTCTCTGAAAACCCAGAAAGAATCCGCGAGGCAATCTCCAAATTTCGAGCAACAACAACCTCCAAAATAGGAAACCCTAATTTTACCCTTCGAGTAGCCTACGGGTCTCCGGAATAGGCCAACGGTCAACTGAATTCCTCATGCTTGAGAAGGGGACATTACAGGGTCTTCGTCCTTCCAATTCACGTAGAATCTTGAAGTAGCTTAAGGTAAAGTAGATTTCATGCAAGTACTTAGTAATTGTGGAATACGGTGCTTGATTTGAACAGAACTTCTCTTATCCATACCACTAGCGGGCTCGTTGACGGTGGGTTCGCCTTGCGTGGTCAACTGGAACATTGTGAACTTAACTTCAATTATGGTTTGTATGTTGGCATGCATCGTTGTGATGGTGTCTTCATGCTGAACTGTGATTTGAATACCTTTGATTACTCCCTGAAGATTGCACCAGTTTTGTGGAAGCTGTCTGAAGAGAGGCAAAGCAAAACCTGGTTGAAGTCTGCAAGAATTGATTGCCATGTTCCACGCCTTAGAGTAGATTAGAACCTTCTCATCCCTACAACCATTTTAAATTCAATACATTTCTAGTTAGTATTAGGAAATTTGCATTTACCGGATAAATCATTCGAACCACGTGAAGCCCTTAATCTGTTGTCTGCTGCCTGTTGTCGAACAATTGTGTAAGTCCCCTTGAAATACAAGCAAAATCACATCGAGCCAATTGAGTCTATCCAACACCTAGAAGGAACCTTGGAGTTGAATGCACAAACTTTCTCGCAATCGTAGTGTGTTGGATACTTTGATCAAGAGAGAATAGGGTAGCCGTCGGCAACTTTATTCTGTGTTGGTGCGGTCACGAAAATCACATCAACAAGTAGCATTTGCACACCTATGACAGAAATAATGAGAGGAGATAAGAAAGACTTTAAGTGGACATCTGGAGCACAAAGAAGTTTTGAATTGTTGAAGCAAAAGGTGATAGAGCAGCCAGTGTTAGCATTGCCTGATTTTGGCAAAGTACTTCAAGTTGATTGTGATGCCAGTAGGAGCATTATTGAATCAAGAAGGGAGATCAATAGCTCATTTCAGTGAGAAATTGAATGATGCCATAAGAAGATATTCAGTTTATGATTAAGAATTCTATGCCATAATTCAAGCCTTGAAGAAGTTGAGACATTATTTGTTGTCTAAGGAGTTTGTGTTGTACACTGATCATCAAGTCTTGCAGTATTTGAACAGTTAGGGAAAGTTGAACCAGAGACATATGAGATGGGTTGAATTCTTGCAGAGTTATACATTTGTGTTGCAGCATAGGAGCGGTAAGTCAAACAAAGTTACATATGCATTGAGTAGGAGAAGGAATATACTGACATAAATGAGGGTAGAAGTACTGGGTTTTGAAGAATTGAAGCATATGTATGAGGATGATCCGGATTTTGCTGAAGCATGGAAGTCATGTAAGGAACCAGTAGTAATAGATAGGAGCCAATGGTTGATTATTTCATTTAGGAAGACATGTTGTTCAAGAGAAATTAGTTGTGTATTCTGAGGAGTTCAATGAGGGAGAATTTGATTAAGGAGAAGCATAGTGGAGGAATGGCAAGACATTTTGGAGTTAATTAGACAGTATCTTTGGTGAGTGAACATTATTTTTGGCCGCAAATATATGGAAGTATGTTCAAGGTTTTCGAATTTGTCAAGTAGCAAAAGGGAGTAGTCAGAATACTGGATTGTAAAAACCTTTGACAGTACCAGAGAGACCTTGGGATAATATAAGTATGGATTTCATATTGGGATTACCAAGAACACAGAGAGGACATGATTCTATAATGGTAGTATTTGACAGATTTTCTAATATGGCACATTTCATTCCTTGCAAGAAGACGAATGATGTTGTGCATGTTGACTTATTTTTCAAGGAGATTGTAAGGTTGCATGGATTACCAAAGAGCATAGTTTCAGACAGGGACACCAAGTTCATTGGATACTTTTGGAGGACATTGTGGAAGAAGATGAAGACAGAATTGAAGTTCAGTTCAACATATCACCCACAAACAGATGGACAAACAGAGGTAGTGAATAGGAGTTTAGGAAATTTTCTAAGGTGTTTGGTTGGAGATAAGGTAGGAAATTGGGATATAGTTCTACCGCAAGCAAAGTTTGCATACAATAATTCAGTAAATCGGAGTATAGGGAAGACACCATTTGAGCTAGTGACAGGGATACACCCTAGAGGAGTTGCAAAGCTCATAGACATCACTATAGAGAATAAGAGGAGTGCAAAAGCAGAATAATTTGCAAGATTTATGGAGACATTGTATGGTCAGGTCTGGAAGCACTTGGAGGACATGAACAATAAGTACAAGGAGAAGGCAGATGAACAAAGGAGACATAAGGAATTTTCTTTTGGAGATGAAGTTATGGTATATCTCAGGAAGGAAAGGTTTCTAGTAGGAACATACAACAAGTTGAAGATGAGGAAGGTTGGACCATGTAAGATTCTCAAGAAGTTTGATTCAGGAAATGCATATGAAGTGGAGTTACTAGAGACATTTGGGATTTCACCTATTTTCAATGCTATAGACCATAGTTGGAAAACTCGGACTCGCCGCGGACTCGGTAGCCCAAAAATATGACTCGGACTCGGGACTGGGCACGGACTCGGGAAAAGACTCGGCTAGGACTCGGCAAAAAAAAAAACCGTAGTTTTACAAAAAAACAAGAACAAATTAATGCATTTAGAGAACATAAGAGCCTAATTTGATTATCAAACACTCATAATTCAAATTACACATGTCATATGATCATCAAACACTCAATAATTGAAATTTCATCATTCATAGTCATCAAATACTCATAGTTCAATGTATAACAGCATCATAAGTTTATAAATGTTTACATATAATCATGTCAAAAAGAGGAAAACATTAACAACCACATGTAATCTACATCTTCCTTTTTCCCCTCCCAATGGTACTCAATTTTGGAGGCCTAGAACTAGAAGGTGCCCGTGCTATAGTATCCAAACGAGGACTAGGAGATCGAGCAGGGGAAACATGATATTCGAATGTGTCTTCATCGTCCTCCATGGCATCCAATCTTGCTGCTTCTTCTTCTGCTGCTGCTCTCTCTAATTCAGCAAGATCCTCATCAGTAAGGAAGACATCAGCCTCATCATTTTGTTCATCAATAGTCCATTCACCATATGGATCAATGTCATCCAAGTCGATGGACTCATGTGAAACACCCTCCACCTTTCTAGTTCGAAGGCGAAGGTTGTACCGAACAAAAACTAAATCATTTAGGCGCTGTTGAGTCAACCTATTCCTCTTCTTTGTGTGAATGTTCTCAAATAAACTCCAATTCCGTTCACACCCAGAAGCACTGCATGGCTGTGACAAGACACGTATGGCTAGCTTTTGAAGATTTGGTGTGCTAGCACCATAGTTCTCCCACCATAGATCTACAAAAACATGTTTAAAAAATATAAGTATTAAGAATAAGAATAAAGTAAACAATCTATATGTAAGAATCAAGTTTCTAATTTCATTTTTTACCTGGTTGTTGTTTTCCTCTCCTTTCAATGCTTGCTGGGAGGAAAAGAGTCTCCCCTTTGCACCCTTGTAGACCTTGAATAGATAAAAGAAAAAGTAAATCAAATATAGAAAATTCATAGATAGTCAAGGCTCAACATTGCAAATTCATAAATAAGATGTAACAAATCTCACCTCCAACTCATCAAGCACTTTATCTCTCAGCTCACGATCAGGCACCATCCTATCAATGCATATGACAAGACCTTCCATGACCTCCTCATCCGCCTTAAATGTGTCCGAGAAGTAGAACTTCGGATTCAAGAAGTAGGCAAAGGCATGAATCGGCTGGTGGAGTTGGTGTGTCCATCTCCGATCAATGATGCGCCATATGATTTCATATTTCCTTTTGTTGCCGCCATAGTAACGTGATATGGCCTCTTTGGCCCTATCCATGGCCTCATAGATGAAACCCATTGGCATGCCATCTCCATCCACCATACGAAGAACCCTCACCAAAGGTTCTGTCACCTAAAAAAATGAAAACAAATGTTAAATCATAACAAAATTAACCCCTCAAAAAATAAAAACAGCAAATAGATTATCATGTATAATTTTTTTTTGTGTGATTGCTACTTACCCCCATCAACTCCTCTCCATTTTTGATGAATGTCTCATCAAAAACTATGGCAACAATCCTCTCCCCTTCAGGTCTATTGGAAAATGAGGACTCCTTCCAAGCATCGGACATGAACATTTGCTTGAGATGACCAATGGCACCAAGAATGCTTTGCAATGTGAGGAAGTGGCTAGCAAATCGTGTCACTCCAGGTCGCACAAGGTCCTTGCCATTTGTAAATTTCCTCATCAAAGAAAGCACCCAAGTATGGTTGTAGATAAATTTTGTAACACTTTTTGCATCTTCAACCACACTTTTGACCCATGAAATCTTCCCAATGTCCTCTAGCAATAGGTCTAAGCAATGTGCAGCACATGGAGACCATGCAATTGTGGGATACCTCTCCATAAGTAGTCTACCTGCAGCTACATATGCAGCTGCGTTGTCCGTGATGATTTGGACAACATTATCGACTCCAACCTCCTGGACCACCCCATCTAATAGATTGCATAAAGTCTCAGCATTTTTAACTTCATGGGAGGCATCTATTGATTTTAGAAACACCAATCCACCATTAGAGGCCACTAAAAAGTTAAGGAGAGTTCTATTTCGTCCATCTGTCCACCCATCAGATAAAATGCTGCAACCTTTTCTTCGCCAAAATTTTTTTTGCTCATCAACCACAAACCGTGTATTCTTTACGGCTTCCTCTAGCAATGGCCCACTCAAATCTTTAGATGATGGGGTCTTAAACCCCTTTCCTGCAACTGTAAGGGCGTTCACCAAACCTTCCCAATATGGGCTGTTTGCAACATTGAAAGGTAGATTATTGTAGTACCAAAAGTTTGCAGCAACCATCCTAGCTTCTTGATGCTTTTCTTTATTCCAACCAGTACCTTCAAGTGAAGGTTGTGCTCCTGGAACATTACGTGGAATAAGATAATTTGGTCCTGATGAAGGAACCTGACTAGCACTAGCAGTAGAAAAGGAACCATCAGGACTCTCACCAAAAGATGAATATGGAGCATGGAAGCTTGGACTTGCAACACCATGGGGCATAGAGGGTGTAGATTGGGATTGGGATCCACTCATCGCTACTGCTAGGGCATCCTTTGTTTTTTATCTTTCCTCTTTTTTAAGCTCATATTCAGCAAGAAGGGCCTTCATCTCTCTAATAATCTCAGGAGTAGTATTCTTGCATCCCTCCACATTTTGCCCAGGTATTCTAGCAAGGTGGTATTTTAGTCTATTTATTCCTCCTGTCATCCATTTCTGGCATTCATTACATGTCAATTCACCTTTTTTATTTCCTGGAATTCCATACTTCCATGGAGGGTCTTTTTTTAGTCCCTTTGGATTTGACATTGCTGTTTCAAGTTCAACATGGAAAAAAAAAATCAGCTAGGGTTTGCTAAAAAGTCAACAAATAAATGTGATTCAAAATTTCAAAGTTTCAAACATTTGCAAAAGAAAAAGAATGCAAAAACAAGCTAGAAAGTAGAAACAATAAGAATTAGACTATTAAGGAAAATAGAAAAAAATTTGGCAACATTTCCCCTTATTTTTCTTGATTTTTTTGATTTTGAATGCAAGAAATTGAAGAAAACAAACAAAAAGAATTGTTAGATCACTTACCTGGCTCTATTTTGATCTTTTTAGTTTGTTCTCCTTGCTTCAATCAACCCCAAATCAATTTTCAGACCTATTTTTCACAAGTGAGTCTAAATATGAAAAAAAAAAATATAAAGAAACATGGGTTTTAACCCATTTTAAGACTCAGCCGCGCAGGAGAGTCCTGGGTCGGGACTCCCGAGTTCGACCTCAGGACTCGGCCGAGTCTTGAGGTCAGACTTGGGAGTCCCGACCCAGGACTCTCCTGGACTCGACTCTAGAGTCCGTGGCGAGTCGACTTGGTCAGGGTCGGGACTCCTGAGTCCGCAGAGTTCGCAAACTATGCTATAGACATCTATGAGTATCATGAAGGATAGTCAAGTGGCAGTAACAAGGAAGTTGGATTGGAAGAGCAATTACCACATCAACTATTAGAGCAGATTGAGTAGATCTTGGATACCAGAATTGGAAGGAGCATTAGGAACATGCAGTACAAGAAGTACTTGGTAAAGTGGAAAGGCAGACCAGTGGAGGATTCATCATGGATTTCTCAGGCTGAGGTAGACCACTTTGGTTTTCCTCTAGCCCCTAGAAAGTGAGGGACTCATTTTTCTTCCAACCTTGGGTGTCTGATGCAAAAGCATCCTTGGTTGTAAAACAATCCTGTATCAACCAAAAACATTTCTTTTCTTGCAGTTTAATCTATAGCTGTCTCATCAATTTCTTTCGCATTTTACTGCATTGTCATTTCTCAGCTCGTAGAGCAGGATGTAGCATCTACACGAGGTCATCTACAACATATCCAAATTTCAAGAGATTTTCATTCATTTGTAGAAAGTTATCGCTCTCAAAATTTTACTATCATTCTCTGTGTAATGTCCCCTTCTCAGTAGCCACTCGGAGATTGTTTAGACTTTATTTATTCTCGAAGGCTAAATAGGAGAAATAAGAGAATAAATATTAAATTAATTATTTATAAAGTTATCACAATAAATTAATATAGTAAAATAGCTTTATATTTAATTTATTTAATAAAGTGACTAAAATAAATATTATATCATAAAGTCACTTGAGGAATAAAATAATATTATTTTCTAGAAGCTTCTTGGAGGTGATTGAGAATTCTTTATAAGGAGCTGAATGCAAGCCATTTGATCATGTCTTGAGTTATTCTATTTTCATACCTATGTGGTGAGAGCTTGTATGCTTACATTGTCTGAGGGTTTGAAGACTCTAGGATACCAGGTTTGGTTGTGCAACATCAACCCTAGCTAGAGATTTGAGAGGGAGATAATCCAGTCTTCCATTTGGGCAAAATTTAATGGTCTATGACCAAATTTTTGGAGCAAAGAAGTTGATTTAGAGGAAAATAATTGCAGTATTTTGAAGATAATTTTCAGTCATTGAGGAGTACGATTTTGTGAAGAATCATTCAGCTTGGAGCATTTCGATTTCATCCTAGAAGAAGTTCGATTTTTGGGAAATCATTCTCAGTTTGAAGGGATTCAAATTTTGACAAGATTGAAGGTTGATTTTCAGTCACAAGGGGAATATCGAATTCATCATTGAGGAACTCCATTACAGCTGGAAAGGTCGCGATTTTATGAGCATTTCAGGCACTGTAAATTAGAAGATAAATACAGTTCGATTGGAAGTCATTAAAGTTCGATTTTGTGTAGAGGAGGTCGCACTTCATCCAGCAACTCAATCGCTGCCAGCAAGTTCGATTTTGGAGGCATTCGACTGAACTTAATGTTGCTACATTTTGGCGTCAAAAATAAGGTTCCTTATTTTAGCATTGTCATTTAGGTATTTGATTATTGCTGCCATTTCTTCAGTCAAGAAGTCGCTGTCTAGTGATTGTATTTTGTACTCACTAAAACATTGTATTGCTGCTATTTAAATCTGAGTCATTTTATCATTGTAAGATGTCTCCTTTGAGGGTGATTGGATGTAATCAGCATTGACAACATTTATAATCAGTCTTAAGCTGCATATAAGGAGTATGGGAGTTTGCATATAAAGTGTTTGCCAAAATACCTATTGCTGTAGCTGTACATTTGCACTTTATTTCAGTCATCTCTTTATCTTGAAAAATCATAAAAATACTTGCATTGTATTCTAATTGCATTTGAAGTCATTTGGCATAGTTAGTTAAGTCTTTTATGCATCATATCATCACTCCAAAACAGAAAAACATCTACCAGCAGAAAACAGTTTGCAAGACAAGTAAAAATCAAAAAATTAAGGTCAGATTTGGCAAGGATATTTACACTCTGGCAGAGCATTTGGGAACGACCTGGTCTAGGATTTATTGTTCGGACCTATTCTGAAGCATTCGGAGCTTAATGGAACATCATACAAACTTTTTAGGTCCTAGGGGAATTTTCTTGGAGATCCACAATTCATTTCATTTACCGATGTGTTATCTTTTATGTTTGAGACCGACCTACACGATTGATCATTCTTGGGGTTGGTAAACCCTTTAGGCCGACATGGACCATATTTGGAGCTAGAGATTCATGTTTAAGATCAATTGTAATTCATAGGAAAGTAGTTAGTTAGGATTTCATGATTAGAGTTTAGATATTTCGAGCTGCCTAGTTGTGGGACTGTAGTAAGGCCTTTGTGCCAGTTGTAATAGTTTGAATGCCCTTGCGGCAAGCCTGTGCGCCCTAATTATGCCACATATGAGGCATATGATGCATGTAAGACTAGAAGTTATTGAATCAATGATCATTCATGTTTGTTGAGCATTTCTTGTGTTATTTCCGCTGTGTTGAACTTTAAGCTGCATGGTTGGACAGTTCATTTTGGACCCTCCATTTGTGACTGCACCACAAATGGATTAAATCCTAAAAACCACAATCTTGGGCAAGGGTTATTAGTATTACAACCTATTTTTAAAAAAAGGCAAAAGAGAGAAAGAGTAGAGGAAAGAAAGTGCAGAGCGCATCAAGTATACCAACAAATTTGCAATGTTGTTAACAAGTTACCTTGAATCCTTTGAACCAACTTTGTAGCGACCAGTTGAAACACAACCTTCAAACATGATGGTGTGAGCTTCTTAGGGAGTACTTCGAAATATCCCCGTTCCTTATTCAAACATGAATGTGTGCACAAATAATTTGCAGGATTTAATTAAAAGTAGTCTAACTCTAGATATTGAATTAGTCTTCAAAGAATACAGATAAAGAGGAAGACTCACAACATTAGTTGATACTAATAGTCTATTACAAAAGAGGTAATATAGAAAATGCAGATTTGGAGAAACAAGGCATGTGGAACATATTGGTTCTACAATTACACAACTTGAAGATTTCCCTATCTAGCCTCGCCCCTCGCACTCCCTCCCACACACCCCATTTACAATACACATTTCCCTAATTTTAAATACTCTTGGGCTGTTACAATCATTCAATAATGACTCGTCAACTACCAGTTTCCTTTTCGACAGTTACATTTTAACATTTCTCGATTTTGATAATAGTTTGCATTTTTTTACCACTACTAGGTTGATAACAATTTAAAAAAAAAATCTGTGGTTGGATTTTAAACGCCACTAACTAAAAGACTAATTAAGAATCTCTAGGTTTATTTTTTAATGCTATTGAACCCAACAATATGCTTACACCTCTGAATACCTTTAATGATTTTGAGTTTAATAATGGCAGAGCAGAAATTCAATTCACTAATTTGAGTGACCTTGAAGAATCTGACTTGATAGAATGGTGAGTGTTGATGTGTTTTTCGTGACCGCACCAACGCAGAATAAAGTCGCCAATGGCTACCCTATTCTCTCTTGATCAAAGTATTCTGCATGCTAAGATTGCAAGAAAGTTCATGCGTTCAACTCCAAGGTTCCTTTAGTGCGAATAGGCTCAGTTTGGCTCGATGTGATTTGCTGGTATTTCAAGGGGACTTACGGAATTGTTCGGCAGTGGAGAAAGGAATTCAAATGCTTGAAGGATTTGTCTATGAAGCGCGGGTTTCCTATTCTAACCGGAAAGTACTGAATTGAAATGGGGTAGGGTTTAGAGAGTCTAAATCTATTCTAAGGTGTGGGATATGGAGCTCAACTTCAGCAAACTTCAACCAAACTTCGCTTTGCCTCGCATCGGACAGCTTCCCGGAGTCGGTGCAATCTTCAAGGGAGATGACTAAAGATGTTCAAACCACCACTTGACATAAAGATACCATCACAACAGCGCATACCATTATTCAAATGTGATTGAAGTTAAGTACATGATATTCCAGTTGACCACACAAGGCGCATTCACCATCAGCAAATACACTAGTGGTATGGATAGACGAAGTTGCTTAGATCAAACACCACATTCCACAGTTAACATCTACTTGCATGGAATGAAAACTATACTACTTAGAACTATTTTACACTACCATTTGAATCGGAAGGACGAAGAAACCTTGCTAGCTACTCACAACAAAGACGAAATTCACCATCAATGAAAAACTCTTTTATTGAGAGAGTGTTCACAACAATTTCTTACAAAGTTTTCAAAGGGAAAACTTTCCCTCTTCTTCAACTACACTATCAATCTATACTAAGCTACTTCTAAGTTGTCCCTCTACTCTCTACTGTCTAACTTCTACTTCTATGTCTAATGAGATACAAATGAGGGGGACTCCCCCTTTATATAGCTAGCCAAGTCCCAAAAGACGGCTAGGGTTACAATCAATAGAGTGGCTAGAATCGTGCCACCTCACCTAACCCTAAAAACTGCCAGAATTGGGAGTGGTACATTAAATGAATCAAAGATTCCCACTCACTCCCAAAAATAGCAAAGGCAATAAATGCCCACAATCAATCTTCTAGAAGCTTCCGTTTGTAGACGCGTTCGCACTGTCCTTGATCTTCTTTCTTGACGTTGCTCTTCAACTTCTTCGTCACTTGAGCTAACACTTAGCCAACTTCTTGCAACTTTTTCTTCTTTCATGCGAAACTTATAACTTTATCTTCCTCTGAAGGTTGTAATATCATCGTGCTTCCCCACTTCAAGTCATCGGGCTCTGGCTTCAACATTCCTCCTGCAAAACAAGTGAGGAGAAGAGTATTAGAACATTTCATATAAATTCAACTTACTTACCAGGATTTTCATGCTTCGACTTCCAAGCGTTCATCGTCTCTACTAGCCAACTTATGCCTTCTTCATGATTCTTCATGCCTTAGCCAATTTTTCAACCCATCTTGCATTCTGCCTGGTGCACTTCATTTTGATATTTCATCCAACTCAGGCTCGAGAAAAATCCTTTCATCAGGAATTTGATCAAAAATCATCCACCAAGGCAAATTTTATCTTGAAAACACGTTTTATTCCTTGCCTTAGAAAATTTTCCAAATTTCCCTTAGGAAATTCATTATTTGAGTGCCTATCAAAAATCTCCACCCTAAAAGCCTCGACAAGCTGTGGAAGACCTCAAAACCCAATCCTCATCGGTAATCGTCAATACCCAGAAGAAAATTTCTTTCAGAGTGTCGAATCCATGGGTACCCAACGAACGGGTTCATTTAATTTTCTCGAATTTTGAACCTTAGAAAATATTTTCCTGTGAAATTTAAATCCGTTCTTCACATCTGTGAAGGTTTCTTGTTGCCCTGACTTGGAAATTCTAACTCATCCCACAATATTGGCACCCTCTAACTTCACCACTGGCAACTTCACTCTGACTTTAGGAAGATTCATCACTTCACTAGACTTAGGCGTTTTCCTAAGGAGAAAATATTTGTGCCTTAGAAAATTTTGAATCACTTAGCATTTCTTTTGAAAAATTTTCCCCTAGAAAATTTTATTCAACTTCATTCACATTGTTTGCGAGGGAAAATTTATTTCGACAACTCACTTAGAAATGTTATTTCCATTATCCCAGGCGCATAGCATACTTGAAGAGAATTTAAAATCACGCCTAGCATTTGTTTCACCTTACATGCCTTAGAAAATTTTTTCTCACTCTTACCACCCTAGGCGCATATAGCACTTGAAGAGGGATATTCACTTTACCACGCCTTAGGAAAATATTTTCAACACCTTTTATCTTGTTTACCATTTTGCATTTACCTTTACCACCTTCAACTTGGGCGCATTTCCACATAGGTGAGGGATAAGAATTGTTGACTTGTTGACTTGCTTTTATTTTAGGCGCATTTGAGAGGGGGAGGAGGATAAACTTATAACCACGCCTTGGAGTGACCTTTCAACTCCCTTGTTTTGTCTTGACATGGCTTGTTTTGGGCGCATTTAGGCATGCAAGGAGGATGAAAACTGTTGACCATGTTGACTTACTCCCTTTAGGCGCATTTCAGCTTGCTAGAAGATGGAATCTTTTCCAACGCCTTAACCTTTTGTCTTTACATGCCCTGATTTGGGCGCATTTTGCATAGGGAGAGGGATAAAAGATGTTGACCTTTTGACTTTCTTGCACTTTGGGCGCATTTTAGCCATGGTGGAGGATGAAGTTTGTAACTTAGAAATTTTCCATGCTATCAACCTCCCTTGGGCGCATTTTGGCCTAGCTACAGGATGAAAAGCATTGACCTGTTTGACTTTCTCTCAAGATGGGCGCATTTTACCCCCTGAGCAGGATGAAACCCAACACTTAGAAATTTTTTTAAACTTTCTCCTTGAAGGTGGGCGCATTTGGAGGTGGCAGGAGGACGAAAACATGTTAGAAAATTTTCAAACGCCTTGAAGGCAAGTTGGGCGCATTTCACCTGTGGTGGAGGATAAACTTCAGACTTAGACATTTTTTTTTCTCGTCTTTGCCAGCTTATCCATGCCCTGCTATTTATAGTAAGCCCTGTGATTTTGCATTTCTGAAGCTCAGAACGACTTGAAATTTTGCACACTGCATCTTCATGACCTCGTAGTTCTGTCGACACTGCCATTTTTAGTCACCCTGCTATTTTTAGCCCATTGCTGAAGGTGATTTGCTATAAATAGTAACTGCTTGCTTCTGATACCTCCACAGTTCCGATTGATTTGAAATTTGAATGACGTGCTCCTCACCACGTGACCTGCCTGCTGACATCAGCGCATGCAACTGATTTGCTATTTTTAGCCTGTTTCCAAACTGACTTACTATAAATAGTAAGTGCTCCATTTGACGAAATTTTACTATGAGATAGCACAGGATCTTTGATCGCGGTGGTTTACACCGGTTTTCGAAAATTCAGACTTTTTGCCCTTCTTTTCAGGTCCCGAAGCTGGAAACCCTAATTTGCTCCGTGTGCGTATCAAATGATCTCTATTTGTCTTCGTTTTTGCTGCATTGCGATCCTTTCCGTGATTTGAAGTGCTTGGAGGCGGTTTCTTAGGGATGCACTGTTAAAAATAAGTAAGTTCCTTCTTGAGTGGTTATCTCGTTTGCATGTACCATGTGACTCTCAGAAAAACCATCGGGGAATCATCAGGCATGCAAAAGAAACCACGACATGCAAACCCTAAAAATAGCCTCGGAAGATTGAACTCTGAAAGTTGTCGTCTCGTTTTGCATGTTATACTGTTGCGAAGGTCTCGAAAAACCCAGAAGGAATATGCAGACATGCGTTGAAAAATTCTTCGTTTAAGCTAAAGAAATTTGTTAGGAGCACGGGTATAAAAATAGAAAGTTATGTTTGTTTTAGCTCCAATTTTGCATCACGAGCAACTGATATTACTCACGAATCTTGAGTGTTGCTCGAATTTCCATGTTGTAAACTCACCTTAATTTCACACTTACTAAAAATAGTAAGTACCTCGAATTTGATGAAAATTTCTTTGGAGGCTTCTTCCAGGCTTCTGCCCACAACAATGTTAGTCTCTGTTTTCAATTTACTCACTTTACTCGACCTCAAACTGACCAGGAAAAATGAAACCCTAATTTCAGACTTGGCCAAATTTCACTTGTTTAAGCTCAAAGACGGGAACGTCCCTCGAAAGATAGACAGCAGAAAAGAGAGACAGCGACAAAACAAACGAAAAGCAAACCAAAAGCAAAGCCAAAATTATGGGGGGGTCCCCATTTGCAATGGGGCGATGTGTGAAAAACGTCACAACAGTGAGCTTTCCTTTTCTTCTGTTCATCCTGTGGACTTGATGAGCTTTGAAAAACTAAGCTTGATGTTTCTTCAAAATCTGGGCTTTAAACTCTACCATTTGTTGCCAGCTAGTTACATCTGCAAAAGGTGAATTGTCACATTAGTGTCATATAACATAATTTGGCTAAAACAAAATCCAATAACTTTTAAAACACTTAGTTTGATTTGATAAAATTGAGAGATCAAGGGACTAGAGGAATGTACTTTTTGAGACACCGAAAACACCGGATTCAAAAATTTTATAAATCAGTTTTAAATACTTGGTGAGTTTAAGTTTCAGGAGTCAAACTTGGTTAACGGAATACTTCTAAGTCCTCTGAAAGGGACCTGAGGCAAAACAAATTTTAATCGGCTTAAAAAACATTTCAAAACATGATATTCATTGATTGCACTACATTGACAGACTAGCCTCTACAAAACATGCATTTAAACTGGAGAAAGCACTCAAATAATAATTGTTTCAATTTCACTTGATGAGGAAAACAAGAGACTTCCTATCAATGAAGTCGAATTAGATGAAGAATGGAAATGAAATAGATTAAACCAAGTTTGGTAACCCAGGGAATCCAAAATATGAAGAATGAAAAGCTTTTTAAATTTCTTTTGCTCTCTCCGAAAGCCAATGAATGTGAAAATAATCAAAATCCATTTGAGACTCACTTGGGATTTGCGTTTCCTAGACTTTTGGGTTAAACTAGTTTAAAAATAGTTTTGGTTCTGGAAATGCAAAAGACTTAAACAATCCTCAAAACATTTGGACATAGCAAAGTATTAAAATGGTTTAAATAGGGTTTTGGATCTAGGAAATACATAAATAAATTGAAAACAGTGAAACTGGAACCAGCATATTATAAAAAACAATGAAGTCCAATAAAGTGGGGTAATAAAAATAAAATGTTTAAAGGATAAACACCTTGATGGACCTTCCAAAAGAATTAAATGTAGAATAACCCCTTTTGGGTTTGGATGAGCTCAGAAAGTAGAAAACTGATAAAAAAATGATTACAACTTAAAATTAGGTATTGGAAGATAAACTGGAACCAAGAATTTGAGCATGAGACACTAGACAATGAGGGTAATAAGCTTAGACACCAAAAAAATTAATGAAACTTGAACTTAAAACAAAACCACAAGAAACCTGGAAATCACAAATTAAGAATAAATTCTTAGAATTCAAAGGAGTTGAAGCTCAAAAATGTGGGTCATTGGTTCAAAATAACTGGGGTGTGTTGTGCCACACCAAATATTAGAAAAAGAAAAACTAAAATCTGTTTCAATCAAATTTTTAAAAATATAATGACATGACATTTTTTCTTCACATTGCAGGGCCATATCATTAAGAAAAAAGCAACACAGTTTAAAATGGGCTAAAAATTCAAGTCAGAAAAATTCTCGTGCTCAGTTCTTGATTAGAACTCCAACAAAGGGTGCAGAAGTTTCAAGATCTCATGGAGCACCTTTGAAGTGGAGCCCATATAGTCCACACAAAGCCAGTATGAAGTTCATCATTTTAGCCTTATTTTCTGCCTACTTTTCTAGAATTGATAAATATTAAAATCTAACTAACCTTTAAGATATATAGGTGATGTTCATTATAGCATCAGGTTAGTATCTTACGTGTACCTCTACGAATCTGCATCTGCCTAATTTTACATTCCTTGTGCAGGTCCATCTTTGGCTACTCCATCTTCAGTCTCACATATGCAAGGTACATTTGTCCATACTTTGACCATCATTAGAATCTAGAGGTTGTCACATTCATAAATACTATCTGGAAACTGTTGTGACCTTTTCACACATCGCCCCATCTAAAATGGGGACCCCTAAATTTTTGCTCCGTTCTGGTCTTTTGGCTTTGGTTTTTGTCTTTCTCTCTCGTTCTGCTTCTGTTCTGCTATCTGCTTTTCTGGGGACGTTCCCGTCAGCAAGCTTGAACGTAAGATTCGACCAAGTCTGAAATTAGGGTTTCACATCTTTTAGGTCACGTTGAGATCCAATTGAGTTGATTATTTAGCTTTTGAGCCTAGCAATGTTAATACCATGTTTTCAGCAAGTAACCCCTAAATTTTCACTAAATTCTGCCATCTTTCTATTTTTAGTAAGTGTCAGTTTAGGGTTGATTTTCTTAAGATTTTCACTTTCGGACAACTTCACTGCATTCCGAGCACTTCAAGTTCACTTTTGACAAATTTTGAGCAAAAACGAACAACCTGCTATTTTTAGCAGTACAGCTTCCAGAGCAAATTTCAAGGTCTTAATGTTACATTTTTTGATGCATGTCCGGAGATTCCTTCTGGGTTTTTTGAGACCTTCGCGACGATATGACATGCAAAGCAAGGTGATGACTTTGAGCATTGAAGCCTTGGTAATGGGGTTGCATCGGATTTCGGTCTGCGTACATGTTGGAAATTTTTCTGGGTTTTTCTGGGTTTTTCAAGATTTTTCGGGCAGTATGACATGCAAGATCATCCGGCAGCCGGTCGGTCACTTTTCCGGCCGTTTTCTATTTTTAGCAGGTATCACTTGGGCAGCTACTCAACACCTCAGAAATGCAAGCTGATCATCATACAACTGAAATGAGGTCAAACGGAGCTCATCTGAGCAACATGTACAAAATTAGGGTTTCGAGCTTCAGCACTAAAAATGAGGAATCAGAGGTCAAAACGTTCAAAACTGAGGTATCCATCATGATTGACATCCTTCCGAGAAGCTGCTGGCAAAATTTGAAGGCAATCGAAGAACCTGCTATTTTTAGTAGGGCATTTTGGACAAGGGCTATAAATAGAAAGTTGATCTCGGCATCGGCACAGATAGGCAAGTTCACCAGCGATGGGCACACTGTCCAAATTTCAAGGCAAACAGAGCAAAGGAAGCCTCAGAAACAGGCACTTACTATAAATAGTAAGTCACTTCAGCAGCAGCTATAATTGGCAGGTCAGCACCAGATCTCAGTGAGTACAGGTCAAACATGTGATGAGGAGTCTTTGGCGCAAATTTCGAGGCAAACAGAGTTACAGAGAATGAAGAATCAGATAGTTGCTATTTTTAGCAGGTCAGTTAGGGTTTCCTAAAATCAAGGGCGGAACCAAACATTCACGCAGAAGCAGCATCCAGTCGCAATCACCATGTTTCGGGCATTCAACACGCAAAATTTGAAGACTTTCTGAACAGTTTCTATTTTTAGCAGGTTGCTAAAAATAGTGAGTACAAACAGGCATCGGGCATCGACAGCACCAAGTCAGTCAAAATTCAGAGCAAAGTGAAAATCAGGCTTTCTGGAGTCAAGATCCAGTCAACGGCGCAAAATTCAAAGAACTTTCTAAAAATAGAAAGTCAGGGCGAGTTAGGGTTGACCACGGAAAATCAACAGCAGGCGTAAAATTTGCTAAAATGGATAAAATTTCGAGTCCGGTAGTGAAACTCGCTTTCAAGGCAGAACAGAGACTAAAAAAATGACTAAGTCTGGAAAACTTGAAGTTGCAAGGTTAAAGTGCGCCCACCAAGGTTGAAGGTTTAAGAAAGTGGCTAAATTCGAAACTTGAAGTTCATGGGTCCAAATGCGCCCCTAGTCAAAACTAGACGGAGACCCATCTAAATGCGCCCATGGATGAAATTGAATGTTGCATTAGCAAAATGCGCCTGAAGTGGTTGAAATTGGACGGAGACCCTTGCATTTGCGCCCAAGTGACAAAATTGGAAGTTGCTAGTAGTAAATGCGCCTAGGGTGTCAAGATTGAACGTTGACCCCTCCATATGCGCCCAGTGTTGAAAATGGAAGCTAGGTGGGTGATTTGCGCCTAGTCAAAGAATGAAAGCTTAGCATGTTAAGTGCGCCTTAGTATGAGGAGGTGGTCATTTTGTCAAAGGCGTTGAAACTAAAAATACAACCTATCATATGCGCCTAAGATGTAAAATGAGAGTTGACCATGTCAAATGCGCCCCTCTTGACAAACTGAGAGTTGATGTGGTAAAATGCGCCCAAGTTAAAATTAAAAGTTCAAGGCATTATATGCGCCCAGTGTCAAAAATGAAAGCTGGTTAGATGATATGCGCCCCAAGTCAAAAAATTGAAGGTTTATCATATAAAATGCGCCTAAATCATTAAAATGAAAGGAAGAGGGGAAATTTGCGCCAAATGTTGAAAATGAAAGTTGGAGGTCTCAAATGCGCCCTCTACTGGAAGTCTCAAATTGAACGTTCAACACATCATATGCGCCTGGAACCAAAGTGAAGGTTTGAGGTCTTGTTTGCGCCCAGGGTAAATGGGGGCCTCTAAAACGTTAAGGTGATTGAAAAGTGAAAGTTGACATAGTAATTTGCGCCCCCTCTTCAAGCTGGAAGTCCCATGTGCTGTATGCGCCTAAGTGCCTAAACTGGAAGTTGATGGTCTCATATGCGCCTAGGCACAAATTGGAAGGAGGATGTGCTAAATGCGCCTCAAGCTAAAAGTAAAAGTTGATGATCTCAAATGCGCCCTAAGTAAAAAAAGTGAAAGTTAGATATGCTATATGCGCCTCATTTTGCAAGGAACTTAGAAAAAGGGTAAAGTGAATGTTGATCATATAAAATGCGCTCAATGTTGAAATTGAAACCTCCACCTCTCATATGCGCCCATGGCATTTAAAGTGAATGTTAGACCACTCAAATGCGCCCCCAGATTGAAGTTGCCAGGCTAAAGTGCGCCCATGTCAAACTAGAAGCTCATGTACTCATATGCGCCCTTGATAGCAAATCTGGAAAATGCGTGGGAAATTGAAAATTGCTAAGTGTCAAAGCTGAAAGTTCCCCCCATCATATGCGCCTTAAAGCACCTAGTATAAAATGCACCCAAGCAAAGAAATTGGACGGGCCTCCTGTGATTTGCGCCCAAGACGTAAACTCAAAGCTCACCCTTGAAGGAAACTTAAGTGTTGGAAATGCAGGCTGGAGGTCTTATATGCGCCTGGAGATGGAAATTTGATGCTCAACATGTGATAGGCGCCTGAAAGGAAGTGCTTGGAATACGCCTCCAGCTAAAACCTCAGCATGGAGAATGCGCCTGAGATGGTGAAATTCAAAGCTGCTTACCCCATATGCGCCCAAGCTTGAAATAAAAAAAGGCGTTCAAAGTTAGGAGATTTAACATTCAAAGGAAATCAAGCAACAATTTTTGGAAGTATTTAACTGGCATCAAGAAATTAAAAGGGGCATTGGGTTAAGTATGTGCGCCTTGGTTAGATAAATGTTAAACGTTGAGAAGATTAAAAGTATCCCCTTCAAATTGCGCCCTTGGGAAATCAAAAGGAAGTTTAAAATTTGCTTAAGGCGTTTTTAAAAAAAAAGCAAGAAATAAATTAAAGGGCGTTTAATTTCAAAAAAATCAAAGCGTGGGGATAAAAAGCAAAAAAATAAATTTAAAGGCGTTTGAAGGGAATCAAATGGAGATTAAATTTTCCCTCAGCACGATTAAATTGAAAGGCGTTTGGAAGAAATTAAAATTTCTCTTAGCAAGACGGAGAAATTAATTTAATTAATTAATTTAATTATTTTCCTAAGTCTAATATTAAATTCCCCCTTCGATTTTGACCCATGCAATTTTAAAATTTCGGACGATTTAGCAAGGGGAATTTGTTTTGGAAGTTAATTACGGACGGAAAATAAAATTATGCCTAGCCAGTTTTGACAGATGATATCGAATATTTAAAATACGTTGAAGAAATAAATTAAAATGGCAATTAAATTAAATTTTTAATAAATTAAAAGTGCCATTTTAAAATGCAGTCGGATAACTTCAAATCGATGTAAAAATGATTTTCTCGAAATCACTGGAGGTAACTGGCAGTCGGGAGGGAATTTTAAATTTAAATCGAGGAAAGAATCTCCCCGAATAGCAAATTGCCATAATAACTGCCTGACGACTGGAATATTCCCTTTTAAAATTAGCAAACGCGTCAGTCATGATGAAGGGAATAAAAGGCATCTGCTAAAATTAGCGCCAGCCTTTTGCTATAAAACTCCGAGGATTTTCATTCTCATCTCACAAGATTCGAAGTTGAAATTTATGCTGGCAAGTTGAGTTGTGAGATTTAATTCGAGAAGTTGCTGAAAGTTCGATTTTTTGAGATTGAAAGTGCTGAAAGTTGGTTTCTTGAAGTTGCTGAGATTCGAAGTTGCAAGTTGCGAAGTGCTTCGAAGTAAAAGGGTTTAGCATTTTTATTTCTTCACGTTGTTGAGGTATGTATTCGAAGTTGCTGAAACTTTTTATTTTGCTGAAAGTCGAAAATGCTTTGAAGTTAAAAGTTGAAATGCTGAAATCGTTTATTTATGCTGAGAGTTAAAATGCTGAGATTGTTTGAATGCGAAGTTGCTTGAGCTTTAATTTTTTCGAAGTTGTTTGAAATTGCCGAGTGTTCGAATCGAATTAGATTTAAATTGTAAAGCCTTCGAAATTGCTGTTTTATAATTTTCGAAGTGCTGATTTTCGATTGCTTTTCGAAGTTGCTGATTTATAACTTCCGAAAAGTTGATTTTTAATTGTTGAAGCTTGCGAATTTTAACTTGCTCGTTTAAAAACTCTTGGATTTATTTTCTTCGAAGTTGCTGATGTATAACTGTCGAAGAGTTGATTTCAAACTTGGTAATTTAATTCGAAGGCTTGCTGATTTTAATTCGAAATTGCTGATTTTAAAATTTACTGAGACTCAACACGCTTTTTCGAAGTTAAGATTGATAGAGTTAAGTTATTTCTTTTGGCTGCGAGTTGCTGGAGGTTGAAGTTTAATCCTTGAGAAGTCAAAGTTGGCTGCTAACGCTACTAACTTGTATTTATTTTTGCAGCCAACTCCAACCGCCAGCCGCCTCACGTGATGGTTGTTTTAAAAGTTGATGGAGTAATATTCGCTTTTTGTTTTGCAGATGGCTGACGCTGCTGGAACTAGCAAGGTTGGAACTAAGGCTGCAAACAATGAAGCTGTTAAGGAGAACGCCTCCAGGCAGGCGAAAATCAAGAGTCTAAAGAAGTCTTTCATCCCGGAATCAAAGATCATCTCAAAGCATGGAAACCTGACAGATACCAATCTCGGGCCATTCAACCTCGAGGCATTCATACGCCGAATGTACGGGCAAGGTGGCAACCTTCCAACAGATGCATCACGAAATATTGTGAAGAGCGGGTTGTATAATGCAGCAGGCTTCCAACCGGCGGTCCGTTGTCCCGAGTTGATCATGGAGTGCGCCAACTGCTACAATTCTGAGGATCGGACTATCACCTCCCCCGATGGTTTGATCATGGCTAATTTCGCTCCAGATGCAATCGGCGAGGCGTTTGGAATCCTCGCCACGGACAACATGTTGTATAAGTCCAAGGCCAAGGCAGATAAGATGTACGCCACAACCTTCGAGAAGTGCATGAAAAGAATAAACACCTCATGGATGCGCAAGCCAAAGCCACCTGCTGCCAGGCTACCGAAACAAATAATCTCAGAGGAGCTGAAGCAAGAATATTGCAACATCATTATGTTGCTCAGCAGAGTCAATGGTAGCCCGCAGTCATTCATATTCGAGCCATGGATGTTCTTTTACATCAGTGTAGTGCTCGAAAGGGATGAGCAAGTGAACTGGGCGAAGATGATAAGTGACAACATCGATGAGCAGTTCAGGAGCCTCAGAAGGACAAAAACGTTTTATATGAGCTCATATGTCATTTACATGTTAGCTCGAATGACTAAGTATAGGGGATTGGCGTACCAGGAGCCAATTGGCTGCGGCTACAATCAGTTTAAGATCCACCAGTCGTGCAGACAGTTGCATCTCACTCACACTGGTGACTTTCAAAGAGTGAATGATGCCTTTACCATGTACATCACGAGAACCCTTCAGCAAAGGCTACAACAGAGGATATCCGAGGAAGCTCAGATGCTCATCGAAGAATATGGGTGTTGGTTCGTCCAATTCCCGAAGTTCACCTATCTGAGGCTTCCGGGTTATGATTCATATGTTTACAAGCTGCCTAGGTACCCCACTAATAGAATGATCCTACTCGAGTTGTCTAGGCAACTGGTGGCCTACGACAAGATTATAAGGCGAAAGAAGAAGGGAGGTCTTCATTTTCCCATTGTGTTGGGAAATTCACTCGAGGAATGCCCAACTTTACAAGCAGCCAAAGAGGCCGAGGATGAGCTAAAATTCTACAAGCTGACTCTTCACACGAGCGACAGAATTTTGACCCCAAGGGAATGATAGGAACGGTACAAGGAGAAGAATACAAACACAAGGCTCACCTGGAGGACTTTTGGGCGAATGCTGGAAGCGAGGATGAAATCAGGAGAAGGATGTTTTCGAGGCTGCCTCTAAAGCTAATCAGGGAGTGTGAGGTGATTAAGGTGCCGGATCAACTCGAGGAGGATACTAGGGTCACCCATCCAGATTATGAAACGGTAAAGAACGCTCCGATGCCACCAATAGATTGGGCCGAACCAGAGATTGTGGATCTAGACACTCTGTCTATCCCGGTCATGACATTCACTAGAGCATGGGTGGATGAGCGTGTTAATAGATTAAGAAGAAGGTCAGTCGCCCTCACGTATGACCTCATGGGTGATAGAAGACCGCCGGTGGTAGCCAAGAGGAAGAAGCAACTCACACGAGGTCCAGAACCGAAAAGAAGGGAGCCCGTTCAGCCAGAGCCGCAAGGGTCAGAGGATACGTCCACTCAGCTGGTATCTCATGCCTCCAGTAGGCGTGAAGTTTCGTTGTTTGCTAGTCAGAGAGCTCCGAGAAATGAAGAACCGGAAGTTGGAGAAGTCAACCAGCCTATGCCAAAAGAAGTAGATACCCAGAGTGTGAATGATCCTGAAGGTGCCGATAAGCGAGATGAAGGGGAAGAAACAGATATGGACACCCACTTTGACTTTTCCTTCGGAGAAGAAGATGCTGGGACACATGAGGGAAGTGATCAAGAGGTCGAGATAATCGAGCCTCCAACAAATACTGCTCGGGAAGAAGTTCGAGAAGTGGAAGCAACTGAGGAGCAGCCTCTGATTGTTTATGATATTCAGCGAAATTGGCTTTCACAGGCGATCAGAAGGGACCAGGATGATGACGCCAACCTAGCAATTGAAATGGAAGAACTCTTGAATAGAACAAGCAAGTCGCCAAAGTGGAAGAGGGCGAGAAAATATACAAGGATAGAAACTAATGAGGCAGGTTCCCGTAGCCTTCACATCGCTGCCCCAAGAGAAGATCACGATTTGAGTGATGCAATGCCGGAGAAGTACACAATCACCACAGTTGAGTTGGGACGCCCTGCAGGAGCGCAGGTGGTGGAAGAAGCTGAAAGTTCATTTCAGGCATTAAAAGATAGGCTGGTAAAGAAAGAAGGAAAGTATAAAAGGTTGAAGAAAGAGCACAGAGCGTTGGTTGAGTATGTGCAAAATCTCGCACATCCTGTTGCTCAAGGTAATCCAGCAGTAGAGCTTCCACCAGAGGTGCCACGTGAGCCGATCAGCGGCTTGGAAGAGGTGAAGAGGGCTGTACGAGAAGGAGATAAGTGGGTGAATGGTGTCCGTGCTGAGGCAGAAAAGTTCATGGCGGATCTCGTCTCAGCATTCCAAAATGCTTCCGGTATTCTTTCACGTTTGGATAATGTTGAGCAGGCTTGGGGAGATACCCACATCTTTCAAGACAAAACTATCCCACGTCTTGCTGTTTTGATGCGTGTTCCCACGCAAACTCTGGTGAATGAAGGGGTAATTCAAGCGGGTGATAGATATGACTTCCGTGGATGGCATTCAGCAGCGTTCACAGGGAAGAGTTTCTTTGACACTGCAGCAATAGAGTCCTCCAGGATCAGAAAGGCCATGAGGAATATTCGTGAGAGTATTCTCAACACTTTGGAGTCAGTATTCGCAAGAAGGCTTGCGCATGAGGAGGTAGATGCAGAAGGACTAAGGGCAAAATTGCAGCCATTCTTTTCTGAGATGAGAACATTTTCCCAGTTGGATTTTGAAAACATCTCCACGTTTTCAACAATCATTCAGAGCACGCAAGATTCTATGGAGACTTGGGAAAAATCTTGTGAGAAGCACGAACAAATGGTAGCCATCTTGGAGTATCAGCTGAATCTTACTCCATCAATTTCTGAAGAAGAGGTCGACGCAGTGCTGGCGCGATTCATAGCGTACGCGGTCAGAGAGAAGAGCAAAGGAATCCGGGTCATGGACGAGAATCTTCTAGAAGGTTAGTGGGCATTAATTGCTCATGGTGGTCAAAGGAGGAATCTGCTATTTTGGGAGCATTTATGACGCCACTCCTCCACCTTCTGGCGGTTTTTAGGGCAAAGCTCGTCTAGGGCTGAGGTGGCTCAATCTGAGCCCTCCATTGTAATTTGATCTGGGCCGTCGATTCAAACAGGCCAGCTATATAAGGGGGAGTCCCCCTCATTTGTACTCTAGTAGTCATAGAATCAGAGAATAGAGAGCTATTGTTGAAGCAGAATAGAGAGTAGAAGCTTTTAAGTTAGAGTAGTTTCTCATTTGCATTGTTGAAGGAGAAGGGGAATTCTCCCTTTGAGAATTTTGTAAGAGATTGTCACAAAGGATTATTCTTAATAAAGCTTTTCATTGATGGTGGATTTCAACTTTGTTTGGAATAGTTCGTGAGGTTTCTTATTCCTTTGACTTCAATTAGGAACTTAATTTCATGCTTGTAGTTAGACATGGATGTTTATGCTTGAAATAAGTGAATTTCTTTTATCCATACCACTAACGTTCTTGCTGATGGTAAGCACGTCTTGTGTGGTCAACTGGACTTTTTATTCTTAACTTCGATCAAGGTTCATAGGTAGTTATGCATCGTTGTGATGGTAGTTGCTCTATTGAATCGTGATTTGAACATCATTTTCACCCTTTGAAGATTGCACTTACTTTGTTGACGCTGTCCAACAGGAGGCTAAACAATGTTTGTCGAAATTCATTTATGTTGAGCGTAACACCCATTTGCATTTAGATCAGCATTTAGATTTTAGAAATCTCTGCAACCATTCAATTCCGCATAATCTTGGTTAGTTTTAGGAAACTTGCACGCTAAAGCCAAATCATTCGCGCAAAATCCCCTTCAAAGCACAAATTGGTCGTTACTACACTCATTTTGAACAACTACGTAAGTCCCCTCGTGAGTACACAGCATATACACATCAACCAAACTGAGCCTATTCGCATTTAAAGAACCTTGGAGTTGAAGGCGTGACCTCACTCGCAATCTTAGCACGCCGAATACTTTGTTCAAGAGAGAATAGGGTATCCATTTGGAAACTTTGTTCTACCTGGTTGGTGAGGTCACAAAAATCACATCAACAGAAACAATGACTATGGATGGATGAGTGAGGTTTTTGGTATCACACTTTTTAAAACCATGGAATTGAATTGGTTTGAATAAGTTTCCTCCTCAATCAGGCAGTTGCTCCACCACTCACACCTGCAGCAGGAAATAATGGCGCAGAAGGGAGATTACTGGACCCAGCAGTTGTTGATTAAGTCATACCACTAGACTTTTCCTTTTATATATGACTATCTATGCATAACACTTGCATGTCAAGTTGACATATGTGTTAAATAGTGGTTCATCCTTTCATCCAATAGGAACGGCATGTAAATGCTTAGATTTTTTTTTTGAGGTATAATATCCCCCCCAACCTCCCCGTTCTAAGTTTTCTTTTTTGTTTTTTAAAGCTTTCTGATTGTTTGGTATTCTGCCAGGTAATGCAGGAAATACAAATATTTGTAAAATAAACAAACACCAAGCAAATGCATGAAATAAATAACCCAGATTTAATTATCGCTTAAGATAATATGTTGGAATCATACCTGAATTACAAAATGCAGTATTGCAGGTCTGAATATTGCTTGACCAGCAAACTGGAATCGCGTAGATTTGGACGCCATTCACAAGTACCTCCAAATCCCACCTCAAAACTGCTGCACAACCTTCAATCTGTCCTAGACGCCAACAATAGAGGTGGTTGCAAGTCAAAACCCTAGGCGTTTGACCCTAGAAATCCACACACCCAGCAAGAAGTTGTACGGACTGCTTGGAAACCACACGTGCCAGCTTGTTTTGGATGAACCAACAATAACAAACAGCAATAAACCTCCTGATCTGCTATATTCTCCTTTGTATGTCTGAAATGATTGATATTTTGAATCCAATGAAGCTCAATGATAACCCCTGAATGAGATTATCCAATTAAGTGCCCTTGGGTGATCTTTCACACTGAGGGATTTCATCCTCAAAAAAGCTACAGCTTTCAACCAACAAACCCTTGCTCAGTTCTTCTCACAAATTGTGCAAATAACCTAAGTTACCGGGTTTGCCCCTACAGGACCTGGGTCCGGTTCGGGTTCGATTCGGGTTTGGAATTCGGGTCCGGTCCGCCCAAATTCGCTGAGGGTTCGAAAATCCCTCTGTGGGTTCGGCCAGGGTTCGGACCCCTGACTGTGGGTCTAGACACGAACCCGGTTCAAACCCAGGCAGAATTTCACACCTAGGCACACTTTTTCACGCCCGGTTCGAACCTAGGCAGAATTTCACACCCAGGCACACTTTTTCACTCGATTTTACATTTTTTTAATATTTTTTTGACTCTTTTTTGGTGATGCAGATCACTAAAAAACCAAGGATGCTTCTATATTGAACAACCTAGGTAGAAAAAGATGAGTTCCAGCTCATGAATTTGGAATGAGTTCAACTGACAACTAATCTTTAATGGATTCATCCATGTAGTATTTTTAGTTGCTTTTCCCTTCCACTTGACTAGATATTCTAGTTACTTTTGGTAATCTTTATCTTTTGTCCTCTAATGACTTTGGAGTTGATAATTGAGGCCATCTTCTGTTTTTCACATATGAACCAACATCAACTTCATTTGGTTGACTCTCATAGAAAGGGAACAAGTTTACTACATTAGTCATTAAAGATAGTAACTCATCTCATATGCATTTAATGAAAATTGTTTCAACATCTTATATGATCTAATCTTCTTCCATTTTAGTTAATTGTAGGTCCTTCTCGAAATCTCTCCTTCCTCCAATACATGAGAAGTAGAACCAAGTCACCCACCTAAAATTTTACTTCCCTTCTCTTCAAATCAGCATATTGCTTGAATTTGGTGGTACTTTACTTGAGTTGTTCATATACTTCTTTAATGTATCCTACAAACTCTTCTACACTACACATGTTCACATCAACCATGTCTCACAACTCAGTCACTCCCCTTGGAATATGCCCAGACACAATTTGGAAGGGTCTCATTTCAATGCTCTTATTAATTGAATTGTTTTAGGCAAATTTAGCTTGCATAGGACTAAATCCCAGTTGCTTGGTTTCTCTTCTACAAGACATGTCAATAGGTTTCCAATGCTTCTATTCATAACTTATGTTTGACTATCAATTTGTGGATGGTAGGTTGAGCTGAATTATAACTTAATGTTTTCTTTCTTCCAAAAAGTCCTTAAAAAATGTCCAACAAATTTTGTCTCTATCTAAACTGTTAAACACTATGCTTCTTGATAACAAATGCACGTGAACTACTAATATAAAGTGGTGGTGTATTTTTGCCATGTTATTTGACTATTAATATGGTGGTGTATTCTGAACTTAATTACTGCTGCAAATATGTATATATTTCTGATTTTTATATGTTTTTGTATTACCGAACCCAAAACGAACCCAACCCCAAAAGAAAAATTTCCCGAACCGGCGAACCGGGTTTTCGAACCCGAACCCAAACCCAAAACCGAACCGGTAACTTAGCAAATAACAATAAATGAAGAAAAAGCATTAAGTTTTCTTTTTATATCTACTCCAAATCTCCACGTCCCACTTGGCCAAATAACCTTTTTAATTATTATTTTCTTTTGTTGGCATTTGAATACATTTGCTTTTGATGACATTTCATAAAGTTGACATTAAAATATAATACTTTATTTAAATGCCTATATCACCCTTTAAACACCTTATAACGCCATATTATAAAGTCATCAATAATAAATAATATTATTAAAGTTAAACTTAACTTTAATAATATAAATTAAACCGTTAGCTCCCCAAATAACACCAACGCCAACTCATGGGAGTAAACCATCAATTTTTTCCAGATATAGGCGTGATGACAACTGACTATACCATGACTTACTATAAATAGTAAGTGTGGGGAAAAACCTCCAGAATGGCCTCCAGAAGGCACGCCACAAATAAGTTGAGACATTGAGCTGAAGAGTAATGAAATAAACACCAAAGGGCCTTCTGAAGGACCAAAGATCATCCTCAAAGGGGTCCCCTAAACACCATGTTAGCATACGAGGACCCATTGGTAGACTAACCACTGCATCTGTCAACTGCTTAGGAGAAGGGAACATTACATGAGGCTAGGTTGTTAAGTGGACATTTCTCATGAGAAGCAAACGTTTTAGGCCTTTCCTAGCCCGAGGAATCAGTTCATTGGATTGTGGATCTAACACTAACCAAAATGAAACCACAAACAACATAATTGCATGAATGCACACATTCACAACACATGGCTGCACATATATGTGTCTGTTTTAATAAATATCTACTTTTGAAAAATGAATTAATGTTTATTTTTATTGTATCTTGGTGTTTTGCATGTTCAGGAATGGTTCGCTTCTGAAGCAGCCCATGTATTTGAAACTTTTTTCATGGCCTGTTAGCCTTATCGGGCAACATAACTCTGCATATTGTTTTCAAGATCTTGTGTTTGCAGCACACAGCTCATTAATTTGATCTGCTTTTGATTAATCCTATGTAATGTAGGATCACCATTGGTTGCATCAAAGAAAACTCCATCTCCTAGTTTATACATGTCAGGTGCATAATCTTTTCTCCTTATGCTGTTTTTATTTGTAGAAGCAATTTATATTTTTGTAAGCACAATATCTTAGATTGTTGTTTGATTAAAATTATGATTCTCCATATATCTGCTTGCCTATGCTTCATAAACAGTTAAGATATGGGATAGGTTTTGGTGTAATTAATCTTTTTATTAGCTACAGGGACATCATCAGTTTCTCCTACAAACACCCCGTCAATTCCTACAATTGACGAGCAGGACTTTTATTCTACATTTCATAAGACACCTGAAAGGAAACATTTTTCCAAGGAAGAATGGGAAATTTTTACCAAATCTTCCACAAAAAAAGCTTTAAGAGAGTTGGTATCTACATATGAATTTACAAAGTGGGCTCGTGAAAATGCTGACAGACTAATTTTAAGTCCCGAAAAGAACAGAGAGGACTCAGATAATAGTGAAAATGACTCTGAAATTGGAGTAACCCAAGAGAATTCCAGAGGTGGCGGTGGATGGTTTGGTTGGTAGGATGATATAAATAAGAGTTATTGTTTATGGCCTCAAAATTTTGAAATGAGACTGCAATTCAATTGGTGCATTCCAGAAACTTAAATTGGATTATTTGTTTATGAGAATAATGAAACCAAAAGCAAGCATTATACAGTAGAACTGTCAATCTTCAATCTACCTTTCCATTTGACATCTGGATATTAATCTAGTTCGCTTGGGAACTGCAACAGCGTGGATCTTGTAAAATTGTCTTCATGAACAGAACAAAAGCTGTTATTTTATAAGATTAATACAGCAACCAATCAATAGATTTATAGATTTATTTGCTTGGTGACGAGGAATGGTGGATATGGATTCATATGGATTCAAACAATTTAATTTAAAACTAGCTCAAGATGGAGAATGTACAATCTTGTCAATATTTGCATCAATCTTTGTTTCTATTGAAATCTTTTGACAAGACTGAGCATTTGAAACACATTTATTTACCCGTTTGTGAGAAATGTATACTTTGCTTAGTAGGCTTCCCCTAAATTTAACTTGTGATGGAAAATTATCTGTAGTTGTAGGATTTTGATAATAGTAATTGTTAATGTTCACAATTATTCTCCAATAATTCTTAAATTTCTTTAACGTTATACACAATGTTATATTAATGTTTGTGTTCACGCAAGCTAAGTGTTTGTCTTCTAGTAATGGAATAACATCTAATGCTACTGCTATATTTCCAACATTTTTTTTGATGAAGTTATAGAGTATTTCATTGCAGTACTTAGTAGGTATAAAGGTTTTTCCCTAGTATGAGGGAATATATAGGGAACTTAGAGTAATTACATTATTAGGGAAATGTATATAGGCTTATAATATATGAAATAATTATTCATGTCACAAGACATCTATCTTTCATTGTATGGTCATTTCTTGGCTTAATATCTTTTATTTGAAGCTGTAAAGAAACAAATGAAGCGATTTGAGAGTCTAGTAGGTGTGACTCAAGATCATACTTCAAAGTAGTATTCTTGTCATTATTTGGACACACAAAAGTAATTCTATCATGCATAGTGCTTTTAGTGTTGTACACAACAGACCTGACCAAGCTAAATGTTAGAAAACCTTTATAACAAAACACCCTAGGAGTTTGACATTCTCTTAGCCACCATTTGCAGTTTGTGCACCACTAAATTGACATGCCTTGGGCCTACACCTGTTAATAGGGTATCAATATATGCTAGACTTAATACCGACATCTACTCTACCTAGCATCATCCTTGTTGGTTTCACATGTTCATCATGATCCTCTCTTGGTCATCTCTATATCCATGCCATCTTATTCCCATAATAGTGCCAACAATCATCTTAAGAAAGCCCACTTTGATTTACTTATCTTGGATCAATGCCAACTTTGTTGGCAACTTCAATTCACTATCTTCAACCCTATGTTGCATTGCACTACATTGTATCACATGGCACAACAATTTAGCACCACCATTCCAACAAGTCAACGTGAACTTAGAGAATACCTCTGTTGGTGCTTGATTCAAATGACACTACTAGTGTTAGTGTTTGCGTAGGGCTTTTGTGTATGCGAGGCTTAGTGCCAAACCATCATGCAACATGGTGATACTATAGATTTACCTCCCATGACTAGTGCCACATCAAAGGATTACCACATGCAATACATATATAAGACAAAGTGAATTGTTAGCATGAAGGCAAATTGTTATTCATCATAAAACTTGAATCCTTTGTGATCACCTCTCATGATTTAACACATGTAAATGTACTCAATACTGGAAGAAAGAATGTCTTGATCTCACATGTTCCTAGGTACCCCATATTCATTCTAGCTAGATAAATGAATAAGATTTGTTTCTCCCTAGTCTTCGATCATAAGAATTCTCATTTTTGTCTTGTGGTTCATATTCACCTATGTTTTATATATGTTCATAAGTCAAGTGGAAGAGCAAAATTCTTCTAGTTTCCTATCTTCAAGATTGTGTGATGATTGTTCTACAAGTTTCTTATTGCACGTTTATATTGTAACTTATTAATTTACTAGACAATGAAAAATAGAAATTTCACCCCTTGTGTAATGACTCACTTGGTCGTTAATTAAATTCCATCACTCAATATTTTAATATAATCAGTAATAAGGAGAATTCACAATTTTTTAATTTAGTCAACTAATTTTGCTAGATAAAAAGATAAATTGAGATATGTAAATGGGGTCTTTGTCAATACAAGATAGGAAAATGATTCTTTTTACTTATTGAGAACAAACGGGTCTTGAGTTATCTCTATTTTGGTTTGGGACTATGATGTTGGTTTTTTCCTTCTTTGTACTCTTTGCCATTGGGGCCTTTTGTTGTAAGGGTACAACACCCTACAATTGCTACTTAATATATCAAAAACAAATGGTCTTTACTTAGTTATTGAAATACAACAATTCCCAATTGGAAGTGCATCGGGGCATCTATTAATTGAGAGAATAAAAAGTTAATATGGCTTGTGTCTTATTTCAAAATCTAGCCCAAAACTTTAGGGAGAAACAAAATCTATACAATATATTTTTGTTGGTGTGAATATGATATTTTACCTAACTAGTTCACTAGTAGGTCCTATTCACATGTTTAGTTTACTTAGGTCCTAGGAATCCTTGTAGAAGGCTCAGGTGCCATATGATCTTATCTTATCTTATCATGAAATTTAATATTTGTGTCCTAGGTCATTTAATAATTATTGAGGTAGTTGTCTCATTGTACAGGATTAAGACATGTCATGATCTTGTCTAATCCTATCCCTCACCTTGTCTATTTAAGTAAAACTCTTGTACATTTGTAATATATCATATCAAGCAAGCTATTATCTTGCCATACTCTCTTGTGGAAGGTTGTTTTTTGTTTTGCAAGTGATTTTGGGGTGTTAGCTAATTTTTAGCTCCTACATGGTATTAGAGCTTTAATGTTGTAGACTTCTTAGATGTGAGACATTTTGGATTGAAGAATTCGTTGCGTGCATTTTGGGGTTTCAAAGACCTCACATTTGAATCCAAGGAATGAGAGTCAAAATTGTCTTTTGTTTCGTCAAAATCTAACATATGGGGTTAGGTATACAAGGGTTTCAAGTACGATAAAGGTTGCTAGATCCATGAGGTAGCTAAATTTTTGGAGCACTTTGGGCCAAAACAAACCTTGTTATCGCATTCAGAAGGCTCAAAAACCTAAAGATCACTTGTCAAATCGTCAAAATTGGCACTTTGTTTTGAGGGCATCAAAAACTTTTAGTTCGTCACCATTTTCCATAAGGTTGTATCGTACACTATCATCGTTTGCGGGCGTTAGTAGTCTGGGGGTTGGGCATAATTGAAATCTTCATCAACATATTCTCTATAGTTGTAGTGCCCATGTCACACTTGCACCAGTTTGCATACTTGTTCTGTATTTTCATTCACATTTGTACGTTTTTTTATAGTTTATTAATTAAAAATTGTATTTTAAATTTAATCGACTGTTTTGTTTTATCATCGATTGGTCATTTGTTAACCCCCTAGTTGTGGTTTAAAACTATGCATAGTCACGAACACTTATCAGAGCAGGCTAAGCCTTGGGCGATGCGACCTTTGGCTCACTACACCCCAATTTAATATTTTTTAATATTCTCAGTAGCTGGTCATATGGGTGCTCAAGAACCGATGGCCCATAGGCCCAAATTTGGCCTCCAAATGCTCCAATTGGGAAAAAATTTCAAATGACCATAACTTTTCACCACAACATTGGATTTTTGAAAACAAGATATCATTGGAAAATTGGCTCAATGTACTTTACAATGGAGGAGGTTATTTTTCCAGTTTTTAGTGTTTGGTGCCAATATTTGTTATTTGAAGTCAAATCTCAATTTTTGGCTCTCAAGCTCATAACTTTTTGTTGCCACAATATCTAATTTCCATAATTATTGTGGTGTTGGAAAGGTATTGAGGAACCCTATCAAGCTATCCATTCAATTTTTTCAGATTTAGCCCCAGGTATTTTTTATTCAAATTTGTGCTAATGTGCATTTTGGTTTATCTCTTCGACATTTTGTCACTTGGGAAGGTGTTGTTTTGATCTATTCGCTTCATTTTAGTTCTTGAACATGTCTCTATCTCCTGTTGCTTTAATAAGATTCTAGGGTTGTTCCATATCGAGAGTTTCCCAATGTTCCTTGGCATTAGGATAATTAATCTTTTTTTTTGGGTTAAAGTGCAAAGCTGTGTCACACTTTTATAAATTAAACGACCAACACTGATCCAACTTTTAAAATTGAATCACTAAAACCTGATATATATATGTTTTGAATCTTGAAATGATGTAAACTAATAAAATATTTATTTTTTAGTATATTTAATATTTGTATTTTTTTGAAAAAATTAAAAAATTAAATTTTATTATTTTTCCTTCAATTTTTTTGTGTATTTATAACTTGAAACTTTAAGGCATAGATTTTTTTTTTCCAATTTTGATAAATATATATTTTTAAATAAACATTAAAATGTGTGCATATTAAAACTTAGTTATTTCCAGTCGATGTCAACTTTTATATTAATTATTTATCTAAAATAGAAAAAAAATTATACCGTCTTAATATAGATTCTTGTGTCTAGGGCATCATATTTTTTTCAATTTTTTTTAATAAGTTTTACTATTTTTTGTTGACATGGTAATCAACCTAATGTTTTGTGTTGATAATCGATATTTAGTAAAAATAAAAAGGAAAATATAAATAATGATTAAACTATTAAAATATATACATTTTTGAAAACTAAATGTATAGATTTACAAAAGGATATTTTGATATTTAAAAGAAAATGATTTTTACAAGAGTAAGAGTTGTTGAGACATCAAGTTTTTCAAATAATTTTATTTTCTTGGTAAATTGGACTCAAAGTGGTACTAAATATGCATTAAGCCAACAATTTTAGTTGGAAAAGTTGTGGACGTATATAACTTAGCTCGAATGAATCTTACAAGATCATATGTTTGACCAAAATTATTTTTTAGTTAAAACTACTTAAATTCACTTGTGTTGATAAGTTGACCAAAAGTGTGACAACTTTGTGTTGATACCCTTTTGTTGTTTTACTATGATTCTTGAGTTGCTCCAAAAATCTTTTTGTTGGTGTGAATATGGTATTTTACATAACTAGTTCACTAGTAGGACCTATTCACATTTTAAGTTTACTTAGGTCCTAGGAATTCTTCTAGAAGTCTTAGGTGTCATGTGATCTTATCTTATCATGACATTTAATACTTGTGTTCTAGGTCATTTAATAATTGTTGAGGTAGTTGTCTTATTGTACAAGTTTAAGACATGTCAAGATCTAGTCTAATACTATCCCTCAAATTGTCTATTTAAGCAGGGCTTTGGTACATTTGTAATATATCATATCAAGCAAGCTATTATCTTGTTATACTCTCTTGCAAAAGGTTATCTTTTGTTTTGCAATTATGGGGGGTGAGCTAATTTTAGCTCCAACACTTTTGAGTATCAAATTTTAGTTTAATGTCAAGATTCAATTTGTAATTGAAGCTGAAAAATTATTAAATTGTTAAGAGTCAAAATGTTTTCAGTTGAATGGACATATCGACCACACATGAAACCCTAAGCTTGATAACCTCTTTCATTTACCCACATTACCTACATGTTCGTATATAGAATCAAGGTATAGAAGTATTTAGTTTTGGTCTTATTTTTTAATTTCATGTAAATTGTATAAATAGGTATGCAACCCTTTCTAGGCCACTATTTCCTTAGATAGTCTATCAATGAGTATGTTAAGGGAGATGGGGGACCAAAAGGGGGTCTTAAGTGGCCACTTTTTCCCTTGAAATTAGGAAAGATTGATCTTGGATGAAAAATTGAAGATAATTACGCTCAAAATTTGAAGATGCGCATTAAGAACAAGAGTTGTAGTGCTTCAAATCTACTTTCTATAATATTAATTTTTTTTGAAAATAGTGGAGATTAAGGGGTTAAAAAGAGGGAGCACACAAAAGCTCTTGTTTCTGTCAAAAATTATAACATAAGTTTTGGTGTGCTCCCTCTAAAATGTTTATTTTTTCAGTATTTAAAAAATTGCTTTAGTGAGAAATTAACTAACACCATGCAATTTATGATCGATGTTTTTACTATTTTTTTAATGAATATATGATTTTTTACTAATTTTCAAAGTAGACACACCTTGAAAAATAGAAAATTGAGCATCCTCCCCCTTCAATTTTTTTGGAAACTGTTCAAGAATCATTTTTTCTTAATATGCAAAGAATAGAGTCTAGTTTGTAAAAATGTAATTTGTTTCAAAATTCATCAAATGGGTAAAAAATGATACCAAAAATACCATATATAGGTTTTTGACAAAAAATGGAGACACTAGCAATAGAAATTAAAGATCAAAACTCTAAAATATTTGAAACATGAAAAAAATTATATGGTTAGAAAACTAAGAAAGAGCTCAATGTTATATTTCCCTTTTTTGACCTGACATTGAAACACATTCAAACTTGATGGGGAGCACCTTTGAGATTGTGTCAATGTTTTTTGTCGTTTACAAAAAACATGTTTTTGGACATTGAAATGTTAGTCCAATCCTTTGGGTTGGAAGCCCAAGGAAAATCCAACCCCAAGGGTTGGAAATTACCAAGGTAGAAAGTAATGCAAGCATGCACATTATTTTTGTACAAGCTTTCGATAACAAGAGCATGCTATACCACTAGCACATTATAATGTGCTCATGTTATTTTGAAGGAAAAATGACTCCCTCACCTTCTCTCTCTCTCATCTCTACCTCCTACCTTGTCTCTCTATCTCTCTACCTCCTTCCCCTCTCTACCTCCTACCTTCACTCTCTCTCACCTCTCTACCTCCATTCCCCCTCTCTCTCTACCTCCTGCCCTCCCTTTCTCTCTCACCTCTCTACCTCCCTCCCTTCTTTACCTCCTATCCTCTCTCTCTCTCACCTCTTTATCTTCCTCCCCTCTTTACCTCATACCCTCCCTCTCTCTCACCTCTCTAGCTCCCTACCCCTTCTCTCTAGCTCCCTTGCCTCTCTATCACCTACCCCCTCTCTCTCTCACCTCTCTAACTCCCTCCCTCCCCTCTCTCTCACCTCTCTACCTCCCTCTCCTCTCTCACCTCTCTACCTCTCTCTCTACCTCCTACCCCCCCTCTCTCTCTTACACACACACACAACTCTACATCCTCCCCTATCTACCTCCCACTCTTTCTCTCCTCTCTACCTCCATCCCCTCTCTACCTCCTACCCTCTCTTACCTCTCTACCCCCCATCTTTCTCACCTCTATTTCCCTCCTCTCTCTACCTCCTACCCTCTCTCTAACTTCTCTACCTCCCTCCCCCCTCTCTCTACCCCCTCCCCTCTCTACCTCCCACCCTCTCTCAACTCTCTACCTCCCTCCCCTTTCTACCACCTACCCTCTCTCACCTATATACATCCCTCCCATCTCTACCTCCTACCATCTCTCTCCCTCTCACCTCTCTACCTCCCTCCCCTCTACCTCCTACTCTCCCCCCCCCTCTCTCTCCCTCTCCCTCTCTCTCCCTCTCTCCCTATTTATCATATAGAGTTTAGAGTTTAGGGCTTGATATTAAAGGTTTAGGGTTTATGATGAAGGGTTCGATCTTTGAGGGTTTAGGGATTAAATTTAATTTTTAAGGTCTTAGTGTGAAATATTATTAATGTTAGGTTTTAGGGTTTAAGGTTTAGTGTTTAGGTTTTAGGGCCTAGGGTTTAGGGTTTATAGTTAAGGGTATTTGGTTTAGATTTTATTATGGAGGGTCGAACATTAAGGGTTTAGGGATTAAATTAAACTTTAAAGGTTTTAGTGTTAAAGATTATTAATGTTAGGTTCTAGGGTTTAGGGTTTAGAGTTTAGAGCCCACAATTTAGGGTATTCAAATTATGGCTTAGGGTTTGTGATGGAGAGTTGCACATTGAGGGTTTAGGGATTACATTTAACTTTAAAGGTTTTGGTGTTAAAAATTATTAGTGTTAGATTTTAAGGTTTATGGTTTATGGTTTAGGGCCTAGGGGTTAAGGTTTAGAGCCTACAATTTAGGGTATTTGGATTAGAGCATAATTTTCATTTCATGCATCATGGGTCCAAACAAATAGTGCAACACATCTAGATGAGAAGGTGAATAGTAGGAAATGTCATGTTTAGCACCCTAGCTATCCCAATTGTTTCGACCTACACTATTTCAACACAATCTCTTCAAAACCCTATGTGCAAAAAACTTTTGAACTAGGATAGGTTGTTTCTTGGAATCCATGGCAGCTAAAAATATTCCATTTGAACCTATAGGTGCATGTAGGGTCCCTCCACAATAACCTCTCTCAATTTTTTAATTCTCCAATCCATTCGACCATGGTAACAATGTTTCAAATATTGCAAAAAAGTTAGTTGTATTTAGCGAAAATTTGTAGGAAGCATAATACTCATTTTGTGTATCATGGGGCTAAATAGACAACACCAACATGTCCAAGTGTATAGGTGAATGCTAGCCAAGGTCTTGTTTTGCACCCCAACTATTTTGATCATTATGGGCTACACTATTCCTACATAATTTCTTAAGAGCTCTAAGTGTGCAAAATTGTTGAACTATGATGAGCTATTTATCAGGATTCGTGGCACCTACAATCGTTCTATATGAATTTATAGGTGCATGTAGGGTCCCTCTACAATAATCTCTCTATTTTTAAAATTTTCAAGCTATTTGATCATGGTGAAAATGTTTTAGAAGTTACAAAAAATGTCATTTGCATTCAAAAAAAACTTGTAGGCTAGAATAATTGGTGTTCTATACATCGTGGGGCCAAACAAATAGTGCCAACACATTTGAGTGCACAAGTAAATGCTAGGTAGCACCCCAACTATCTTGATCATTCCAAGTTACACTATTCCAACATAATCGCTTAAGAGTGTTAAGTGCGAAAAACTACTAAGCTATGATGATTTGTTTCTTGGAATTTGTGGCGCTTAAAATGTTCCATATGAACCTATTGTGCACATAGGGTCTCTCCACAATAACATGTCTCTATTTTTAAATCTCCAAGCCTTCTGACCATGGAAACAATGTTTGAGAAGTTGAAAAAAATATAGGTTGAGCTCATTGAAAAGTTGTAGGCAAACATAATTTTTGTTTCATTCATCATAGGGCCAAAAATACAATGCCAACACATTTGGGTACACAAGTGAATGCTACGAAATGTTCTGTTTCACACCGTAGTTGTCTCGATTATTTCAGGCTACACTATTTTGAAACAATCTCTTAAGAGCCCTAAGTGTGAAAAAATTATCAAACTATGACATATTGTTTCTCAGAATCCGTGGCATCTAAAAATGTTTTGTCTAAACTTGTAGGTTTATATAGGGTATCTCCACAATAACCTCTTAGTTTTTAAATCTCCAAGCTATTTGATCATGGCGATAATGTTTCAAAAGTTTAAAAAAGCACCAGTTGTTTTCAATAAAAGTTTCAAGCATGCATAATTTTTGTTTGGTGCATTGTGGGGCTAAAACAATTGCACAAACATGTTGGAGTGGGTGGGTGAACACTAGGGGATGCCTTGTTTCACACCCCTTCTATCCCATTCATTTTGGGCTGCACTATTATGATTGTCACAATGTGATAATGGATTGTTATGTGGATTAGGGAAAATGTAAACTCTTGAAACTATCAAATTTATGGGTGTCCAAATAGGAAAAAGGAAAAGGTAGAACTAGATATAATTTGATGGGTGTCTAAATAGGAAAAATCAAAAGGAAAATAAGACAAAAAAGGAAAACCTAGATAGTAAAGTGGCATATCCTTGTACCTAGATCTATTATACAAGATAATAAGAATATGGAGAAATAATAGACAAATCCAATTTCATTAATATAATGAATGATTAATTACAATGAGTGCATCAATTACATAGCAAAAATTAGCCCATTCTTATCTAGAGTAAAGGTGAATCTATTCAATGCATGAAGAATGGAAGTTAACTAAATTTAATTTAGCATGATAGGTGGAACCTAACTATTGTTGAACTAGAATATTAGGTGTTAGTTAACTAAATATTATTTAACATGATAGGTGAAAGATAAATAAAACAAAATTAAGATATTATATAGGATATAACTGAAACTAAACTATTTGAGTGTCAATCAAGTGTATTGTTGGAAATATGTGCCTCAAACATTACAGGCTGAAACCTCCTTTAGAGCAATGTTGGTGTGACATTTTGATTGTCTGGCCGACTAGCAGTTTGTTTTATCAAATTCTGAACAGGTCGCTGTGACCTAGGTATTGTCTTGCCGAAAGGTCCACTGTGGAGTCTATCGCTGTAGCTTGGTGTATTCGCTATGACCTCATAGCGCTTGGGAGAGTTTTTGCCGAAAGGCCATTCATTCGTTTATCAACGTAACTCTTGGCGACTGGAGTTTCGGAGTGGCTTCAACATTCGGAGAGATGTCTCAGCGAAGTGTTTATCTCTCACCGACAGTGTATGTATGTCTTCGGAATAACCTATTTTCACTCGGTAAGATGTCACCGCGAAAGCAAATGTTATGTCGATAGTGTTTGCTTGTTTTGTTTCATCGGGAAGACTTAAGTGTTATCTTCGGTATAACTCAAAGCTATCGGGGAAGGTCTTAGCGATAGAAGAAAGCTATGCCAACAGGGACTACTCGGGAGTTATCGATATAACTCTTAGGTTTCGTTATTGGGTCTGAGCGATAAGCATTTGTCTTGCCGATAGCCGATGGCTATCGGGGTAACACTTAGCGACAGTCAGTCTTCGGTGAAACATATATATATCGGTAAGTTCTCTCGGCAATGGACAAATGTTTTTGGCGATAGGTGAACACTTCGGAGTAGCATATGAATATCGCTATAAACTCTTGGCGATAGGAGTAAGTCCTGCCGACTTGCGTTGGGTGCTCAGTAGATATGGGAACTTCGGTATAACCTTAGTGTTTCACCATGACCTCCTGGCGAAAGCGATAAGTCAGAACAACTACGTGATGACTCGGTATATCTATTGGAGCTCGATATAATATCTTGGCGACTACAGAGGCTCTTGGCGACATCGGTAAGAGGTCAATGTGGCATTGGCGAGACATTGTTAGTGTCTCACCGAGATGCCAATGTAATTCGAATTCTGTTGACCGTGTATGACTTCTGATGTGGCATCACGTGGATGAATTAGAAGAGCTGAATTGGAACCATTGGGAGTCTGTTCGTTGCAACGGTTCTGTGAGGGAGCTCGACAGTCAGGGAATGCCATGGATATAGTTGGAAATTACCGATGTTTTGATGTTGGATAGTAGTTCGATCAACAGTGAAGTGTGAAGAATTCAAACTATATCAGTGAAGGGTTAAAATCTGTAAAGGCTGTAACCTGAAAGTTTTCTGTTCGAAGAATGTACATGATGAATGCTGCTGTATAATGACACTAGAAAGATAAGTCTGGAATTGTATGTAACTTTGATTACTGTAATACAAAGTGATTTCTCTTGGTGTGGTGGGTTTTTCTCCCGTAAGGGTTTTCCCACGTATATCTGGTGTTCATGTGTGTTTGTCTAAATACTCTATTTCTGTAATCTGTCTCATAGTGCATCTCAATTAGACTGTAATTGAAAATTTAAAAGTACTTCTACATTCTTTCTTGAGGTATTGACATTAGGAAAATTGTTTTCCGCATCTAGTTTTCCTTACAAGTGGTATCAGAGCCTGGCCAGTTGTGTTATCCTTGGGGGTATATTGGGTTTTTTGAGTCAATACTATTTAGTGGGAGTTTTGTAGAGATTGTTATTTCTATTTACAGATTAAGATGTAAATGGGTAAAAAATGATACCAAAAATACCATATATAGGTTTTTGACAAAAAATGGAGACACTAGCAATAGAAATTAAAGATCAAAACTCTAAAATATTTGAAACATGAAAAAAATTATATGGTTAGAAAACTAAGAAAGAGCTCAATGTTATATTTCACTTTTTTGACCTGACATTGAAACACATTCAAACCTGATGGGGAGCACCTTTGAGATTGTGTCAATGTTTTTTGTAGTTTACAAAAAACATGTTTTTGGAAATTGAAATGTTAGTCCAATCCTTTGGGTTGGAAGCCCAAGGAAAATCCAACCCCAAGGGTTGGAAATTACCAAGGTAGAAAGTAATGAAAGCATGCACATTATTTTTGTACAAGCTTTCGATAACAAGAGCATGCTATACCACTAGCACATTATAATGTGCTCATGTTATTTGAAGGAAAAATGACTCCCTCACCTTCTCTCTCATCTCTACACTCCTACCTTGTCTCTCTATCTCTCTACCTTCTTCCCCTCTCTACCTCCTACCTTCACTCTCTCTCACCTCTCTACCTCCATTCCCCCTCTCTCTCTACCTCCTGCCCTCCCTTTCTCTCTCACCTCTATACCTCCCTCCCTTCTTTACCTCCTATCCTCTCTCTCTCTCACCTCTTTATCTTCCTCCCCTCTTTATCTCATACCCTCCCTCTCTCTCACCTCTCTAGCTCCCTACCCCTTCTCTCTAGCTCCCTTGCCTCTCTATCACCTACCCTCTCTCTCTCTCTCACCTCTCTAACTCCCTCCCTCCCCTCTCTCTCACCTCTCTACCTCCCTCTCCTCTCTCACCTCTCTACCTTCTCTCTCTACCTCCTACCCCCCCTCTCTCTCTTACACACACACACAACTCTACATCCTCCCCTATCTACCTCCCACTCTTTCTCTCCTCTCTACCTCCATCCCCTCTCTACCTCCTACCCTCTCTTACCTCTCTACCCCCCATCTTTCTCACCTCTATTTCCCTCCTCTCTCTACCTCCTACCCTCTCTCTAACTTCTCTACCTCCCTCCCCCCTCTCTCTATCCCCCTCCCCTCTCTACCTCCCACCCTCTCTCACTCTCTACCTCCCTCCCTTTCTACCACCTACCCTCTCTCACCTATACATCCCTCCCATCTCTACCTCCTACCATCCCTCTCCCTCTCACCTCTCTACCTCCCTCCCCTCTACCTCCTACTCTCCCCCCCCCTCTCTCTCTCCCTCTCCCTCTCTCTCCCTCTCTCCCTATTTATCATATAGAGTTTAGAGTTTAGAGTTTAGGGCTTGATATTAAAGGTTTAGGGTTTATGATGAAGGGTTCGATCTTTGAGGGTTTAGGGATTAAATTTAATTTTTAAGGTCTTAGTGTGAAATATTATTAATGTTAGGTTTTAGGGTTTAAGGTTTAGTGTTTAGGTTTTAGGGCCTAGGGTTTAGGGTTTATAGTTAAGGGTATTTGGTTTAGAGTTTATTATGGAGGGTCGAACATTAAGGGTTTAGGGATTAAATTAAACTTTAAAGGTTTTAGTGTTAAAGATTATTAATGTTAGGTTCTAGGGTTTAGGGTTTAGAGTTTAGAGACCACAATTTAGGGTATTCAAATTATGGCTTAGGGTTTGTGATGGAGAGTTGCACATTGAGGTTTTAGGGATTACATTTAAATTTAAAGGTTTTGGTGTTAAAAATTATTAGTGTTAGATTTTAAGGTTTAGGGTTTATGGTTTAGGGCCTAGGGGTTAAGGTTTAGAGCCTACAATTTAGGGTATTTGGATTAGAGCATAATTTTCATTTCATGCATCATGGGGCCAAACAAATAGTGCAACACATCTAGATGAGAAGGTGAATAGTAGGAAATGTCATGTTTAGCACCCTAGCTATCCCAATTGTTTCAGCCTACACTATTTCAACACAATCTCTTCAAAACCCTATGTGCAAAAAACTTTTGAACTAGGATAGGTTGTTTCTTGGAATCCATGGTAGCTAAAAATATTCCATTTGAACCTATAGGTGCATGTAGGGTCCCTCCACAATAACCTCTCTATTTTTTAATTCTCCAATCCATTCGACCATGGTAAAATGTTTCAAATATTGCAAAAAAGTTAGTTGTATTTAGCGAAAATTTGTAGGAAGCATAATACTCATTGTGTGTATCATGGGGCTAAATAGACAACACCAACATGTCCAAGTGTATAGGTGAATGGTAGCCAATGTCTTGTTTTGCACCCCAACTTTTTGATCATTACGGGCTACACTATTCCTACATAATTTCTTAAGAGCTCTAAGTGTGCAAAATTGTTGAACTATGATGAGCTATTTATCAGGATTCATGGCACCTACAATCGTTCTATATGAATTTATAGGTGCATGTAGGGTCCCTCCACAATAATCTCTCTATTTTAAAAATTTTCAAGCTATTTGATCATGGTGAAAATGTTTTAGAAGTTACAAAAAATGTCAGTTGCATTCAAAAAAAACTTGTAGGCTAGAATAATTGGTGTTCTGTACATCGTGGGGCCAAACAAATAGTGCCAACACATTTGAGTGCACAAGTAAATGCTAGGTAGCACCCCAACTATCTTGATCATTCCAAGTTACACTATTCCAACATAATCGCTTAAGAGTGTTAAGTGTGAAAAACTACTAAGCTATGATGATTTGTTTCTTGGAATTTGTGGCGCTTACAAATGTTCCATATGAACCTATTGTGCACATAGGGTCTCTCCACAATAACATGTCTCTATTTTTAAATCTCCAAGCCTTCTGACCATGGCAACAATGTTTGAGAAGTTGAAAAAAATATAGGTTGAGCTCATTGAAAAGTTGTAGGCAAACATAATTTTTGTTTCATTCATCATAGGGCCAAAAATACAATGCCAACACATTTGGGTACACAAGTGAATGCTACGAAATGTTCTGTTTCACACCGTAGTTGTCTCGATTATTTCAGGCTACACTATTTTGAAACAATCTCTTAAGAGCCCTAAGTGTGAAAAAATTATCAAACTATGACATATTGTTTCTCAGAATCCGTGGCATCTAAAAATGTTTTGTCTAAACTTGTAGGTTTATATAGGGTATCTCCACAATAACCTCTTAGTTTTTAAATCTCCAAGCTATTTGATCATGGCGATAATGTTTCAAAAGTTTAAAAAAGCACCAGTTGTTTTCAATAAAAGTTTCAAGCATGCATAATTTTTGTTTGGTGCATTGTGGGGCTAAAACAATTGCACAAACATGTTGGAGTGGGTGGGTGAACACTAGGGGATGCCTTGTTTCACACCCCTTCTATCCCATTCATTTTGGGCTGCACTATTATGATTGTCACAATGTGATAATGGATTGTTATGTGGATTAGGGAAAATGTAAACTCTTGAAACTATCAAATTTATGGGTGTCCAAATAGGAAAAAGGAAAAGGTAGAACTAGATATAATTTGATGGGTGTCTAAATAGGAAAAATCAAAAGGAAAATAAGACAAAAAAGGAAAACCTAGATAGTAAAGTGGCATATCCTTGTACCTAGATCTATTATACAAGATAATAAGAATATGGAGAAATAATAGACAAATCCAATTTCATTAATATAATGAATGATTAATTACAATGAGTGCATCAATTACATAGCAAAAATTAGCCCATTCTTATCTAGAGTAAAGGTGAAGCTATTCAATGCATGAAGAATGGAAGTTAACTAAATTTAATTTAGCATGATAGGTGGAACCTAACTATTGTTGAACTAGAATATTAGGTGTTAGTTAACTAAATATTATTTAACATGATAGGTGAAAGATAAATAAAACAAAATTAAGATAATATATAGGATATAACTGAAACTAAACTATTTGAGTGTCAATCAAGTGTATAAGACATATGCATATGTTTGAATGACACAACTACCTAAGTGTGCTTAAGAAAATAGAGTGGTTAAATAAATGTAAATAAGAATATTACTGGCCTAGTGAAATGACATGAACACCTAGCCTAGTGTGAACAATCTAGCATTCTTAGATGAAACATTCTCCATATTCTATCATGATGTATCGCCTAGAGTGATGTTTTCTCATTCTTCATTGCTTTGTCTTTCTAGTGGTCATTCCATATGACTCATCTATGTGCATAGTGATATTGATTACTCTTTATGTTCCTCCCTCATTTCTTGATGTCCACAATATCTTCAATGATTAGCCTAAGCCATTTATTTCACATGTCACATAACCTATAATAGGTTTTTCTTCTTTTATATGAATTTATTCTTTGTCTTCTTATGTTGCATGTCATACTCAATTGACTTAATCTTAAACCATTGTAGTTGTTGTGACATCTAATTTACAATATTAGTAATAAATTGGGCATTACTTGTGAGAGATATGCCAAGGAAAATATTGATATCATACTTATAAGATGTCCCCACTTCTTGATTCCATTTCTAACTTGATTTGATCTAGACTACAAAAAAAGTGACCGACCAAGACCTAAAATATGATAAGACTCACTAGACAATACTAAAAAATAAAATAATTGAGAATTTATTCAATTACTCAAATCAAAATATCTCTATTTTACTTTTGTAATTATTGAGTTTTTGAATTAATCATTTATAGGAAATATGGATAACATTGGAAAAACATTTTTTTTAACCAAAAATCCATATAGGCATACAATGTTATATGTCACTCAAAGTACAATATGTGTACAAGCAAGCCTTATAGGCTTACAAGAAAGTGATATAGGTGTATAATTTCACATATTTGTAATACAAAATATATTTACAAAAATTCCATATAGGCATACAACAAAAGACTCTAATGTAGATACTTCTCTCTAGGGGAAGGAAATAGATTATAGACCACCTTTGAATGTCGAGTGGATGAAGATGCATGCAATGATGGTTTCTTTTGAATCTATTGATTCAACGTCCTCTCCAAACTTTTCTAGACCTCCGCCTAATACGATACAAAGTATACGCATTAATATATAAAAAATGAATTATAAAATGACATAACAAAATAATCACTTACCAAATACTCATAATCACTTAAAGAATCGATTTTGTCCTCTCTTGATTCGTAACAAGGGCATGCTCATGATTTTTAGTTGCAAATCTTGTGGAAAGCACTAAGATACAAATTAAAGTACAAATAAGTATTATTCACATTTTTGCTAGTAGATAGATAAAACAACAAATATAACATAATATTTACTAGTCCAACCTCATACCTCTATCAAAGGAATCAAAGATGATATTGTTGCATCAAAGCCACACTCCATTGTGGTACGAATAGTAAGAGTATCAACTAATGTCAATATCTAAAAAATGAAACAACATTAAGAAGTTATATGGAGACAACTCATACCCTTGCCATCATTAATGGAGGATCAATCATGCAGGAGGATAGTGCCATACACGAGGGGAATTTTATCATATAGAGCATTTAAAGCAAAAAAAATGACACAATGAGAAAGGATAGGTAGGTGAGTTCAAACACAGATAATTAGGTGGCATCTAAGTAGAAAGTTAAATGGGTAAAGAAGTGAAAGTTTGATATAAAAGGAACATAAGGAATTTGTGAAATTGTAGGTAGGGAAATTAGGTTGGTGTAAAGGAGATTGAAGGTGTGAGAGAGAAGGTTGCAAGGGAGAGAGAAGCATAGGAAAATATAGGATAGATTTGACTCAATATAGAAGAAGACCATGAACTTGGAGTGAGAAAACTATTGAACACACAAATATACTAAGAGGGGGGTTGAATTAGTATATCATTAAATTTTAAATTTAATCTTGATATACCAATAATCATTAAAGCATCATTAAGAACATTAGAAGCATAAATGAAAGAAATTACACAAAATAACACTAAATTTACGTGGAAACCCTAGAGGGAAAAACCATGGTGAGAAAATTTGCTTGGATCTATTGCCCAAATCTAGCCTCAAAAGAATAAAGAGATCTTGCAATGATTTTATAGGCACCAACCCAATGGAGACACCAATCCCTAAAACAATTTTATAGGAACCAACCTAAAAGAGACAATAATCCCTCAATCTGAGCATGAAATCAGAGAAAAGGAGGCACCAACCTCACATAATACAAGAGGAACCAACCTTAAGATACATTGAAATGATTATAATGAAGCTTACAAATAAATCTTTATAAAAAATGTTCAAATAATGAATTTGCACATTTTTGCTCAATCATTTAGATTGCTATGAATACACTCTGCTTTCCTTCACCTAAGTTGACTTTGTTCTAAAAGGTAAAACATGAAAATCTCAGATATTTCACACACCTATGTACAATTGCAATTATGTACAGTTCAACACCACATCAAAATTTTGAAAACCACTTGCTTAAATACTGATAAGAAATGATGGATAACATTGTTGTGTCGACCTATATCAATTCATAGAATTGTTGGTGAGGGACTAGTCATCCTATGAAAATTATTGCATATTGCTACCATACTGGCTCGAGAAAAACACATTTCAAACCAAGGAATAGCCATTTAACAAGTTTAATTCTAGAGCACCGATCTTCCTATTTCATGGGGAAATCAAACCGTGTATTTTCAAAACTAAATATGCCTACCCTTAAAATATTCTTCAACCAATAGGAATGAAAATACTAACATTGAAAAGTATTAGACATGTATCATCATCTTGCAGTTCTACAAGAGCTCTATCCTCACCACAGACGTGTAATAGTCATTAGATCATCATTCAAAAGTCATTGGCATTGGAAACACAAAACACAGTAAACTTGACATGGTTCAAATAGTCTCAAAATGACATATGTCCCTTCTAAATAGCTCTCTTTTGGGCCTACCATTACACATGTCACCTTTTTGCACACTCACATAGCAACCATAGCTTAACAAATTATTGAGTGTGATTTAGTGAAAACCTTAGGACCCCTCTAGCTCAAACCTCCTGATTGCACATGTCAAAAAAATTCACTATAACAAAGAAAATGTAACTTATTAAAAACCTTGCACAAACATGTGAGAATAACCTTTGAATTGACTAGGAAAAGCAGTACACTAGGTCAGTAATAGAAAAATATTGAAGTAAGTTATTTATTTAGCGACTTGGAATCATTAGTAGCAATTCAATGACGAAATAGAACATAAAGTGTTGGATCAAGAAAAAAACTTCAAGTTAGGGTTTGATGGAATTAAGTCTAAAATCCTACAAAGATCACAAACCCTAGTAGATACAATCTAGTATAGACCAATAGTGCCATCGACGATAAAAATAATATCACCCATCAAAGACAACTTTTTTGACAATCTCCATCTCTTGACCTCAATCCTTGGCATCAATGTAGAAACCTTGACATCAATTACAACAAGCATATTTCCAACAAAAACAAGAAGAGTGCAAGATAAAAGACAAATAATATAGAGGAGTCATGAGTGTTTAGTATGTGGATAGTTTAGAGAGAAGTTATGATTTAAATAAAAATGAAAATGAGTGTGCAGACCATGAAGAGGTTAAGAAATTGATGGGATTGAAAAAAAGTATACATGATATAAAGAGAAAAGGTGCCAATGATGAAGATAGGAAATAATCAATCTAGAGTCATAGTCCTTGAGGGTGTATGATGTCATAGGTTTTTAGTTTGTTGCAAGGAAATCTATAGGAAAAAAGGTAACCGTAATTGGCTTCTACAATATTGTGTGTGGGTCCTCAAGCACTGCAAACATGGTGACACCATTAAATTGGCATAAAGGTACCCACAACCACCATTAAAACGGTGCACCAAATTGAGTTATAAGTTTGGGAGTTATTTAGAGTGAATGTATTTGTATACACATATTTTAGATGCTACCAAGAAGAAGAGTGATAGAAGTTTTAATAGTAGGCCTTGTGGAGAAGTTTAGGGTAGTGTTGAAGGCCTTACGATAGAAATTTTTTTTATATGAATTAGAGAATGACCAAAGGAGAGGCCTTGAGCATGCCCAAATTCTCTCAATAATTGAGAAAAAGAGGAAGAGTACACAATAGAAGAGTATGGAGAAGATTACCTTGAGAGGAAATAAGTGGTTAGAGGTATCATGTGAGAATCCAATAGTTGAAGAAATAGAAAATGTGAAACCCATAGAACACATCATGGATAGTATATTAGATGAGAGAAGGGTTCTTACATATGGTCATGGAAAAGGAGGAGGAAGCAACCCATGGGTTATAAGAGGTTGATAAGAGAACCATGGTGGAGTTGAAAAATGAGGGAAAAAATAAGGCCCTTGTTTTTTAAGACATTTGTGTTTGCAAATCTACAACACAACAATGAGAGAGAAGGATAAACCCTCATAATGGAGGATGAGGATATAAGGGAAAAATTCTAAAGAATAAGGCACGGAGAAGCAGGTGTGCTCACTCAAGGTCAAAGAGATGCTCCAAAAGAAAGAGTGGATCAATGCATCTATGGAAAAGTATGTGGAAGAGGTAGTAATAGAGAAGATACTATAGGTTGTTGGTGAAAAGCAAGGAATATTTCCACTTGAGGAGAAAGGTTAGTAAAGGTATGTGAGAATTCCCAAGGAGCAATAAATAGGTGTAACTAAGGTGGTAAAATTGTGTGCAACAAAGGAGAATTTTGAGAATGCTACATTGAGTATGTTACAATTAGGTTGAATAAAGGATGAATATAGACATAAAGCTACAAGTGGATCTAGACTAGTTTTAGAGATTCTACTATTGGGAGTAGAAAAACATAGTGAATAAATGATATCAATGGATGTAGTGGAAGGGAATAGCTAGAGAATCATACAAGAGATGTTGCAAGTACATGAAACAAAACTATTGCAAGTTTATAAAATGATAAAGAGAGTAGGTAATTGTAAGTGAGATGACACAAGTAGGGGTAGTGAGCAAAAAAGATCCTCTAGGTTGCATAAAGGAAAATCAAGAGAAGATGCAAACTATTAAATTAACAAAATCTACCTAAGATTATTTTACAAAACTCAAATGATTAAAAATAGACACGCTTACCTAAGTGAAAGATGGATGAGGAACTTAAATGGTATGTGTTGATGTTGAAGGCCCAACATTAACCTATTCAACATCCAATTTGAGTTATAATATTATCATTCGTATTAGGTTAAACTATTTACATTTACTATACTCATTATTTTTATTAGTTGCATAACTATGTAATCGAAGTTGATGTAATCGATAGGTTGAGGGTCACCAAATGTAGGGAAAACACTCTAACCCTAAAATTTTATTATAATTGATCTAGTAATTTAGTTAATATTACATTTTAAAATTAAATTTGAACTTGTTGAAATTTACTTGACTATTAATGGCATATTTTTATTCAACATATCATTTGTCATTACCATATGATCTGCTATAGATGCATCTTGGCCATGTGAATCCCCATCATCCTCATACCCATAAACACAAAGATACCCACAATTTTGACATAATTGAGGTGGACATCGAGCTCTAGAAGACTCACCAACATCATCTTGTGTTAGAGGCCTATTGTGTTGTATACGAGTATGAGCTAGCAAGCTAATGGACTCTAGTGTCTCCACCTCAACACCCTCCTTCACAACAGAAGGGATAGTGACATGCTTGGGGCCTAAGTTCTTGGTTTTAAGAATATTTTACCCCCACTATGTCTTATATGAAGCCCCCACATCTACCTTGGAACTCTCACATGCCAAAGTAATTAGGGATCTCATTGAGGACAAACTCGTAATAGAGTTTCCTCAAAAAATATTGTGGGACCTCATTGTTATTGCATGAAGGATGGTAAAAAACCTTCCACCACCTATCCCAAAAACTATTCCTTATCCCTCGATGGTGGCATCAATGGATAAGGAACTTCCTGCAAGTATTGTGTATAGGTTAATTGGTTTGTGCATTAATGAATAGTACACAAGTCATATTTTATTATCTTTTGTTTAATTTTCTCATAAGATAGTTTGTATACATACAACTTTTTTAGTTCTTCCCTCTTGTTGGACCAACTACTAATTTTCCTACTCATTGATACTATGTGAGATACAATGGATTATAGTGATTCAATGAGGGTGGACCTATGGGATCTTTTTGTTGTCAAATCTTTTAACCTTGCAATTATTGCCTAAAGTTCTCTTTTATTTTTTTCTAGTTGATCTAATATGTTATTTTACTTTCTTAGAGTATTTTGAGGCATTGAAGGATGGATTTTTTGTGTCTTTTCTTTAGAAGGGTTTTGATGAGGAGGTGAATCAAGGTTTTGATCATTTGGGGGTACATTCTCAACTCATAAAAAATAAACAAATTCCACTAAAAAACTGATTGAATCTATCCATTTAATATAAAATTTACACTAAAAAACTAGAAACACTTACCTCTTCAACCTTGGCAATGTCGTGGAGGTATTTTAATGATAATTTGGCCAATGAATGGTGAAGAATAGGATCTCCAAGAATGTGAGCGTGCTTGAGGATACTTGCAAGCCATGGGTTTGCAGGGAGAAAGGGATTGGAATGAAAATTTTAAATTGTTTTTATTTTTATGGTCAATATACCATAATGTGAGTGTGTTATAACATGCTCATGTTATGGCTTAAATTGATCAAGATTGAGGCTTGATCAATCTAAACCTAAACAAGCTCACATTACTGTCACTAAGGGCTGAAAATTGGGTTGTCCACTTTTTGGTCCCCCATCTTTGTGCAATTACCCCAATAGCTACCTACCAAGTAGAGAAATGTCTCTAAGATGGATTTAAATTCTTACCAATGTTGTGAATAAACATGAGGTGCAAGATCAAACAATGGAAAAAAATGCTTTCCATGCAAAGAGTTACAAATAATGATTTGCTATATCCTCAACAATAAATTACTTATAGAATGAACCTCAAAAGAATCTTCAAGGAGATCATGAGATAATACAATGAGGGTGAGTGCTTTATAGGAAAAATCCTAAATGATAAAGGTATTATATCATGACAAGTGTTAATATCCCATGTGATGAGACATAATGATCTAATAACATTTCACTCTAGTTAATAAATGTTACATATTTTTTAGCTTAGCTCAAATGGAGGAGCTGGCTGATTGTTATTTAACATTAAGTAGAATTGCAGTGTCATGTTCGAATGCGGTTTCACATCATTATCATTATGCATTGTATCAGTTATGCATTTTAGTGAGGTGGAGTTGAAAAGTGCCATTCAGAAGTTGCAGATTTAAAAGAAAGACATAATTGAGTACATGTGCAAAATAGCATTTCTGATGCTTTTATTCATTTAAAAAAGAACTCATATTTTTACAAGGCTTTATTTGATTTCACAATCAGAATAGTATTACAACATTGCATAAAATGCATTTTCTTTTGAACTGAAAAGCAAAATTGAAATCAAAGATCCACACAAGCCGTGGATGTAACTGTGACTGTGACAACACATTTCTAATAATACGTTGCACTACTAAAGATGCAAAAGAAAAAACACATAAGTGGCAACATAGTCATCATTGCCTGATTATCGACGCTTGATGTTGAATGGTGCACCTTGTCGTCTCGAGCTTCGTCGACCTGTAAGAGGAAAAGAGGGGTGTTAGTGGCTCTGACTATGATGTAACCTATATGATGCACCAACAATAGTACAACATACTATTAGCAATGCATTGAAACAATCAAACAAATGCAGTATGAAAGAAGTGAGCTGAAGGAGAAGTATCAACATCATAATCAACATGTTCTATTTTTTATGCTAACACTGTTTGTTTCCTTGTGCAGGTATAGGTAAAGTCATGAAGCTGAACATTATTCAAAGACCAAGCATGTGGAGTAAAATGGGCTCCCACAAGGGTAGAGCTCGACATGCTGCCCTATGCATTAAATGGGCTATTTTTGAAGGATATTTCATCATATACATCAAACAAAATGAAATACACCTGAAATAATAAAACAGAGTTATCCATCAAGTAACGAAACCAACTATGCATTCATAACGATTAGCATTTCTTTCTGAAGGCTACAGGTGAACAGTGAGTTTAGTTCACTTAAGGAATTTAACAAAATGCATTTGCAACAGAAATTGCTGAATTACTTCATTTTCTGTGCTGATTATAATCATATGTCATGTGAGTTTCAATTCATTATTTCTCTTTTGGATAGTGAACAGGCATACATATGCCTTAATGTTTTTTTCTAATTTTCATCATCAAAGAGAATAGTTTCTGAGAGCAGTTTGTGAAGTGAAATATAAAAATGCATGAAGAGTACCATGTTGCTCATAAGAACAGACACAGACAGTGCATTTGAAGTGTTGAATGAATCTCTAGTTCTGGTTGACTGGTAAAGAAATATTGCATTATCAATAGTAATAACAAAGATCATTTCAGGATAATAGGGGAAGAGTAAGTCTTTTCTTTCCAAAATAAGTTATGAGTTGTTAAGCTATACATATGAGCTAGTGAGCAGCATGTGATCATGAGGTTACGATGTTTTGATTTGGTTTCCCTATGGAGTTCAGGAATAGGAGTTAGAAGTGCCATGATAAGGTTAAGGAGTGTCAGAAAGACATTAAAATACAGGCAGAATTCAAATAGGGAGATCCTTTTCTTCTCAATGAACAAATACAAATCATTCTCAAGATCCATGTCAATGATTTTACTGTGACAAGAGGTCAGTTGCTTCGATCAAAAGAGGAAAATAATTATGAATCAAGTTCAGGTGTCATACAAATATCAAAGGATGTATAGAAATGGCAAAATGAAAGCTGGGTATATGAGTCAAACGAATGTGAACAAACACACAAGTTCTTGTTATTCCATCATGCTCTTATATATTTCTGAAGGCATTTTTTTTAATCAAGCAACAGTGATACAGTGAGTGGCTCTCTTTCAATATGTACAGTATGCTAATGAGGTTAAAGTAAAGACAAACATTTAAGGTATCTTTTATTACAAAGGTGAAAGTTGTGTTAAAATTAAGGAGCTCATAGCAGAATATAGATTAACAATGTCTTGATCTAAAACATGAGTGTACATTTCTGAAGGTGCTTACAGTTCTATGGTAAGCAAAGATGAACAGCTGATACCCATATGGGCTTTATTTTAAAACAACATTATAATTACAAAGTATGCAAATTTCTGTGCTTCTTCTAGCCTCAAAGTAGAAAGAATACAACTTTCATATGATTTTCACAATGATCACAAAGAAGTAACAGGAATAAATCCAATGAACTGATGGTCAAGTTCTGAAGAGAAACCAGAATAGAGATATTTTCTTCAAAATATGCAAACATTTGCTTCAGGACTGCGAAATAAAACTATGCTCAGTTATTCATGGTATCCAATGTGGGTTTTCATACAAGGTACATAAAATGTGATACTCTACAATACCCATTTTGGGTTTTGCATTCAAAAGCAATTTGACCACAAATGTGAAGATTTTTGTACTAGGTCGAGTTTCAGATGAGAAGTAAATGCATTTTTCTTTAATATTTCAAAGGACCCATTTTTAGTTTAGCATCAAATACAAAAAAAATGGAGTTTCCCTTAAGGATTTCGAGTACCCATTTTCAGGGTTAGTTTCAAAGTGCAAGAAAAATCAATTACAAAGATAACCATGTGAAATCTGGAATTGGATAGAAGAAAAATACAGCTTTATTCAACTTTCTGTGATGCCCACAAACAAAAATGTTTTTTAAAAGACATAATAGTAAGTTTTCTGTTCTGGGTCGAGCCCAAAATCTACAAAAAATGCTTCCTACACTGCATATTTGGTGCGGCCTGAGTATGGCCAGAAATTCATTAGCAAGGAAGATATTTTCTTAAGTCTCTGGAGAGCAAATGTAATGAAGGAAAATTACCAGCTTAAATTTCTGATAGAGTCTAAAGCTGCGGCCATAGCTTCCTCTTTAGTTTCCCAAGGCATGTTTTCGAGTTTTGAAGAGTGGCCGAGTTCTTATAGTGAGAATGATACACAACAATGAGCACGAGAAGCACACAGAAAATGCAGAATAAATACATCAGAGTGAGTTCACCATGGCCTCAAGGCCAAAATAGAGATTACATAAACCATTAAATAAAGCTTACCTCTACACAGTAAAGAAGAGCCAGAGCACAAGTCGAAGCTTTCATAGAATGGACAATAGAGTTTGAGCTCGAACTCATGATGGCATGGAGAAATCAAGGTAAGAGAAAGTAAAAAATGAACAGGCCGTGCCCTTAGGGCTTGTTGATATTCAAAATAATGAAGTAGAAAAGCTATTTTGCCACAAAAGGAGGCTCACCCACTAGAGGAGACTTAGTTATCTAAAGCATGAAGAGGGTTACTGAAGCACACGAGCTCGAATTCGACACCATCATGGCGGAAGATTTCTTTCAGACAGAGTTTCCTTCTTCTCAAGTCATGGGTGAAATGAATGATAATTAGGGTTTGACCTTATTTCCTCATGCCTAATTCGAATATCATCATCCAGAATGTTCGGTTTTGAGCATATGTCAAAATTCAAAGAGGGGTTGAAATTTTAAGTTTATGCCTTATGTTTTTCAAAGTCTAAGTTTAATATTAGGGGGAGGCCGAAATCAATATGTCTAGGTTGATATTAAGTCTTTAAGGCTTATATTTTGGGGCTTAACAAAATAAGGGTTGAAGAATGCCTTACCCTAAATTTTGTTTTGATTAGCTTAAGGAAAATCAATAATGTATCATTTAGGGTTTGCCTTCTCCTTGAAGGTTAATGATCATTTTAGGGTTTTATTTGTTTTATTGATTTTAAAGAAATCAATGAGAAGTTTTGATAAAAAGAAGATTATGTAATATGTTTTTTATGATTTTTGAGAAAATCAAAATGATATCTTGGAGAAACAAGGAGTTCTTTCTTTTTGCAAAAGATTTCCAAAATCTTTGAATTGCAAAAAATAAGGAAAATTGTAAAAATCTGCATCTTGTAAAGCAGAAGCATAAAAGCGATATTTTATAAACTGCTTTATGTTTTCTTGCTATTTTTAGCAGATTTTTTATTGAATTTTCTTCTTGGTCAGATTTCAGACTTGTCTTGGAGAGATAAGGTGTTTTTTGTGCTTTTAAAGCAGATTTAGCCTATTTTTAGAGGCTTGACAGGTTCATCATAAAAGCATTGTGCTTTTTTCTGCTTTTAATCAGTTTTTGAGTTTGTTTGAGGCCTTTTTTCCTTGAGCTTTTTCTGAGCTCAGATTAGGGTTTCCTTGAGAGTTCTTTTGATAGATTTAGTCTTTCAACTCTCCATTCTCAGCAGTTCAGATCAGAGTTTCTTGCCCTTACTCATTTTGGGGAGCTTGTAAACCTTTTGATACTCAGTTTGGACAAATTGTCACTCTTCCAGTTTTAATAAAGCAGCAGATTTCTCCTTCTTATTTTCTGTCTCAAATTTTGTAATGGCAATCTGATATAATTGTGTTTTCAAATTGAAATCCTTTTATGTCTTGCTGTTATAGGTGGTGTTTCAGAATTTCATATTTCAGGTTGCATGTTGTATTTGTCTTTCCAGATTTTCATGCAAATCACTGATGGGATATGTGCCAATGAGATTGTGAGGATTACTGCAATAGAGAAGTTGTTATGAGTGGTTAGGTCTGAATTCTTATAAGTTTGGTGAATCATCTTTTAGAAATAGGTTTTTATGTTCAATTATTCTTCATCCTTTTCCTCAGAAGCTGTTTTAGAATAGAATTCATCATTCGGAGAACCAACTCACTCTGGAGATTCCTCTTTTGCGTAAGATCACCCACATTTGAAAGAGGTTTCCATGTTTCAGTAGTTTGCTAAATACTGCATTCAGCAGGGTGCAAAACTATTGATAACAATAAAAAATACACTCCAAAGTTTATTTCAAGTGCATGAGAATAAATTAGTCTAATAATTAATTAAAGATTAATAAATTATTAGCTAATACATGATTATTGTAACACCACCCCTAAGATGAACTTAGGGAGTAGTTGAGAGTTCCCTAAAAATCCAATGCATAGAAAAAAAAAGAATGAATGATAGTTCTTAAAAAAAAGGCCTGATGAGGTACCCATGTACAAACAATCTAATATCTCACAATTGGAGAAAAAAATTCATTGGAAAAAATCTCTAAAAGAGAGAAAGGTGAATGAAGGACTAAAAATCCTCCAAAGCAATGTCCCATAAAGAATAGGAACATGAAAAATATTGCACAAGCATGAAGAAGTTGTAGATTGCTATCAAATGATGACTATTATATTACTAAAATGAAGAACCTCCTCTGAGATAGATGTTGATCAAGATCAAGAAGACAAGATTCTACATGAGTTCCCCAATGACACTACTTGAATCAAATGAAAAACAAAGGAAAACATCTATAACTCAAAGATACAAATGACATATATGAATCTATATGAGCAACTCCAAAGAAACTAGTCAACATACAAGATGCAAATTGAAAATACAAGTACTTGTAGTCTAGAGAACACTAATCAAGTGAAAATAGGAGGTCGCCTCTAGAAATAGGAATGAAAGAGTGCCCATATGGTAAATTATCTATCTCATTGAAATGCATGGGTAACCATCCACTGTATCTACCTAATACATAGGAAAAGAACTAGATACATAGATCAGTCCAAAATGAAACCAATGAAGCATTAGTATGAACAGTAGGAACCTCCCCATAATATGAAAAGAGAGATCCAAGATAGGGGTATGTGCAGGATCATCATGGAAAAAATAGGCCCTTAAGTGGCACAAAATTTAGAAAAATCAAAGTTAGGCAACTTGGCATAAAAATTTGAATAAGTTATCTATATTATTTCAAAAATATGTAAGAATAGAATTTGTAGCAAATTGAATGTAGTTTCTAAACTACTAGGTTTATTTAAAAAAAAATCTATTTAGTGAAAATTTGAAATTTTAATGCAGTAGTACTTAAATTTCAGGGAAAAAATAAGTAGGTGTTTGTCTAACCACCCTAACCACAATAAAATAATAATATATTTTAATAAGATTTTAGATATAAGTAGAGGACTCATGTCCCGATGTGATGCATATTTTTTTTGTAATTTTTTTCCAAGTAAATAATTAATTATGAATTTTTTATTACAACTTTTAAAAAATATAAAAACTCGTATGTCTGACCACCTTAACTTGATCAAAACTTGACCACCTTAACTTGGTCAAAACTTAATGAAATTCATTTTAAAAAAAATCTTATAGTATGCGAAGCATAGTATGTGACACATGTTTCAGATTCAAAAAATGTGATACCATTTGAAAGCTATAGATGTTTTTCAATCAGCCTATCAATTAGGACTTTAGTCATAATTCAAATAGAAAACAAATAATAATAATTTATTAAATTCAAAGTAAAGCATAATTATATTGGTGGAAAGTTGAGAATCTCTTTTAAAATCTCTTTTCATTTCATCAATTTTGGGTAAAAAAAAGTCGTCAGCCACATACCCTACACATACCCATCATATCGCCACTTTTTGGCCCATCATGATCCTGCACATACCCATAGGTCTAATGAAATTGTGTGTCACCAAGAAGTGAATGCAAGAGAATGAAGTACATCTAAATGTGCAATTGAAAGTACCTACGAATAAAAAGGGTGTGCAAAAAAAGGCACACATATGAGGCAATAATCATTGGGATTTAATGTTGTCATGGAAGGAACACTCACTTGATAAGGTGTGATGGAAAAAAAGGCACTCACAACCTACCCGTGACACTTTATATCATAGTAGGAGTACAAAAGGCACAACAAGATTTGCAAAATCCCAAAAATGATACATCATAGTGGCACTTTATCTCATTACATATATAAAAAATAAATTGCATGCAAAAGAAGCTCAAAATACTCAAATAGGATAAAATTTTAGAAATACATATAGAACAACCAAAAACAAGTCATCCCACACAAACCATTTTTTTCTAGGAGCTAAAATGTTCAAGTAATTCACCAAAATGTGAAAACACAAAAAATAAAAATAAAATATACCTAGAGAAAAATATAGAAAATTTCATGGATGGCTATGGAGAGCTCTGAAAGATTGACCCAATGTTGCTGAAATCATAAAATAAGGAGAACTAGGTTAAAATTTGTGAGCTTGGGAGTGAAAACAAAAAATATAACTTTGACAGATGATAACATGTACCAATAGCAAAATTTGAGAAAAAAACTAGCACAATTGGATAGTTCTCAAAACTAGCTTTCCGATGATATCTCATTTTCCCAATTTTGATAATCGAGCAAAAAATTATTGTGATTCTTCCCAATCTTGCTAAAATTGCAAAAATAAAAATTAGCCAACCAGGGGTTGGGTGTTGGTCACCCATATGACCCTAGGGTAGCTAATTTCTTTTATTATTTTGAAAAAAAGAAAAAGAAAAGCAATGAAGTTCTTGTAACCCTAGTTGAGAAAAAAACTCAAAAATTGAGAAGGGGTTCACTGAATCCACGCTTTGATACCATGTTAAAATTGTGAATGAACATGAGACACAAGATCAAACAATGAATAAAAAACACTTTCCATGCAAAGAGAGTTGCAAATAATGATTTGTTATATCCTCAACTAGAAAGTACTTACAAAATGAACTTCAAAAGAAATTTCAAGGAGATCATGATATAATAAAATGAGGGTGAGTGCTTCATAAGAGCAACTGTAAATGATAAATGGATTAGATCATGACAAGTATCAACATCTTATGTGATGAAAAAAAAAGATCTAATAAAATATCTCTAGTTAATAAAAAAAACATTCCTAAGTTTAGCTTAAGTGCATGAGAATAAATTATTCTAATAATAAATTAATTTTTTTAATGTGTGATTCCTCATATAATTGCTTTATAAAAGAGATATTGATTAGTTTTGTAAAACTGGATAAGATGAAGTTAACATTTTGCTAACAAATTGGTAGCTTCCTCAATCAATTGGATTTCAATATAACATAATTCTTAAAAGAATAAATATATTTTTCTAATTTGTGACAAGAAATTTAATGATTATAATTAACACACAAGACATGGTTGCTATAGGATTAGTTTTTAGGAGTTTCTATAAGGACTACTTGAATTCAATTTAATATAATTTCAACACAAAACTGTTATTGATTTGACTCTATAAAGGCAACATAAAACATTATAGTCAAACTTGATGTAAAGGTGACAAGATATATGGTATTATAAAATTATGAGTGATAATAAATTTAATAAAAAAATGATAGTAATTGAACAAGTGTTACTATAGTAATAGACATTTCCCATGACAAGAAAATTTTTCTAAGTAAAATATAAATTTTATTATTTTAAGTAGGGGCATGTCTCCATTATTTTCTTTATTTCATATTGTGTCTTACATTTTACGTGCAATAATCTATACAAGGAACTATCTAAATTTCCCAAGACACTCTACAAATGTGATTTCATTTAAGAAATTAGAGATATGGTTATCCTTCTAAGAAAAGTCTTTGGACTACCACACTCTCCTATAATTGAGGACTAGATGTACCTGTGCATTGAGACCATCCAATTAGGTCAATAAATTCTACATTGGTCCCAATTTATAAGAAACAACTTATATAAACAAATAACAAATTTTGAGGAACACTGATTGTATATTACATCCTAACTTGTGTATGCATTGGCTTCTAGAGGCACATTAAATTGGATTGGAGAAAGTAGTTCGTGGGACTAAACCTAGACACAAATGGTATATGACCATTATGTTGAAAAGTGCAAGACAACTGAGAGGGGGGGGGGGGTGAATCAGTTGTCACCAAATTCAATCTCAAATCTCAAAAACGTATCAACTTCACAACTACTTTAATTCTATTATTAAGTATGAACATGAAATGTAGATAACAGAGAGCAATACCAACACAAGAGACACTAGATTTACGTGGAAAATCCGATAAGGGAAAAACCATAGTGAGGAATAACTCACAATATAAATTAATTCCAAAATTGAATACAAAGAGGTTCACTGCCAAGATACAAGGCTCATTGCCTACAGAAAGGACTCACTGTCCAACAAGGAGGATCACTGCCTATAGATACAAAAGATAACATAAAAGATCTACCACTGCAAGTAACACACATCTGCAACCTGATCAGAAGAATTGTAGACATTGTCAGCTCACTGCTTTCAGGAATCTAACACATTAAAGTATTGTTGCCTCATTTTACTTTCACACACTCTTGCTTCTCAAACTCATGGAATTCTTGATCAATTTCAATTCATAACATCTTGACTTGCATTTATACCAACATCAACCTTATAAACTTTCTCCAAGGTCAGCTACACACGCTTCAATTTACAAATTCAAATTAGGTTGGCAACTCAACATTCTCACAGTGCAAAGGAATGAGAGTGGACCAAATAAACACTTAAACAAGACCCAAAAGAATGTCTCAGATCAATCACATGCTTCCTTAATTGATACTTAATCTTTCGTATGAAGTGTAAACACCAGGTTGGCCAAACCTAATGAAAACACCAATGAAATTTTAAGTACTATATGCTTCCACAACAAGAAGATAACACGCAAATGACACAACATGCTTCACTAGTCAGTAGAACACATCTTAGATGCCTTCAGATTCATCCATAGTAAATGCAACAACCTTCATACATAAAACACTCTCCATCAGTCCATCCAGATTGTACAGACACACACAACAACTCTAAAACTGGTCTACTGGAGCACCAAACCACAAACGCCTTTTCCAGGACACAGACAACACCTTTACAAGCCATCTTCCAAATTCACAAGACTTGAAACAACCAACAGAGGACTGCGAAGCAGAAACATTTCTCCCAGTCATAGACAAACAACTGTACCAAACTAGTTCACACACCATTGAACACAAATTTCACTCTTCATCAAACCAGAAGCTACAATCTAGGATATATCATCAATAGATGCCCATAAACAACACTTCAGATCCAAACAAGCATAGGATCAACACAGAAGAAATGTGAAGCACATACCGGAGCACATTTTGAACACACACAACTCTATCTTCACTATTTCTCTAGCAACTCATCATATCAGCACACCTACAACACCATAAAGATAGCTCCATGTACTCACAATATCTCAACTATACATGCACAACTTGCAACATCCTGTACTATGTTGACATCAATGACAACACAACCAAACTTACCCATACTTGCAATAGTCTCCCCCTTTGTCATTGATGGCAACACATGATGTGAAAAACCATCAAAGACAACATCCATTCCATTCCTGCACACTCCTTTATTTTTTAGATTAGACAACCTACACAACATTCCTGCACTCTCAATACTCTCTCTTTTTCGGCTTTTTTTTTCTCTCTCCCTTTTACTATTTTTCACATGACTCTCTCTCCCCCTTTGACATCAATGGAAAATACCAAAAATTCTAATCACTCTCCCTATGGAGTGCACCACACAACTCATACTACAACAATGAAACTTCCTACTCCCCCTGCGGAGTAGACCCATTCATCAGTCCAGACAAATGAAGAATCTGTAGATTCACTAGACTGATGCAAGTCCATGTGCACCCAGTTCAAAGGAGGTCCAATGACCCCCAACTTCTCCCTAGATACTCAAAAGTATCCTTCAGAAGATCCTTAGTAAATATATCTGCAATTTGATCCTTTGTAGACACATACTCTAGCCTGAATTCATTCTCCAATACCTTTTCTCTCAAGAAATGATAACTAATAGATATATTCTTTTTCCTCAAGAATGCATTACCAGATTCTTTGAAATGTTTATAGCACTTGTATTATCACAGAAGATAGGGATAGGATTATCACATATCACACCTATATCCTTCAATGTTTGCTTCATCCAGAAAATCTATGTGTAACAATGTACTCAGCTTCTGCAATGGATAAAGAAACCAAATCCTATTTCTTGCTTAGCCATGAAACCAATCTTCCTCCAAGAAAGAATGCACCACCACTTGTACTCTTCTGGTCATCTACTCAACCAACCCAATCTGCAAAAGTACTCAAAGTGAAATCAATATACTTAGGATACCACAAGCCATAATTCAGAGTGCCCTTAAGATATCTGAATATTCTCTTCGTAGCTGTAACATGTGCTTATTTTGGTTTCTTTTGCATATCCGAGCTATCTACTCATTCTCTACAACATATCCTCGTGCCAACATCTGACACACCATATATCCAGGGGGTTCGAACATTTTTTTGTTAATGCTCCCCATAAGACCATGCTAGGTCTAATTCCTGGAGGAAATTTTGACTTTAATGTTGATTGGGACTCATACGCCAAACTGGGCGAATCAGTCCCATATCTGGATTTCTGTGCAAAAACAAGAATCTGGCAAATGGATATCTGAATCTATAAAAACTTGAATTTTAACCTAAACTGGGACTCATATGCCAGAACTAGAAAATCAGTCTAGTTAGGGTTTTCTGAAGCTTCAAAGTCTTAATCAGGTCTTCAAGGTCTGGTCTATGCTTCCCAATTGATTTCTAGATTTGAAACCCCGATTAGCAACATGTAGAAGTCTTCCAAGTATCTCCAATGCAAGATGACAACTTTGAAAACTTTCTCCAAACTTGTTCTTTAATGTTTGTGCAACCTAAATCTACAAATCACACACTTTAGGGAATTTTTTTTTTGGTTAGTGGATAGGGGTTTGCTTTTTTCAAACCCCATTTTGGTAATCAAAACTTGAAATGCAATGAAATAGGAATAGAGAATGATGAATGAACAAAAGAAGATGTTACAACTCACCAAACCCTAACAATGAAGTGTTGCAAACATGTATGAAATGGCTCCTATGGATGTAGATCTTGACTCTTGCTTGAATGTGATAGATCTTGAATGAAATGCTAGCTTGAATCATAAAACCCTACATCACAATTGTTAGCTCAAAACAAACATGATGCATGAAGACTTTGACATGATGCTTGATGCTTGAATAATGCTCTAAAATGCTTGATAATCTGCTCTTGAAGACTCTTAAATACTCTTGTAGACACTTGAATGCTCTTTTGAACTCAACTTTTCTATAAGGATGCTCATTTAATGTGCTAGGTGTAAAATGAGTGAAAGAAACTTGTATTTATACTTAATTATGCAAGAATTCCTGAAAATACAACACTACAAACTGACATTAGATCTAGGAGGATAAAAATATAGCCAAAATTTTGAATTAATTTTAATTTTGGGCCACATGGGAATCATTCACCCAAGGTGGCGAATGAGTCCCATTAGGCATAATTTATGGGATCAAATTCAAAAATGCTTAGAAAGATGTAAAAATAGGATCGAGACCCAAAACCCTAGGTGGGACTCATACGCCCAAGGTGGCGAATGAGTCCTAGACCACCCAATCTAGGCCACACAACCTAAAAATACTTGAATTATGATTAGATGTTGATTTTTGTTGAGATTATCCTCAAAAAGATGCATTGAATGAGGCTTGTGGATGCAAAATAAGGCCAATTAAAGCATAAAGAAGCCTAATTATTAATGACAACCCTAGAAAAGTGTGAAAGTGTGTTACAACGCTTTACAACACTCCAAATAAGGTAGGATTAGGTTTATTTAATTCACAAGGTCCCAAGACCTAATGTGAGTGTGTTAATCATATTACAACACTAAGTCAAGGCAATATTAAGCTCAATTTTACAAGGAGGGCCCATACAAGTGTGAAAATGTTACCGATGAGATTTTTTGACACTACACTAGGGAAAGATGGTGATGACCTCAAAACACAAGCTTCTATTATTACAAGTGAAGGTATTAAACAAATATCCCTTTTGAATTGAATGGTATATATCATGATTGAATTTGAATTAGAACTATCTGTAAAGGAGAGATAAGGTGTCAAATTTTATGAGAAATTAGAATTCCAATAAAGCCCCAATTTCTTAGGAATTTCATATAGTACCAAACAAGATGAAGTTAAAATACGTGGGTTATGAGAATTTTTCATGTTTAACCAACTTTGTATCAAAAATTGGGGACAAAAAATTTGAACATGCTAATTTACAAGAATTTTGGGAAAGAATTAGAAAGAGAGATCGACCTCCTATCGCTCAAAGACTTATAGAAAGTGGGTTTTTTATAAGAATTTGTGTTCCCTATAGTAGTGCAATGCATAGATTTGGTTCTCGAGTGTATAAATCACTATAACCCATAAACTCAAGAAGTGAGAACTAATGATAACATGTAGTCAAACTAAATGATGAAACCTTCAACAATTTTCTATATTTACCCCAAATAAATGCCTTTTCCACAATTGACTTCATGATAGCCTATCAAAATTACACTAAGAAAAAAGGGGCAATATAGAAACATAATTGCTTGATAGTGATTCAAGGTTACCAAGAAAGATAAATCACAACTACCTAAGAAAATTCATCAATCTAATTTCATGGAAGATATTTTAGATATTATAGTACTTCTCCATAGGCTTAAGGGAAATGAAACCATGCATGATTTTGAGTGGATGTATCTGTTCATAGTAGTGATGATCCACAAACAACAATTCATTGATTGGGGCAGGGTCAAACCACAATAGTGGTTTACAAATTTTATGAGGAAGGAAATTTGATTTTTCTTCCTTTCCCCAAACTCAAGGGGTTTGGTCGAACTCTATGGTTTGAATGAACCACCATTTATGTTCGACCAAACATATGTGCTCGGTTGAACTATTCATTCGACTAAACCCTAAAATGATCACAAAAAAATTTAATATTTTAAGGGGTTCGGTCGAACATGGGTTCGACCGAACCCCCTCAAATAAGGAAAAAAACAAACAAACTTGTCACTGTCATTTTGTGCCTTTTTCTGCTTTCCCTGTGCTTTGTGCGTGCGGTGAATGACGAACGTGAACCCGAACGTGAACAGCGAATGGCAAACGACAAAATCGACTTCATCTCTCCACAGTTCATCAACCTGACTTACATATCTCACCAAGTTTGTCAAATTCAAATTTCATAAACTTCAAAATGCGTTGGTTTGTTAAATTTCTAAACCCTAAATAAGAATTTTTTCAAATTTGTTGATTTGAAACTGCATTTTTTTTTTGAAAGTTTCTAGAGCCTTTTCAACAAACACTATTTCTATGATACTCTGTCAAAAACACTATTTGAATCTGCAGTGTTGCAATTGCTTGACATACATTTCTACTCTGTCAAAAAATTAACATGCCCTATCTATGCTTCCACATTTTGCATACATTTCTACCAGGGAACCTCCAATTTATTTGAGGCATTATATCAAACAGTTCATGGTAATTTTTGACGGAGTATGATAGAAATAGTGTTTCCATTGTATGCACCCTATATCAAACAGTTCATTAACAAATTTATTTGAGGCATTATATCAAAAACACTATTTCTATCATACTCCATCAAAAAATCTATTGGAAATTTATTTGAGGCATTATATCAAACAGTTCATGATATAAAGTTTAGGGTGCATACAATGGAAACTTGGATAAAATTCTTCATATTTTTCCTTTGATTCTTATGGCATTACTCCAAAAATGGTTGGTGAACTAAATTTATGAATCGAATAATAAATTTAGAGGAAAGAAACTAGATTGTTTGAATGAAATATATAATAAAATAGTTCTATTAGGATTAGAAGGAATGAAGGTATTATTAAATTTTCTATTTTACAACTCAAAGGAGAATAAAGAAAGGGGTGTGCCTTGTTTGTTGTTAATTTTTATTTAGTAAAAGTGAATGAGAACCATTCAAATGAAAATAAACCTCCATTACAAAATTCTTAGGATGTCTAAATCCTAGAATGAACTCCTCATGTTTCCTCCTAAATGGGTGTTTTATTTTTTAATAGAGTTCATGCATGAATTAGCCCCTATATCTAGAGATCCCTATCAAACAAACACTTCATATTTGCATGAATTAAAGGATTGAACCTAAATGACATTTTAAAGAAAGGATTTATATGTTCTAGTGTCTTGTCATGGGATGCTCCAACTATTTTTATGAAAAAGAAAGATAAGACACTTTTCCAAGTTTTCTTGATTATGTATGTTCAATAAATAAACAATTAACATTAATATCCACCACCTAAAATAGATGACTTATTTTACTAATTGAGAGGGGTGGCCATATTTTAAAAAATAGGTCTAATATTCAATTACAATTAGCAAAGAATAAAGGAGGAATACATTCATAAAACTACATTTAGAACTAGGTATAGGACATCAAAATTATATGTTTGAGGCAATGCATATAAGACACCCATATACAAAATAGTACAAAAGAAAGAGAAAAAATGTAAAGAATGTGTGCTTGTAATCTATACTTGAGAGCATTAAAATTTTGAAATTAAACATAAAGAATAATAGGATTTATAAATTAAATACATGAGGCTATTATATAATATCAAAAAAGACTATTTTAAAGTTTAAATTATTTATATTTTAATTTTAGGGTAAATACTTTTGGTTGAATTTATGAATTAGAAATAGAAATTTTGAAAGGGCCCCACCCTTTTACAAAGACCAATAAAGAGACAAAAAATGATCAATCATATTGGCATGGAACAACAACAAGAAAAATATAGTTGTAAGTTAGAAAAATAACATCCAATTAGAAATACTCCACCAATAGTGGCAATGTATCTAATAAAGAGGGTCATTTTCCCAAAAACATTAGTAGATCTATCATTTCACAACTTGAATCCAAAATTCTTCAAGGAACTATATCTTATTGTGAACCTTACCCTTTTCCATGAATTCAAACCTAGTTCAGGTTTGTAATGGAGTTTCCATCTTCAGTTTCCAAACTTGAGACCAAAGGGAATAAAGGGTTCCTATAATCTTCTAATCTTGAACCTTCTTCATATTTTTAAATTATTAGAAGAAATGCCAAGAGGTGAATGTTGCAATTCAAGAGAATGGTAGATGCAATAAACTCCAACTAATCCATTTGTAACATGATTCTTGTCTCTACCAATCTCCTCTAAATTTCTCTTGACAAGACCTTCTAAATTAGTCATGTCTACAAGAGGACCAACCACCCCTCGATAATGCTCAAAGGGAGACTCAACCAAATCCTAAGGTAAACGAGTCTCCATCTCATCCTTATGCATTTTTTTCAACCTTTCCTTCCTCTAAAATTCCTAAACCTATAAAATACATAGCTATCTACGCATGACAACATGGTGAAAACACAAGAAAATCCTATAGCATGACATGTTGAACCCAAATAACCAAATTCAAAAATAATTTAATCTATAAGTATAAATAATTTGATGGTAGAAACTTTATACATATAAAAATATGATAAATGTGTGATTATTTTTCTTTCCACTCTATAAATTTTTGATGTGCTTGGCTATATAATTGAGATGATTCACTCATAATGTAATGATAAAAATTTAGTATGTATGAAAGAAATATTTTCGAGACATCAAACTACCATTCTACATAACTCTCACATGGAAATAAGAATATTATTTTATTTTAACTAAAGAAATTGTGTGTACTCTATCTTGAAAATTACTAATTAATTTTGAATTATATACTTATAATTTAAAATAAGAGCATCATTTGTAACATGGAATAGATAGATTAATTTTAATGAAATAAAATATGTTTTTATATTAAGAAAAAATTACAAATATATGGAACTCATACATTGAGAAATTGAATAAGATGTAACTCTGCATGAGAATTAAGATGCTCGAATAATTTATATACCTTCTTTCAATAATTAACATTAGAAATTAATACTTGGCTCATATTGTATACCCACCTCCCAATGGTCTTGGAATGGATGCATTTAGATGGAGAAGGATTTCAAAAGGCTCATGGTACTTGTGGACCCCTCCAAGGCATGATATATAACACATGAACTTTATTTATGAAATTTGGACTTTATTTGTTGGCTTCTAGTATGAATGTTATCTATAAGGTGGAATTCTTAGTTGAGACTCTCAATCTTCCATTGTTGGTTTCTAGTGTGATTATGCAATATGAGCCAAGTATTAATTTCTAATGTTAATTATTCAAAGAAGATTTTGTTTCATAAGAGGAGACCTAAGTTGACATATTCCAAGGCATGTTATTATCCACAATGCATGACACTTCTTCACATCTCTACCAAGTTCTAAACAGATACATATTTGCCATTTCCATGGAGGATATTAATGATTTAAAAAAGAAAATATCATGCTATTTCTTTCTTGAGAAGTCATGTTTGCATTCATGATTTGCAACTTCCATCTTCATCCAAAAATAAATTATGTTATTGTTATGTGCATGATATTAACAAATCAAAACCTTCTTTTGAGCATGATCATGAACACAAAGGTAAACGAGTGGAAACAAAAGAAAGCTTGGTTAATGGCTTTCAGCATGTTGGTGGAAAATCTACATCTTTTTGAAAGTGGCTTCCTAGCTTATCAGTCTTATGTTTAGTAAGGTTTTGTAATCTCCACTGTGTTATGTATTCGGGTCATAGGTATATCTAGTATGATGTCTTCTTTTGGGTATTTTGGGTGCATAAGAGAATGTGCATATGTACTGATGTATTCAACCAATGTGCTTTTGTAACATTGTAATCAGACAATTGGTCATTTGTACTAGGACCTCACTGGTCTTTTTGATATTTTGTAAAATTTGTTACTCAGACTGCAGCTGGGGGTTTTCTTGTTGGTTCTTTCCTGCTAGTATGTCCGCCTGAACCAGCTATATGTAAAATATTATATATAAATAAAATTATAAGTGGTCCCCCACTTTTTCTTAAAAAAAAAAATTCTTGTAAAATGTCCACATCTTTTTCCTTGACATAGTTACTATTTCTTAAAAGATTTCTTATGATTTTTCATAATGTTGGTCAATACTTTACTATAAATATTCTATAGTCATGCTCTTAAATGTCATAAGAATATGTCATAAGAGGGTTTCATCTTATAAATCTATAATGATATTATATGCTCTTAGAACATCTTAGACACCTCCCTTGAAGCATTCAACAAATGACAAATAACTACCAACACAAAGTGAGATGCCTCATTTCCTAATATGAGGACAAAATAATAAATCAAAATATTAGGATGCAAGGTTGACCCACCTTTCCCAATACTTGGCTAAGTTTATCATCTATTGAGGAGTGGATCCCACCAACAATTGTGCTTAGTGCTTACTACTAATCCAAGGAATACCTATTCATTTTTTCTTTATTGTATGCCTAATGACTCCTCATCTCAAGTTAAATTGGGGGAATGAATTTTTATGCCCTCCCTATGACTAAATGGCTACAAGGAGGTGAATATGATATGGTGGAAAAAACCAAGATATAAGTTGGTTTAGTTATCATAAACTCTCTAAAAAATAATTGAATTCCTACATCCTAACTAGAAATACCATGAGGGGTTTAGATCCCATTTTAGACAAAAAATATTCTTATATCCCCTCTCCACAAAACACCCTTATTTAAGTATATTCTATTAAACCTATCTCACATATCACCTCCCAATTCTTTAAACTTTTCAAACTTCTTATTCCTCATACCTAATAATCTATCCTTCAAGCTCAACACTTCCCACCTCAATCAAATTGATCACCTTGCTTCCCTAATATCCCTTTGGTTGATATTCCTAGATCTCATCAAAATGGTAAGTGGATGCAATTGTGGAATGATGCGATTAAATCTATTGCACTACCTTACTATGATCTTACAATAAGAATATGGCTAGAAAGAGAACTAGAATGGAAAAAAAATATGGATCCAAATAGAAAAAAAAAAAACTTGTTTTGGCTTTAGCACTTACTAATAACTTTTCTACAATGAGTGGTTGCTTCCGTTGAAATAGAACTTAGATGATTTGAACTTAATTGTGGTAGAGGATCTCAATTAAGAGATAGGCTACATTGGATGAAAGGATATAAGGGATACAAATTATTCTTTGGTTATCTCAAACATATTTACATTCTCAAGAGTGAATAATATCTATCGTTGATCAAGAGAGGTAGTTCCATGACAACTCTAATGATATTAAATCCATTTTCCTCCAACATTACAAATAATTTTTAATTGATCTAGTTGAAGGAGATCCACTTCAAGATATAGTTGAGGAATTGATTGGCACTTGCATACCCAAAATAATTGGTCTCAAAAAATAGGCACATTTAGATAATTTATTCACCCTTGAGGAGGTTGATATTTCCTTGAAGGATTTGAATACTCAAAAAGTCTTGGAATAGATGGTTTAGCTACACAATTCCTTAAAACAATATGTCCATTCATCAAGGAGGACTCTATGAGGTATGAAAAGTAGCTTTATCAAAGGGATCCATCATTTAAATTCTATTAATCAAGGGTTGATAAATTAATTCCTAAAGGGATTTTTTTTTTATCTAAGGGTGGATACTAATTACTCTTCTTAATACCTCCTACAAGATTGCAACTAAATCCATAGCTAAAATAATTGAACAGATGACACAAGAAATTGTAAGACTAGAAAAAACTATATTTATAAGAGGGAGCTTTAAATTATAAAAATTGAATCTTTTTAAGGTATCTCATTACATTCTACGTACTCTAACTTAAATTTAAAAAAAAACATTAAAATCCACAAAACAAATTTCAAAGACATAATAAATTATTACAATATTATTTAAAAATCTAATTGTAATGAACATGTTATAGTAATAAATATTCAAATTTTAAATCTATGAAAATATATATAACCAAATGATCCTTAGTTTTCATATATAATTTGTGATGATGTAATGTCCCCTTCTCATAAGTGATTAGCCTTGCAATTCATCAGCCTATTCTGGAGACCCGTAGGATGGAATGAGGAGAAATTAGGGTTTCTTGGCTTGGAGTTTTGTGGCATTTCATGTTATTTACTATTTTTAGTAAATACCACTTATGGCAGTGTGCAATTAACTATCCTCAGTCGTCCTTCCCAGCTGGTGCAGTTGTTTATGTTCAGGCTTGGTCTTCATAAAGCTTTGATTAGTGAAAATAATTGAATAAAGGCATTAATGTTTTATTTCTCTGTTGACCCACTTGGACTAAGGAGATAACTTAAAGTTGTTTTTAAAGTGGGCCATGAAGGGTACGCCCTCATTAAAAGATTATTTATTCTTTTTTTGAAATATTCTATCAACTTGAAATTGGATGCCACCTTTTTGAGGAATTAATATTTTTGAAAGATGAAAAGAATTTCAAAAGGTGTCTTTTGGCGTTTCTCCTGGAAAGTGAAGAGTTTCTTAGTTTTTTATAAAATGAAGGCTTTGCTCTAGCATTTGGTATCTACTGTTTATCATACTGTTACGCTGTCAAAATGACAATGGACATTTTTCTTTTGCTTCGAGGATGCTACTCCTAGCCCCTTCCCAATTTCGTGTTTGAAAAACAACACCTAGTTGGAATATTTTTGCTTCTCAACATCATACTAGCAGATTGAGCATCAAGATTGAAGAATTTCTGGAGTATTTTTATAGTTTTGGTTTACTGATTTATCTACAGCTGAAGCTGGTTTTTGATTATATCTTTTGGAGTGATTTTAATTCTATTATGGGTACTTTGGCAAATCAACTCTTGGTTCAAGGTTCCCCCTTCCACAAAAGATTGGAATTTATTTCCAAGTCTTTATTTTTATCTTGCAAAATCAATTTTTCAAGAGGGCCATACCTTTTTAGGGTGCTTTGGGATTCGTGCTAAATAAATGGGAGTTTCTGGTGATTGTTTCTGGATTGCATCATGGGTGCCAAACCTCTAGGAAGCATTTGCAACTAATATCTCATCATTCAGAGGTAATTTGATCAAGTTATGAGCATTTAATGAATTCGCAGTTTGTTGGTCTGAAATTCTAGAATACAAATTTTTATATCAAAATTGTAATTGTTCACTGTTTTGGCTTCATACTTCAGTTTTGGAGTGTTATATGATTATTAGAACTCATACTTCTCTTTCTAGATTCATTCTTTATCATTGTAAATTGTAATATGTAGAGTTTAATTTGTATAGGTTGAGATTAAGCATTACTAATCCAACCATTTCCAGTTCTGCAATTACTTGTTGTTTTCTCATTAAATTACCCCTAGATGGTTTACCGCCAGTGTGGATAATCTGATTGTAACACTCTTTTACCCACTTTCATAGTGGTGAATCCCCACAGCTCTGTGGATGCCCGCCATAGCGGATGAATTGTTTTAATTGTAATCTTTCCCCCCCACTATTTGGTGGTAGTGTGGAATTGCTCTTCATGGTTGGTTATCCGCCTATTAATTTTTAGCTCTCAATTGATACACTCTGTCATATGTTAGCACCTCACCCTCAGTGGGATCTTGAGTGTACATTCTTGATGTTGAGTAGTTATTTCAAGTTTGATTTTCTATTTGGAGCTAACGCTAATCAAGTTGGCTAAGTGCTGGTTGTGATGTGTTAATTTATCGAAAAAAATAAATTGGTTAGCATATTTTAGTGGTACCAGAGCAGAAGACCCTGCCATCCTATGGTAGTTTATAGTTGGTTATCTGATGAGTGAAAGAGACACTAGGCCATACACCAGAAGTCAGGCTAGAATTCCGCATCAGTTTCCATTTGTTCCAGAGGCAAAGACTTTCTTAGGAGTCTTAAGAGATCTTGGCAAAACAGTGGAAGGTTTAGAAAAGTCAGTGAAAGAAGTTGAACAGACAGTTGAAATAATGTCAGATAGTGTAAAGAAAGATAATGAAGAGAGGGACAAAGTTGAGAAGAAGTTTGATGGGATGATAGACATGATGTCTTGTCTATTATCCAAATTGGACCAGCATGCAGCTCAGAATATCATTTAGCCCCAAAATAACTCAATTGGAGAGAGCAGTGGAGTTAATGGGAATAACAATAGTGGCAGTCCTGAGGTGAATACAAGAAGCAAAATAGTGGGTCAGCATGCTGCAAATCCTAGTGGGTCATCCTCTAGACCCCTTTTTCCTGTCTTCACACCAAGGGAAGAGCAACAACAGGTTGAAGCTGCACCAACCTTTGTTGATGATGCACGTCAAGCTTACATGGAGTATGCTTCTTTACCTCTCGACTTGAGAGATGCTTGGACCTTTGATCAATTCATGAATCAAAGGAGTCAGAGAAATGGAGGAAGGAATGAGCAACGTCCTCCTATGGCACCTAGAAATGATTTCTACCAAGCATTAGGAAAGATTACTATGGAGCATTTTGATGGTAGTAATAAGTGCACAGCTAGATCTTGGGTGCAGAAACTTGATAATTATCTCTCTCTCAGACCTATGCTAGAAGGAGATGTTATAAATTGCTACTTTGCATTTGGATGGAATAGCTCACGAATGGTGGACACATGGTTTGGTCACTCTTGGCCATAACCTCATTCATACCTATGTTGAGTTTACCAACAAGCTGATCGAGAGATTTGATACCAAAGATCCTGAGTTGAGATTCAGAGAATTGGCACAATTGAAACAACAAGGATCTTTAGAAAACTATGTGGCTAATTTTTAGAGGTTGTCAGTAATGGTGCCTAACATTACTGAAAGAAGACTTGTGGTTCTTTTTGCTGAAGGTTTAATGGAGCCTTTGAAGGGTTGGGTCAAAGATTTTGATCCACCAACGTTAGATGAAGCTATCAAGAAAGCTAGGAGCATGGAGTTGGCAGCCCCAAGTTCTAAGTTTCATTCAAAACCATTCAGCCATAAGAAAGATAAAAAACTTTCTTCAAATCTTCCCAAGAAATTTCCACCAAGGTTGTCAGAAGAGCTTAAAGAACAGCTTAGAAAAGATGGAGTTTGCTACACGTGCCGTGAGCCTTGGGTTAAGGGTCACTGTTGCTATGGAAGAGGCAAAGAAAATTGAATGGAGGGCTATTCTGATTATGGATCAGAATCTGATTCGTCTGATCAGCAATATGAATCAGCAGTTAGTGAAGGTGAAGAAGATCCAAAAGAGAAGTCCAATGAGTTGGGAGATGGTAGTGCCTTTGCACAACTATCAAGTTTTCAAAAAAATGAGTCCTTTCGGGTTCATGGAGTGGTGAATTCACAAAGGATAGTTGCTCTAATTGATACCAGAGCAACTCACAATTTTATTGATGAAGGATTAGTGGCTAAAAAGGGTTTAAAGACTGAGGAATTTGATGGTTTCAAGGTAATGGTTGCAGATGGTTTCACTATGTCTTGCACGAGGAAGATTCCTAACCTCTCTATGCAATTAGGAAATTATGAAATTAAAGATGATTTTTATGTGGTGGGAATTGGAGACATGGATGTTGTGCTAGGCATACAATGGCTGCGATCTCTTGGAGAGATCACATTGAAATTGAAAACTATGGAGCTTAAATTTTAGTCAAATGGAAGGAAGGTTGTTCTAAGAGGGATGTCAAATGGGGGCCCTCGAATTGTGTCTTTGAAGAGGATGGAAAGGCTGATCCGTCACGATCAGGTTGAATGGGCTGCTGAATGTTTGGTTCTACCAGCTGATCCAGTGGAGGAGAAAAGGCAATATCACCCTGATATTCAAGCCTTACTTTCAAAGAAGAGCAAAGTCTTTGGAAGCCTACCTCCTGGAAGACCTCCTGAAAGAGGTTCTGAGCATATAATTGAGTTAGAAGAAGGAGCAAAGCCTGTCATGACTACACCTTACTGTTATCCAAAGAAGCAGAAATATGAGATTGAAAAAGCTATCAAGGAGCTTTTGGAAAGTGGTTTCATTAGACCAAGCAAGAGTCCTTTTGCTTCTGCAATGGTGCTGGTCAAAAAGAAAGATGGCACAATGTGTATGTGTGTTGACTACCATGCATTGAATCATAAAACCATCAAGAATAGATATCCTATCCCTAGGATTGATGAGCTTATTGATGAGCTCCATGGGGCCATGTTCTTCTTGAAGATTGATCTTCGTTCAGGCTATCATCAAATCAGAATGAGGGAGGCGGATATAGAGAAGACAACGTTTAGATGCCATTTTGGGCATTTTGAATTTCTTGTCATGCCTTTTGGTTTGACAAATGCTCCAGCTACATTCCAATCTTGTATGAACAAGATTTTTAGACAGTAGTTGAGGAAGTTTGTGCTCGTCTTCTTCGACGATATTCTCATATTCAGTAAGTCATGGGAAGAGCACCTTAAGCATTTGGAAGAAGTGCTTAGTATTTTAGAGGCGGAATGTTTGTTCGCCAAAGAATCAAAGTGTGAATTCGGGATGACAAAACTCTTATATCTTGGCCACATTATCAGTTCAAAGGGTGTGAAAGTTGATCCTGAAAAGATAAGAGCCATTCTTGATTGGCCAACTCCAAAGAATATTTCTCATTTGAGAGGATTTTTAGGGTTATGTGGATTCTATAGAAGATTTGTGAAAGGATATTCTCATCAAGCAGCACCTCTCACAGATCTTACAAAGGAAGGAGCTTTTCTTTGGACTAAGAAGGCACAAGAAGTTTTTGATAAGTTTAAGCAAATCATGAGTACATGTCCAGTGTTGGCTCTTCCGGATTTTACAAAATCATTTGAATTACAGTGTGATGCTTAGGTGAAGGTGTTGGAGCTGTCCTAATGCAAGACAAACATCCTATTGTCTTCGAGAGTCGGAAGTTGAGAGGAGCATAAAAAACTTACTCCATTTATGACAAAGAGATGCTTGCCATCATGCATGCTTTGTCTAAATTCCGTCAATACTTGGTGGGAAGTAAATTTGTTGTTAAGACTGACCACAATAGTCTTAAACATTTTATGCGCCAAAAGGATTTGAATGAAAGGCAACAGAAGTGGGTAAGTAAGCTCCAAGCATATGACTTTGACATTGAATATGTCAAAGGGAAAAATAACGTAGTGGCAGATGCTCTTTCAAGAAGGCCTCATTTGCAGTCACTTTGTGAGTTATCAGCAGATTGGAAGGAGTTAATTGCTGCTGATTATGTTAAAAATCAGTTTGCAACCAGCTTGCTAGAAGGTCATTTGGTTGATGGGATAATTTACTATAAAGATAGAATCTTTTTAGTGCAAGAATCTAAGCTTAAAAAGAAGATTCTACAATCTTTTCATGATGTTCCCCTTGCTGGTCATCAAGGGATTTTCAAGACTTATAAGCAGATTCGTGAAAGATTCACTTGGAAAGGGTTGAAAGAAGTCTTGAACTACATTAGAGAGTGTCCGATTTGTCAAAGAAATAAAAATGAACACTCTTATCCAGCTGGTCTGCTACAACCCTTGCCCATTCCGAATCAGAAATGGGAAAGTATTGCCATGGATTTTATCACGGGGTTGCCCAAGGTGCAAGGACGTGATTGTATTTTTATTGTGGTTGATAGACTAACAAAATTTGCTCATTTCTTTGCTGTTACCACTTCATTTACAGCAGCTCAAGTGGCTGAGTTTTTTTTCAAAGAGGTCTTCCGTTTGCATGGATTGCCTAAAACTATTGTTAGTGATAGGGACAACAAGTTCCTAAGTGTTTTTTGGCAAGAGATCTTTAGATTGAGTGGGATAGTGCTTACTCCAAGCACTAGTTATCACCCACAAACAGATGGGCAATCAGAAATTGTTAACAAATGGTTAGAGGGCTACCTAAGAAACTATGTTTCAGGACAGCAAAGAGCTTGGATTAAATGGCTTCATTTAGGAGAGTATTGTTATAACTCTTCTTATCACATGTCAATCAAGATGTCACCTTTCATGGCTCTTTATGGTTATGAAGCTACTAATTTTGTTGATTTAGTGTTTGGTGATAGTAGAGCTCCACAAGCACTGGATATGTTACAACAGAGCCAAGACATCTTGAAATCTCTCAAGGAAAGTCTGCAACAAGCTCAAAATCAGCAGAAGTTATACGCTGATCAGCAGCGTGTTGAGAGGTCTTTTGAAGTTGGGGACATGGTCTACTTGAGGCTTCAGCCATATAGACAATCTTCTCTCAAGAAAAGTGGTGCAGAAAAGTTGAAGCCACGTTTCTATGGTCCTTTCAAAGTCACCAAAAGGATTGGTGAAGTTGCTTATGAGTTGGAGGTTCCAACTGAAAGCAAAGTGCATAATGTATTTCATGTGTCACGCCTCAAGAAGGCACTTGGACACAACATGGTAGCTACTTCAAAATTACCTCCATTGGATGAGGAAGGTCAGTTGGTGTTGATTCCTGAAGAAATTATTGATACTAGAGAGCGTTCTTTGAGGAGAAGGACAATCAAAGAATACTTGGTTAGATGGAGGAATTTGCCTATTGAAGATGCCACATGGGAAGGTGAATAGATTTTGTTGCATCCATCTTTTCAGTTGCTTGAGGAAAAGCAATTTCAAGGAGGGTGGACTGTAATGTCCCCTTCTCATCAGTGATTAGCCTTACAGTTCATCAGCCTATTCCGGAGACCCGTAGGCTAGAATGAGGAGAAATTAGGGTTTCTTGGCTTGGGGTTTTGTGGCATTTCATGTTATTTACTATTTTTAGTAAATACCACTTATGGCAGTGTGCAATTGACTATCCTCAGTCGTCCTTCCTAGTTGGTGCAGTTGTTTATGTTCAGGCTTGGTCTTCATAAAGCTTTGATTAGTGAAAATAATTGAATAAAGGCATTAATGTTTTATTTCTTTGTTGACCCCCTTGGCCTAAGGAGATAACTTAAAGTTGTTTTTAAAGTGGGCCATGAAGGGTATGCCCTCATTAAAACATTATTTATTCTTTTTTTGAAATATTCTATCAGCTTGAAATTGGACGCCACCTTTTTGAGGAATTAATATTTTTGAAAGATGAAAAGAATTTCAAAAGGTGTCTTTTGGCGTTTCTCCTGGAAAGTGAAGAGTTTCTTAGTTTTTTATAAAATGAAGGCTTTGCTCCAGCATTTGGTATCTACTGTTTATCATACTGTTATGCTGTCAAAATGACAATGGACATTTTGCTTTTGCTTCAAGGATGCTACCTCCTAGCCCCTTCCCAATTTCGTGTTTGAAATACAACACCTAGTTGGAATATTTCTGCTTCTCAACATCAGACTAGTAGATTGAGCATCAAGATTGAAGAATTTCTAGAGTATTTTTACAGTTTTGGTTTATTGGCTTATCTACAGCTGAAGCTGGTTTTTGATTATATCTTTTGGAGTGATTTTAATTCTGTTCTAGGTACTTTGGAAAATCAACTCTTGGTTCAAGGCGCCCCCTTCCACAAAAGATTGGAATTTATTTCCAAGTCTTTATTTTTATCTTGCAAAATCAATTTTTCAAGAGGGTCGTACCTTTTTAGGGTGCTTTGGGATTCATGCTAAATAAATGGGAGTTTTTGGTGATTGTTTCTAGATTGCATCTTGGGCGCCAAACCTCTAGGAAACATTTGCAACTGATATCTCGTCATTCGGAGGTAATTTGATCAAGTTATGAGCATTTAATGAATTCACAGTTTGCTGGTCTGAACTTCCAGAATACAGATTTTTATATCAGAATTGTAATTGTTCACTGTTTTGGCTTCATACTTCAGTTTTGGAGTGTTATATGATTATTAGAACTCATACTTCTCTTTTTAGATTCATTCTTTATCATTGTAAATTGTAATCTGCAGAGTTTAATTTGTATAGGTTGAGATTAAGCATTACTAATCCAACCATTTCCAGTTCTGCAATTACTTGTTGTTTTCTCATTAAATTACCCCTGGATGGTTTATCGCCAGTGTGGATAATCTGATTGTAACAATCTTTTACCCACTTTCATAGTGGTGAATCCCCACGGCTCTGTGGATGCCCGCCGCAACAGATGAATTGTTTTAATTGTAATCTTTTCCCCCCACTATTTGGTGGTAGTGTGGAATTGCTCTTCATGGCTGGTTATCCGCCTGTTAATTTTTAGCTCTCAATTTATACACTCCGTCATATGTTAGCACCTCGCCCTCAGTGGGATCTTGAGTGCACATTCTTGACGTTGAGTAGTTCTTTCAAGTTTGATTTTCTATTTGGAGCTAACGCTAATCAAGTTGGCTAAGTACTGGTTGTGATGTGTTAATTTATCAGAAAAAAAATTTGGTTAGCATATTTTAGATGAGAATGTTGAATATTATAATTTTTTAGGCCAATCTTTAGGCACTAATTCACCATTGTTAAAATGATCCTTAGTTTATTCATTTTTTTTCTTATGATTATATTTTTTTTCAATTTCTATTAAACCAAACTCAAAATAATGGTATAGATTAAGATTCTTGTCTTTATCATAATTAGAAGTTGTATAAATTGTTAAATTATATATTTTTTAACATATATAAAATGTATGATTGGATTAGTGAGATATTTATAACAAGTATGCAATATATTTAATCATATAATTATTTTTGTAATAGAGATGAATAATTAAATAAATGCTATAACAATATATAAGAGTTAGATAAAGGAATTAAAATTAAATATATTAATAAAAAATAGTGATACTATTATCGAGGGTAATATAAAGGGGGATCGTCATACTAAAATAAGTCGCAAATAAAATCACCCGAGTAAGAAAAGTATTTTATTGATAATCTTATTAGGGATGCTAAGATGGTAATAAAAGTTTTGCAAGCAACAATGAGCTGACAAATAATAGTGTTTATGCGCTATTGTATATATATATATATATACATTATTAATATTATTAATAAAATTTATTATAGTATTGATATGGGTATTAATGGATGGTATTTGTAATAGTATAAATGAGGGTATATGTAAACATGATATCACTATCACATTAACATTTCTATTATGAGTAAAGTTTAATATTATTTGTGAGTAATAAAATTGATAGAATGTTTGTATTAATTGTAGAGGGAGCCTTAATATCATCGAGTATTGTTAATACTCTTATCAATATTCATATCGATAGTTACCTTAATACTAATGTTAGCATACTTAACCTTATTAATGCTCATCGATAATTGGATAGCATTTTTGGCAAAACCTTTTATAGATGTTGAAATATGAGAGGAAAATAAATAAATAAATGCAAACCATATAATTATTCATGTTGTTATTACCATCAAAAGTTACATATTTAGTACTTTAAATGCCATCATTGGGTCATGAGGAACTATCCTAATAATCATAATACCATATTGACCTTACTGTCAACAAGAAATAGAAGTAGGAACAACTCATTGTGGGTTACGATGACATAACCATTATAATGAGAATATTATTAGTGTAACCATTAAATTGTGATACTTGCAAATTTAATATTTAAAGTATAGTTAATAGTGAGAGATGCATTAATAATAGTATGCATTAGCAAGTTAAACCAACAAATTAATTAAAGAAAGGATGTTAATTCTATTGGAGATGGTTATTGTTGCATCATAAACGCTTAAAGCATTAATTAGCGTAATTAAAGGATTCAAAAAAAAAAATTATTGGGTTTTTCTAGTGAAAAATTATGGGCATAACAATTATATATTTTTTAACATATATAAAATGTATGGTTGGATTAGTGAGATATTTATAACAAGTATGCAATATGAAGTCAAACTTTATTAGATTTGATTCTTAATAAATTAGTTTTAACGATTCAATTTATAGCTTTATGCAATCTATAAGTTTAAATAGTTTGATGGTATCTAAACTTTATACATATAAAAATATGATAAATGTCTGATTATTTTGCTTTCCAACCTATAATTTTTTGATGTTCTTGGCTATATAATTGAGATGATTCACTCATAATGTAATGATAAAATTGATCCTCATATGGAGGATTTTATATTATCTTCCATTAAATTCATCCTCTTTATGAGATTCTTATGGAATATTGATATTCTAGTGTGAATTCTTTATTTTAGACATATCTTAACTAGATAAATTTAGGTTCAATGAAGGCAATAGAACTTATTTTTCACTTACATAATCCTATTTTGAAGTTCATTTATGTTAACAACTATTAGATTAGATATTTTTATCCCCAATTATTTTCAATTAATTTTACACTAATCTTTGTTTTCTTATTCTTTCTTTCATTGTTTCATTTAAAATTTGAACCATTTAAGGATGCTATGTTATAGATTATAGTTGTCTTCCAATTCTTTTTAAATTGTTAATGGTATGAAAATATTATTGATGAATAGATGAATTATTAGAACTATTTTAGATACATATATTCTCTATATCTATATAGATTATTTACCAAGGTCTTATTGCTCCTTTAGGTGTACATACATATATAACATGGAAAATGAAGATGTTCCACCTACATAATTTTTTTTTGGAAATACCACTAATGAGATTAAAAAATTGAGAGATTCCTTAGCACAGGGTGCAAACCCGGGGATATATAGTGAACCATGCATGTTAATATTGCATAGTCTAGAAAAACTAAAAGATGAACTTGAGAGGACTAGTGCATATTCCCCAAATAGAGTAGCTGCTATTCTTTCCCGCATGCGGGAAGAAGTACATGGTGACGTTCCCCTTAAACAAATACAGGATAGTGTGACCAAAGTAATGATAAAAATCACTTGTTTTCCATTTTATCAAAATGTGCGTAAGGTTAGGGGATATCAGGTCACTAGATGTGTCGATCATGTTATGGCCTCATTGATCTACCCATGATTTCTCACAACACATGGTCTATACCCAAAAAATGACCAGATTCCATCGTATTTTGTTCAACAGTTGTATGATGAGGTCCATTTGGGCCTCAAAGTCAACTACCTAGACATTCCACCATATGCTGGTTAGGGCTGGTTAGGGGTGTGGTAGGATTGTTGATAGGCCCACCTATCGTCGAGTAGATAGACCACCCCTAGTGTTTAGGGTATTGGTTGGTGAGAGGTCTCCTACTCTTACCCCAGCTCTAGCCCCCATAGTAGATGAGGTTGTCGTTGCTTCCCAAAAGGAAGCAATTGACATTGTAGGTGACATTGTGGCTGCCACCACTAGGATATCTGATGATCATGTAGGTCAGTATTTGATGTCCAGACATTCCCAATCCACGCCATTTTCAGCATAATAGACCACCATGGATCCTTTTATAGTGGTCAACATCCCTACTCCTACACAACTTGATGCACTTACAGGAGATATGGCATGCATGACTCTGCATTGTTTGGTTGAGGACCTGTTGGAGGCATATGCCCACATTGCATCAGACAATGGGATCAATATAGAGCATGTTAGAGATCATTTGAGATGCAGAGGTCATTCAGTTCCAGGATCCCATCACTCTTAGCCCAACACTAGTGCACGTCAGGATCCACCTACAAATCATTCAACAGCTGCATAGACTATGGGTTTTACTGATATGTTGATAGGTTCTGGTTCATCATTGTTGATGCCATCTCACCTTCATAGTCCTCTACATTCATCATTTATGGCACAACATAGGATAGATTAGATGGATGTAGATGTTGATTCGTCAATTGACCGTGTGGTGGATATGGAGGTGACCCTTGTAGAGGACTTAGGTCATTTGATATTAGATGATGTGCATGTATGTGTGCATGTGCATGTTTCAATTCTTTTTTCATTATTTTTAATTTTTTTTTAACTAGATATTCATGTAAGTTGATATATATATATGTATATATATTGTTACAGGTGGACATACCTAATATCACTCCTAGCCTTGGTCCAGATCATGTGCATGATCGACGTGACTCTGTGGATGAATATGCTACTAGTGGACATGTGAGTTTTACATTTTTATATAATCACACGTGTATATGTACATGCAATATTTATGTATGCATATATCTAGATTGATATTTAAAAATACAAATTCATTTAAAAATAACTTTCATAAAATTTATTTAATATAAATTATATGTATTTAACACATCTTGTACACAATTTTATTTGCAGGGCTCAACACATCCATCAAAGCAGGACCGTTCTCATTCAGATGGTCGTTCGACTAGGAGTAGACATTCATATTAGGCCTTGCACACTAGATTTATGATCTTTACCACATGTATTTTCTCATATGATGATCTTTAGTATTCGAGATTTGATGATCTCTAACTTACATTTGCTTATATGATATACATACATTTACTTATTTGTTGATCTTTAGTATTCGACATTTGATGATCTTTAATTTACATTTTTTTTATATTATATGCACATATATTTTCTTATATGATATATACATACAAATTTGCCTCTTTTCTTATATTATATGTTATGTTTATACATTGAATCCCTTTACATGTATGTACATGTGTTTGCTTATGGTTTAAACATGTTTACACATAATATATGTATGCATTTGATTAAATAAATATTCAATATACATACATGTTTTCTTATTTTATGATCTCTTACAAATTACATTTCCTTATATTCAACATACATTTGATCTCTAATAGAATTTTAGGGAAATCAATGCCACTTTATAATTAAGTTCATTCATGTTGATCACAATAAATATGTTTTAAAAAATGACTTAAGCAACATGAACCATTGAGTTGAGAACAAGATATAATATTTTTGACAAGTAACTTGAAATTCAATTCAAATATAATTAAGAAAATTCAATTCAAATTATACCTCTAGATTATACATTTTTGACAAGTAACTTGAAATTCAATTCAAATATAATTAAGAAAATTTAATTCAAATTGTACCTCTATTATAAATTTTTGACAAGTAACTTGAAATTCAATTCAAATATAATTAAGAAAATTCAATTCAAATTATAACTCTAATATACATTTTTGACACTCTAACAAAATTCTAAAATTACTAGATATGTTGTGCATACCTATGAATTAAATAACAACAAACTCCACAATGAAATAACTTGTTTGTTTACTACTTGATTCATTTAAACTAGGATCTAGTTATTCCATGTACACTAGAATAATTTTTTTCCCATCCCATATGCATATAAATAGAAGTTTATTTTTCATTATTTTGGATATCAAATTGCAAGATTAATTCTCATTTATATCACTTGGGGCGCCGATTTTGGAGAAGTTTTTGCACATTTATCAAGGAGGAAAATATTGGAGCTCGAAAACCTTTCATTTTTATCAATCAAGACAAAATTTGGAGGAGAATTTAACTAAGTTGGTAGAGGACTTGTTTTGAGTCATCTTTAAGTTGAAGAAGAAAATGGGACAACAAAGAAAAAGAAAAAATGCGTCTCAACGAAAATTTTCAAAAGAAGAAAAAAAGAGGCGTGAACAAAACTTAGAAAATTATCATAGAAAGAAACAAGGTACATGCTTGTTTCTTCTCTCTCTCACTCTCAAGTGTGTGTTTAGGACTTTTATTTTGAAAAAACATGAGTATTCATTTGATGGGATGAAATGCATAATGTGCATTACTCCACCCAATAATTTGGTTAGTACACCTAAACATAAATTTGTATGTGCATACATTTTGCATTGGCTTTCTTATTAAAATTAGAAATGTTTAATGTATGACCATTTTTCAACTTACAATACCCCAACTTAAAATGTACTCTTCAACTAAAATATTGTACATTAAATCCTTCCCTACAAACCTTACACTTATCTTTTACCAATACCTTTGTTTAATGTTTTTGTCATCACATTATCATTGTTGAGTATTGCATCTACAAAATTTTCTCTTTACTTTGTTCATGAAGAAAATGATAGTGTACTTCAATACATGCTTAGTTCTCCAATGAAACCTTAAATTTTGTGTCCCTCACTATGCCACTTTGATTTTCATATTTTTTTCAACCACATTAATTATTTTATGGCTTTGCAAATTCCTATATATTCTAACTTTGCACTTTGAAAGAAGCCATTATTTTTTCTTAATTATTCATGAAACTACACCTTCATACAATGAAGTAGCATTCTAATGTTGATATTTGGTGATCAATATCCCCTATCCAATCTACATTGCAACATATAATTAGCTTAAGATTTTTCTAAACTCCCATTGAATTTAATCTAATGATCAATAGCTCCTTAAAAATATTTTTTAAATATTTTAATAAATGCCCAATTCTAAGCTCTAGAATTATTTGAAAATTAGAACTCAAATTATACTTAAAGCCAATGCAATGTCAGGTTTTCTAGAGACTAACACATGTATACATCAAAACTCAAGCTATATGGTGCCAAGGAATAATTTAGTTATATGATAGATTATTCTTTTTATGTCTTAACACACATTTGTTTTGAAGGTTTATTACCATAGTTTATTGGAGTACTTATTAGTTTACAATTATCCATCTTGAAGTTTTTGTAAGATTTCACTGTGGAGATATACATCCAAGACCAAGAAATTCTAATTGAAAGAATATGAGAGATTTGTTGTCCTTGCACATATGTCTCATTTTTCTTGGACAATATAAAGACTCCCCTTTACATTTTTTGTTTCTTTGTTTCCTTTTCATTTTTATTAGGTCTTGTTTTTATATTGGCTTTCTTTTCTTCTTCATTTGAACTTATTTTGTGTTTTTTCAAACTTTCAAGTTTTATTGCACTTGAATGACTATAAATACTTTTAAATGTCTTCAAGTCATCTTGGTCATGCAAGTTGCAATGTTTATCTAATCCTTGACTCCAATTCCTTAAGCCAATTCTTTTTGTTTCAATATTTGTGTTTGGTTTTAGTTGATTATTTGGGTTGTGTTTTATGTCCCATAAATTTTTAACTTTTTTCATCTTAGCATGATATTGGAAATTTATTTGAAACCTTGAAACATCTTATAGCCCAATTTTGTTGGGGTTCTTTGGATCACCTTGTTATACTCTAAGGGTTTCCTTTGCTATATCACTAGCCTAAAAGTTCTAAGTCACTTGTATGCATAATCCTCAAACTTTGATACTTGGCATGGAATTTGACCTATGTGTATCCTATCCTTGGCTATGCATTTATGGATTTGTTTTCATACATGTGCATGTATTATGTTTTGTGTCTTTGGTCTTTTCTTTTCATCACTTCAATGTTCTCATTATTTTTATGTTTTATGCTCTAGGGATTCCTCAAGTTGTAGTCGAGCCAAATCTAGATATTGGATCAAACGAATCCGTTGAAGAACACATGAACCTTGAAGTTAGGGAGGAGACCCAAGTTCAAACAATGCTTGTTGGAGAGGGGTCAAGATCACTTCCTTCTACTAGTATGGATGAGCATATAAAAATAGCAGGAACTTCTCTCACTTATAGCATCATGTCTTATCAGTTTGTTTCCTCGCATACATAAACTTCACTTATATAACATCATCTCTCACTTTTGTTTGCAAAATATTTTGTGACATGTAGGAAGGGCTCAACAAGCAGGAAGTTTTCACGCTCAAGTTGAGCCAAATATAGACATTGGATTAAATGAATCTTCTCAAGAACACATGGTCCTTGAAGATAGGGAGGAGGCACAAGTTCAAACAATGCATGTTGGAGAGGGGTCGAGATCACTTCCTCCTATTGGTATGGACGAGCATATAAAACTAGCTGAGAAGGTGAGGAAGCAAATTTCTCATAGAAATTTAAATCATTTACTTGAAATGGATATGGAGAAACTAAAATATTATTCCAACCAGCCTTATAATAAGAGAAAGAGGTCAATGACTAAATCTGTAAATGGAATGATAAATCATCATTTCAATCGTCTTGATACACTTGAAAAAACCCAATTGTTATCACGTTTGCTTCTTTGTGATGAGCTCAAAGAGTCATTACAATTGTTAGGTATACATTCGGAATCAAATAAGAAGAAACACATGGGATTACAAAATGATATTGTTCAAAATGTTAAAAAGGGTTTAGATTCCATTGGGAAAGGATCTCGATCAGTGGATAAGGCCACTACAAGAAGGGTGATGTTGACATCTATTGTACATCAAGATATAGCAAGAAAAAGAAAAATGTTTGCACTTTCAACTGAAATTGGTTATAGTAGAACCACATTGATAAAATATGAGAAAAAGAGAAAGTTTTTGGATGAGAGTTTAGAAGGCAATTGGGCAATTATGTGTAGAGCTCCCCGTTATGACAGGATTGAAGATGTTGTTAGGAACTTGGTCTTAGGTTTTTGGCATGATCAGACTCGTCCATCATCAAATACTAGAAATGTTATGAGACATAGGATTGGACCTAGTATTTATGAAAATCATATCAAACATTGGCTAGAGGGTGATCCCACAATAGTGGTTTACAATTTTTGGCCAAACTGGACAATGATTTTTTTTTTAACTAAATATTCACATTCGAGCACTATAGTGGTTAAACCATGAAAAATTTGAAGATGATGCAAACTAGAGTCTTGTCACATTTTTTCTGTAGATTCTAAAAATATATTTTTCAAAATTTTTGGAATCGGATTGCACTTCTTTTTCCATCTCCCACGAAAATTGGTTTTTTTTTTTA
>VDFB02000015.1:232441704-232507023 GCA_007258455.2 Sequoia sempervirens
CTCGGCAAAAAAAAAAAACCGCAGTTTTACAAAAAACAAGAACAAATTAATGCATTTAGAGAACATAAGAGCCTAATTTGATTATCAAACACTCATAATTCAAAGATTACACATGTCATATGATCATCAAACACTCAATAATTGAAATTTCATCATTCATAGTCATCAAATACTCATAGTTTCAATGTATAACAGCATCATAAGTTTATAAATGTTTACATATAATCATGTCAAAAAGAGGAAAACATTAACAACCACATGTAATCTACATCTTCCTCTTTCCCCTCCCAATGGTACTCAATTTTGGAGGCCTAGAACTAGAAGGTGCCCGTGCTATAGTATCCAAACGAGGACTAGGAGATTGAGCAGGGGAAACATGATATTCAAATGTGTCTTCATCGTCCTCCATGGCATCCAATCTTGTGCTTCTTCTTCTGCTGCTGCTCTCTCTAATTCAGCAAGATCCTCATCAGTAAGGAAGACATCAGCCTCATCATTTTGTTCATCAATAGTCCATTCACCATATGGATCAATGTCATCCAAGTCGATGGACTCATGTGAAACACCCTCCACCTTTCTAGTTTGAAGGCGAAGGTTGTATCGAACAAAAACTAAATCATTTAGGCACTGCTGAGTCAACCTATTCCTCTTCTTTGTGTGAATGTTCTCAAATAAACTCCAATTCCGTTCACACCCAGAAGCACTGCATGGCTGTGACAAGACATGTATGGCTAGCTTTTGAAGATTTGGTGTGCTAGCACCATAGTTCTCCCACCATAGATCTACAAAAACATGTTTAAAAAATATAAGTATTAAGAAATAAGAATAAAGTAAACAATCTATATGTAAGAATCAAGTTTCTAATTTCATTTTTTACCTGGTTGTTGTTTTCCTCTCCTTTCATTGCTTGTTGGGAGGAAAAGAGTCTCCCCTCTGCACCTTTGTAGACCTTGAATAGATAAAAGAAAAAGTAAATCAAATATAGAAAATTCATAGATAGTCAAGGCTCAACATTGCAAATTCATAAATAAGATGTAACAAATCTCACCTCCAACTCATCAAGCACTTTATCTCTCAGCTCAGGATCAGGACCATCCTATCAATGCATATGACAAGACCTTCCATGACCTCCTCATCCGCCTTAAATGTGTCCGAGAAGTAGAACTTCGGATTCAAGAAGTAGGCAAAGGCATGAATCGGCTGGTGGAGTTGGTGTGTCCATCTCCGATCAATGATGCGCCATATGATTTCATATTTCCTTTTGTTGCCGCCATAGTAACGTGATATGGCCTCTTTGGCCCTATCCATGGCCTCATAGATGAAACCCATTGGCATGCCATCTCCATCCACCATACGAAGAACCCTCACCAAAGGTTTGTCACCTAAAAAAATGAAAACAAATGTTAAATCATAACAAAATTAACCCCTCAAAAAATAAAAACAGCAAATAGATTATCATGTATAATTTTTTTTTGTGTGATTGCTACTTACCCCCATCAACTCCTCTCCATTTTTGATGAATGTCTCATCAAAAACTATGGCAACAATCCTCTCCCCTTCAGGTCTATTGGAAAATGAGGACTCCTTCCAAGCATCGGACACGAACATTTGCTTGAGATGACCAATGGCACCAAGAATGCTTTGCAATGTGAGGAAGTGGCTAGCAAATCGTGTCACTCCAGGTCGCACAAGGTCCTTGCCATTTGTAAATTTCCTCATCAAAGAAAGCACCCAAGTATGGTTGTAGATAAATTTTGTAACACTTTTTGCATCTTCAACCACACTTTTGACCCATGAAATCTTCCCAATGTCCTCTAGCAATAGGTCTAAGCAATGTGCAGCACATGGAGACCATGCAATCCTCTAGCAATAGGTCTAAGCAATGTGCAGCACATGGAGACATGCAATTGTGGGATGCCTCTCCATAAGTAGTCTACCTGCAGCTACATATGCAGCTGCGTTGTCCGTGATGATTTGGACAACATTATCAACTCCAACCTCCTGGACCACCCCATCTAATAGATTGCATAAAGTCTCAGCATTTTTAACTTCATGGGAGGCATCTATTGATTTTAGAAACACCAATCCACCATTAGAGGCCACTAAAAAGTTAAGGAGAGTTCTATTTCGTCCATCTGTCCACCCATCAGATAAAATGCTGCAACCTTTTCTTTCGCCAAAATTTCTTTTGCTCATCAACCACAAGCCGTGTATTCTTTACGGCTTCCTCTAGCAATGGCCCACTCAAATCTTTAGATGATGGGGTCTTAAACCCCTTTCCTGCAACTGTAAGGGCATTCACCAAACCTTCCCAATATGGGTTGTTTGCAACATTGAAAGGTAGATTATTGTAGTACCAAAATTTTGCAGCAGCCATCCTAGCTTCTTGATGCTTTTCTTTATTCCAACCAGTACCTTCAAGTGAAGGTTGTGCTCCTGGAACATTACTTGGAATAAAGTAATTTGGTCCTGATGAAGGACCTTGACTAGCAATAGCAGTAGAAAAGGAACCATCAGGACTCTCACCAAAAGATGAATGTGGAGCATGGAAGCTTGGACTTGCAACACCATAGGGCATAGAGGGTGTAGATTGGGATTGGGATCCACTCATCGCTGCTGCTAGGGCATCCTTTGTTTTTTGTCTTTCCTCTTTTTTAAGCTCATATTCAGCAAGAAGGGCCTTCATCTCTCTAATAATCTCAGGAGTAGTATTCTTGCATCCCTCCACATTTTGCCTAGGTATTCTAGCAAGGTGGTATTTTAATCTGTTTATTCCTCCTGTCATCCATTTCTTGGCATTCATTACATGTCAATTCACCTTTTTTATTTCCTGGAATTCCATACTTCCATGTAGGGTCTTTTTTTAGTCCCTTTGGATTTGAAGACGACATTGTTGTTTCAAGTTCAAGATGGAAAAAAAAAAAATCAGCTAGGGTTTGCTAAAAAATCAGCAAATAAATGTGATTCAAAATTTCAAAGTTTCAAACATTTGCAAAAGAAAAAGAATGCAAAAACAAGCTAGAAAGTAGAAACAATAAGAATTAGGCTATTAAGGAAAATAGAAAAAAATTTGGCAACATTTCCCCTTATTTTTCTTGATTTTTTTGATTTTGAATGCAAGAAATTGAAGAAAACAAACAAAAAGAATTGTTAGATCACTTACCTGGCTCTATTTTGATCTTTTTAGTTTGTTCTCCTTGCTTCAATCAACCCCAAATCAATTTTCAGACCTATTTTTCACAAGTGAGTCTAAATATGAAAAAAAAAAATATAAAGAAACATGGGTTTTAACCCATTTTAAGACTCAGCCGCGCAGGAGAGTCCTGGGTCGGGACTCCCGAGTTCGACCTCAGGACTCGGCCGAGTCTTGAGGTCAGACTTGGGAGTCCCGACCCAGGACTCTCCTGGACTCGACTCGAGTCCGTGGCGAGTCGACTTGGTCAGGGTCGGGACTCCCGAGTCTGAGTCCGCAGAGTCCGCAAACTATGCTATAGACATCTATGAGTATCATGAAGGATAGTCAAGTGGCAGTAACAAGGAAGTTGGATTGGAAGAGCAATTACCACATCAACTATTAGAGTAGATTGAGCAGATCTTGGATACCAGAATTGGAAGGAGCATTAGGAACATGCAGTACAAGGAGTACTTGGTAAAGTGGAAAGGCAGACCAGTGGAGGATTCATCATGGATTTCTCAGGTTGAGGTGGACCACTTTGGTTTTCCTCTAGCCCCTGGAAAGTGAGGGACTCATTTTTCTTCCAACCTTGGGTGTCTGATGCAGGAGCATCCTTGGTTGTAAAACAATCCTGTATCAACCAAAAACATTTCTTTTCTTGCAGTTTAATCTATAGCTGTCTCATCAGTTTCTTTCGCATTTTACTGCATTGTCATTTCTTTGCTCGTAGAGCAGGATGTAGCATCTACACGAGGTCATCTACAACATATCCAAATTTAAAGAGATTTTCATTCATTTGTAGAAAGTTATCGCTCTCAAAATTTTACTATCATTCTCTGTGTAATGTCCCCTTCTCAGTAGCCACTCGGAGATTGTTTAGACTTTATTTATTCTCGAAGGCTAAATAGGAGAAATAAGAGAATAAATATTAAATTAATTATTTATAAAGTTATCACAATAAATTAATATCCTAAAATAGCTTTATATTTAATTTATTTAATAAAGTGACTAAAATAAATATTATATCATAAAGTCACTTGAGGAATAAAATAATATTATTTTCTAGAAGCTTCTTGGAGGTGATTGAGAATTCTTTATAAGGAGCTGAATGCAAGCCATTTGATCATGTCTTGAGTTATTCTATTTTCATATCTATGTGGTGAGAGCTTGTATGCTTACATTGTCTGAGGGTTTGAAGACTCTAGGATACCAGGTTTGGTTGTGCAACATCAACCATAGCTAGAGATTTGAGAGGGAGATAATCCAGTCTTCCATTTGGGCAAAATTTAATGGTCTATGACCAAATTTTGGGAGCAAAGAAGTTGATTTAGAGGAAAATAATTGCAGTATTTTGAAGATAATTTTCAGTCATTGAGGAGTACGATTTTGTGAAGAATCATTCAGCTTGGAGCATTTCGATTTCATCCTAGAAGAAGTTCGATTTTTGGGAAATCATTCTCAGTCTGAAGGGATTCAAATTTTGACAAGATTGAAGGTTGATTTTCAGTCACAAGGGGAATATCGAATTCATCATTGAGGAACTCCATTACAGCTGGAAAGGTCGCAATTTTATGAGCATTTCAGGCACTGTAAATTAGAAGATAAATACAGTTCGATTGGAAGTCATTAAAGTTCGATTTTGTGTAGAGGAGGTCGCACTTCATCCAGCAACTCAATCACTGCCAGCAAGTTCGATTTTGGAGGCATTCGACTGAACTTAATGTTGCTACATTTTGGTGTCAAAAATAAGGTTCCTTATTTTAGCATTGTCATTTAGGTATTTGATTATTGCTGCCATTTCTTCAGTCAAGAAGTCGCTGTCTAGTGATTGCATTTTGTACTCAGAAAAACATTGTATTGCTGCTATTTAAATCTGAGTCATTTTATCATTGTAAGATGTCTCCTTTGAGGGTGATTGGATGTAATCAGCATTGACAACATTTATAATCAGTCTTAAGCTGCATATAAGGAGTATGGGAGTTTGCATATAAAGTGTTTGCCAAAATGCTTATTGCTGTAGCTGTACATTTGCACTTCATTTCAGTCATCTCTTTATCTTGAAAAATCATAAAAATACTTGCATTGTATTCTAATTGCATTTGAAGTCACTTGGCATAGTTAGTTAAGTCTTTTATGCATCATATCATCACTCCAAAACAGAAAAACATCTACCAGCAGAAAACAGTTTGCAAGACAAGTAAAAATCAAAAAATTAAGGTCAGATTTGGCAAGGATATTTACACTCTGGCAGAGCATTTGGGAACGACCTGGTCTAGGATTTATTGTTCGGACCTATTCTGAAGCATTCAGAGCTTAATGGAACATCATACAAACTTTTTAGGTCCTAGGGGAATTTTCTTGGAGATCCACAATTCATTTCATTTACCGATGTGTTATCTTTTATGTTTGAGACCGACCTACATGATTGATCATTCTTGGGGTTGGTAAACCCTTCAGGCCGACGTGGACCTGGACCATATTTGGAGCTGGAGATTCATATTTAAGATCAATTGTAATTCATAGGAAAGTTGTTAGTTAGGATTTCATGATTAGAGTTTAGATATTTCGAGCTGCCTAGTTGTGGGACTGTAGTAAGGCCTTTGTGCCAGTTGTAATAGTTTGAATGCCCTTGCGGCAAGCCTGTGCGCCCTAATTATGCCACATATGAGGCATATGATGCATGTAAGACTAGAAGTTATTGAATCAATGATCATTCATGTCTGTTGAGCATTTCTTGTGTTATTTCCGCTGTGTTGAACTTTAAGCTGCATGGTTGGACAGTTCATTTTGGACCTGTTGTGACCTTTTCACACATCACCCCATTGCAAATGGGGACCCTTCGTTTTTTTTCGCTTTTGGTTTTGCCTTGGCATCGCAACTACTTATTGCCAGTCTTTTTGCAATGAGGAGTCTTAATTTTGAATGGTCACCCGAATCGAGTCAGTCAGTTTTAACCTGGATCACTAAATAAATGTCGCCATCGTGCTTAGAAGGCCTGGGAGACAAAGATCGACTGTCGTTTCAGTCAAATCCGACACCTCCTAGTTTTTAGGGTTTCTCACCCCGGGCCCCCTATTTTTTAGGACCTACTTTTTTGGCACTTTTGGGCAATTCTGGGATCCCTATTTTTTAGGGTCTATTTTTGGAAAGTTGCTATTTTTGGAAAATTTCTATTTTTAGAAAGTTTCTATTTTTAGAAGGGCCACGAGTTTCGAAAACGCACTCAGAAGTTCGAAACGAGCAACGAAACTCTCAGAAAATCGATTCAAAGTTTTTTGAAATTTTGGTCAAAAATCTGGAAAATCACAAAAAAGGTTCAAAAATCTGGAAAATTCGTTCAAAAATGGTGAGAAATTCTGGAAAATTACAGAGAAATCTGGTAAAGAACATCGAAAATGGTGAATGAGAGGATAAATTCATCAATAAATTGGTAAAATTCATGAAATTCGTCAAGAAAATCTGGAAATTTGTGAAGAAATCTGAACAGTTCATGGAAAATCTGAGCACAATCATGGAGAAAATGAGATATACACCTTCAGCCTTAGTCAAGAAACATGCCAATGACAGAAAAATCTGAGCAATGGCCAAGCAAACTATGGATTCCGCCTTAACACAGCCAGGTAAAAGTTGGCAATGGCTGACAATGTGAAGCAAATGGCATAAAATCTGAAGCAATGGACAGTACCAGGCTGAAGTCCGCCCATGGAGAAGAAGAAAATGTCTAAGAAAATGAGGCCATGGCCAGGCATAAGCTGGAGTCCGCCCAAGGTTGAATGTCAAGTGGCAAGCAAAACAAGAAACTCCGCCCAGCAACATGAAGGCAATGGTCAACCACTAGCTGAAGTCCGCCATCCAATGGCAAGGAATATGAGGAAGTCCGCCCTCCAAATGAGGCAATGGCCAGAAAAACAGTGAAGTCCGCCCTTGAAAGAGATGCTTATGGCAACCAAATAGATGAAGTCCGCCCCAGCCAAGAAGTTAAATGGCAAAGAAAATGCTAAAGTCCGCCCAAGGTAAAAGAAAGAAATTTGGCTAAGGCATGGACAAAGACAAGTAAAGTGGCCAAAGACAAGTTAAAGTTCGCCCAAGGTAAAAGAGGAAAATGCCTAAGGAAAAGAGTGAATGGTCAGGTCAAAGCTGAAGTCCGCCCTTGTAATAGCCCAACACAAGATGAAGTTTGCCTTAAATGTTAGACAATGGCCAAGGAATCAACAAAGTCCGCCCTCAGCCAAAAGTCAAGTGGCCACAAAATAGATAAAGTCTGCCTTAGATAATTTCAAAGTGGCAACAAAATGTGCTAAGTCCGCCTAGCCAAAAGGAGAAATGGTTTAACAAAGATCAAAGTCTGCCTATGAAAAAGAAAGAAAAATGGCTAAGGCATAGCCAAAGAAAAGTGAATGGCAAAGAAAATGGCAAAGTCCGCCATGTGTTGGAGAGTATAAAAATTAAAATTCGCCTAAGTCCAAACCTTTGGAAAGCTAAAATATGCATGGCCCTTTGAATATTCGCCCAAGTGACCAAAGAAATTTTTTGCCATGGCTAGGAAAATGTTGGAAAGATCAAGAAAATCTTCAAAATAAAATTGGATTTGGCTAGGAAAATTTGTGAAAGATCAAGCAAATGGCTAGGAAAATGCCGGACATGGCGAAAGAATTTTAGACAAGAGGCAATTTATGGCCAAGAAATGTTGGACGTGTCTAATTGGACATGGCAAGAAAAAATTGTGGAAAAATCAAGCAAATGGCCAAATAAAGTTGGCTGTGGCTAGGAAAAAGTTGGACATGGCTAGGTAAATCGTGACAAGATGAAATAAATTTTGCCAGAGATTTTTGGACGATTAGACTTACGGCAAAATAATTTTGGACGAAGGAAGGTAATGGCGAAATAATTTTGGACAAAGCAAATTTATGGCTAAGGAAAAAATTGGACATGGCTAGAGAAATATTGGACGAAGCAAAATTATGGCCAAGTAAAGTTAGACGTAGCCAGATAAATTTTGGAAAAGGGCGAGAAAATATGGCCAAATAAATTGGACGGAAAGAGAATTAAAAGCTTGAAAATGAAATTTGTAAAAATCTTTCAAAGCTTATCTTGAAAAGTTATCTAAAATAAATTTGTTTTGTTTTATTGCAGGTGGATGACTACACAAGGCAAAGGAGGTCTGAACAAAGAAAGAACCAATTATTCAAGGAGGGCTGAACGAAAAGAGATCTTCGCTACATCACTTTTGTATATGCTTGCCTCTCCTCCACGCGCTCAACATTGAATTGGCACTTGAAGGAATTCCAAAACAATCCAAGTCTAAGCAGGTGCTCCAAGGCGAGGTGAGAAGAAGAAGCCAAAGTCATCCAAGATCAAGCACAATCAATAAAGTCATTGGTATAAAAAATATTCTAAGGCAAGAACAAGGACAAAGTGACCAAGTAAGACATCCAGAGCTACCAAGGTGGCGCCTCGTCATCTTCCAACCAATCAAATTGTTCCAAATCGACATGCAACAACTTTCTATTTTATCTGTTGGTTCATATTTGGTAAAAAGGACAAGTGTCCTCGATTGTAATTTTCTCATTGGTCGAGAAGGAGTTAGTTAGGACAAACCCTAATTAGGGTTTTATTTGTAATCTTGGCCGTTGATTCCAAATTAATCTTGGCCGTTGAATTGTAATTGGGGAGCCTATAAATTGATCTCACCCCCTCATTTGTAAAGCATGGGAGCATGTTGCGAAACATGTTAAGATAAGTAATTGTTGTAAGACTGCCAAAGTAATAAGTAATGCATGCATTGTTTTGATGGTGATTGCTTCTCTTATTTTGGAGTTGGCATGGTTCTTATCCCTCATCATAGTTTAGATTTTATTTCATGTATGTTAGATGAATGCAAGATTTGATAAGTGTTGATTATGGTGAGACTTTTTGCTCATACTTTCTTTGAATGGATGATTTTCATTCAATTCGTAAAGTTAGCCTGAGCTTATTTTGTGGATGCTTAACTTCTGTCTGAATAAATATTGTTCGATTTGATGGTAGTTATTCATGACGTGAAAATCATAAGCACATTCCCTTGAAGATTGCACCCCCTTTGTGTAGTTGTTGAGCGTGGCGAAGCAAAGCGTGGTTATTTGTTTCACCGAGTCAATACCGTCTCTTGGATTCTTAGGAGTAGATTAGTGCATCTGAACCCTTCTCCCTTTTCAGTTTGTTTGACCCATGATCCAAGCAATAGAGCTTCATTGTCTAGACCTTCATTGTGAATTGAACAAGCCTAGTAGAAGTCCCCTTGTGTTACCAGTATAATCACATCAAACCACAGAGCTCATCCGCATTCATCTTAAACATTGGAATTACCGTATGATCTTACTCGCAATCTTAGCATACGAGGTAGTTTTTCAAGAGGGGATAGAGCGTCTTTGGACTCTTTATTCTAGAATGTTTGTTGTGTCATAAAACACACATCAACAGGACCCTCCATTTGTGACTGCACCACAAATGGATTAAATCCTAAAAACCACAATCTTGGGCAAGGGTTATTAGTATTACAACCTATTTTTAAAAAAAGGCAAAAGAGAGAGAGTAGAGGAAAGAAAGTGCAGAGCGCATCAAGTATACCAACAAATTTGCAATGTTGTTAACAAGTTACCTTGAATCCTTTGAACCAACTTTGTAGCGACCAGTTGAAACACAACCTTCAAACATGATGGTGTGAGCTTCTTAGGGAGTACTTCGAAATATCCCCGTTCCTTATTCAAACATGAATGTGTGCACAAATAATTTGCAGGATTTAATTAAAAGTAGTCTAACTCTAGATATTGAATTAGTCTTCAAAGAATACAGATAAAGAGGAAGACTCACAACATTAGTTGATACTAATAGTCTATTACAAAAGAGGTAATATAGAAAATGCAGATTTGGAGAAACAAGGCATGTGGAACATATTGGTTCTACAATTACACAACTTGAAGATTTCCCTATCTAGCCTCGCCCCTCGCACTCCCTCCCACACACCCCATTTACAATACACATTTCCCTAATTTTAAATACTCTTGGGCTGTTACAATCATTCAATAATGACTCGTCAACTACCAGTTTCCTTTTCGACAGTTACATTTTAACATTTCTCGATTTTGATAATAGTTTGCATTTTTTTACCACTACTAGGTTGATAACAATTTTAAAAAAAAAATCTGTGGTTGGATTTTAAACGCCACTAACTAAAAGACTAATTAAGAATCTCTAGGTTTATTTTTTAATGCTATTGAACCCAACAATCTGCTTACACCTCTGAATACCTTTAATGATTTTGAGTTTAATAATGGCAGAGCAGAAATTCAATTCACTAATTTGAGTGACCTTGAAGAATCTGACTTGATAGAATGGTGAGCTTTCCTTTTCTTCTGTTCATCCTGTGGACTTGATGAGCTTTGCAAAACTAAGCTTGATGTTTCTTCAAAATCTGGGCTTTAAACTCTACCATTTGTTGCCAGCCAGTTACATCTGCAAAAGGTGAATTGTCACATTAGTTTCATATAACATAATTTGGCTAAAACAAAATCCAATAACTTTTAAAACACTTAGTTTGATTTGATAAAATTGAGAGATCAAGGGACTAGAGGAATGCACTTTTTGAGACACCGAAAACACCGGATTCAAAAATTTTATAAATCAGTTTTAAATACTTGGTGAGTTTAAGTTTCAGGAGTCAAACTTGGTTAACGGAATACTTCTAAGTCCTCTGAAAGGGACCTGAGGCAAAACAAATTTTAATCGGCTTAAAAAACATTTCAAAACATGATATTCATTGATTGCACTACATTGACAGACTACCCTCTACAAAACATGCATTTAAACTGGAGAAAGCACTCAAATAATAATTGTTTCAATTTCACTTGATGAGGAAAACAAGAGACTTCCTATCAATGAAGTCGAATTAGATGAAGAATGGAAATGAAATAGATTAAACCAAGTTTGGTAACCCAGGGAGTCCAAAATATGAAGAATGAAAAGCTTTTTAAATTTCTTTTGCTCTCTCTGAAAGCCAATGAATGTAAAAATAATCAAAATCCATTTGAGACTCACTTGGGATTTGCGTTTCCTAGACTTTTGGGTTAAACTAGTTTAAAAATAGTTTTGGTTCTGGAAATGCAAAAGACTTAAACAATCCTCAAAACATTTGGACATAGCAAATATTAAAATGGTTTAAATAGGGTTTTGGATCTAGGAAATACATAAATAAATTGAAAACAGTGAAACTGGAACCGGCATATTATAAAAAACAATGAAGTCCAACAAAGTGGGGTAATAAAAATAAAATGTTTAAAGGATAAACACCTTGATGGACCTTCCAAAAGAATTAAATGTAGAATGACCCCTTTTGGGTTTGGATGAGCTCAGAAAGTAGAAAACTGATAAAAAAATGATTACAACTTAAAATTAGGTATTGGAAGATAAACTGGAACCAAGAATTTGAGCATGAGACACTAGACAATGAGGGTAATAAGCTTTAGACACCAAAAAAAATTAATGAAACTTGAACTTAAAACAAAACCACAAGAAACCTGGAAATCACAAATTAAGAATAAATTCTTAGAATTCAAAGGAGTTGAAGCTCAAAAATGTGGGTCATTGGTTCAAAATAAACTGGGGTGTGTTGTGCCACACCAAATATTAGAAAAAGAAAAAACTAAAATCTGTTTCAATCAAATTTTTAAAAATATAATGACATGACATTTTTTCTTCACATTGCAGGGCCATATCATTAAGAAAAAAGCAACACAGTTTAAAATGGGCTAAAAATTCAAGTCAGAAAAATTCTCGTGCTCAGTTCTTGATTAGAACTCCAACAAAGGGTGCAGAAGTTTCAAGATCTCATGGAGCACCTTTGAAGTGGAGCCCATATAGTCCACACAAAGCCAGTATGAAGTTCATCATTTTAGCCTTATTTTCTGCCTACTTTTCTAGAATTGATAAATATTAAAATCTAACTAACCTTTAAGATATATAGGTGATGTTCATTATAGCATCAGGTTAGTATCTTACGTGTACCTCTACGAATCTGCATCTGCCTAATTTTACATTCCTTGTGCAGGTCCATCTTTGGCTACTCCATCTTCAGTCTCACATATGCAAGGTACATTTGTCCATACTTTGACCATCATTAGAATCTAGGGGTTGTCACATTCATAAATACTATCTGGAAACAATGACTATGGATGGATGAGTGAGGTTTTCGGTATCACACTTTTTAAAACCATGGAATTGAATTGGTTTGAATAAGTTTCCTCCTCAATCAGGCAGTTGCTCCACCACTCACACCTGCAGCAGGAAATAATGGCGCAGAAGGGAGATTACTGGACCCAGCAGTTGTTGATTAAGTCATAGCACTAGACTTTTCCTTTTATATATGACTGTCTTTGTCTGCACTGCATAACACTTGCATGTCAAGTTGACATATGTGTTAAATAGTGGTTCATCCTTTCATCCAATAGGAACAGCATGTAAATGCTTAGATTTTTTTTTTGAGGTATAATATCCCCCCCCACCTCCCCGTTCTAAGTTTTCTTTTTTGTTTTTTAAAGCTTTCTGATTGTTTGGTATTCTGCCAGGTAATGCAGGAAATACAAATATTTGCAAAATAAAGAAACACCAAGCAAATGCATGAAATAAATAACCCAGATTTAATTATCGCTTAAGATAATATGTTGGAATCATACCTGAATTACAAAATGCAGTATTGCAGGTCTGAATATTGCTTGACCAGCAAACTGGAATCATGTAGATTTGGACGCCATTCACAAATACCTCCAAATCCCACCTCGAAACTGCTGCACAACCTTCAATCTGTCCTAGACGCCAACAATAGAGGTGGTTGCAAGTCAAAACCCTAGGCGTTTGACCCTAGAAATCCACACACCCAGCAAGAAGTTGTACGGACTGCTTGGAAACCACACGTGCCAGCTTGTTTTGGATGAACCAACAATAACAAACAGCAATAAACCTCCTGATCTGCTATATTCTCTTTTGTATGTCTGAAATCTATGTAGCCGGTTCTTCAAGTTCTGGCCCGGGTCCTGGTCCGGGTTCGCCCTGGGTCCGGGTCCTGGTCCGGTCCTTCTGCTGGTTCGGCCAGGATCCTTGCATTTGGGCCTTGGTTCGCCAGTGAAGAACCCGGGCGAACCCGAGCAGAACCCGGGCGAACCCAAGGCGAACCCAAGCAGAACCCGGGCGTCTGGGCGGCAAAAAGTGATTTTTTTTTTTTTTTAATGTTTCCTTCCCTTTGACTTTGACCCACGCCCATGGGAACCCTAAAAGTGACCTCTAAAACATGTTAAACACCTAAACTGCCTCATTTTCATTCATTTGTTTTGCAAACAAGCATTTTCATTCCAAGAGGCTGACTTCTTATTTTAACTTGTTGGATTGACAAAAGGAGTTGAATATTGATTGTTGAAGCTTCTACAACGATTGCATTGCCATTCCTACAGATTTGCAAGTGTTCATTGGCTGCTACAAAGATTGTTGAAGATTATTTTTGCAAAAAGGTATGTTTTTCTCATTTTTTTCTCATTTTTTCATTCTTTTTTTTTTGTTTTACAAACAGAAACTTTGTTTTGCATCTTTTTTTTTCTGTTCTTCTATGAATGTATACATTGTGCAAGATTCAAAAGAGCTAGGTTTTAATTTTTAAAAAATTATTATATTTTGTTTTCATTCAAATTTTGAATGTGTTGTTTGCAAAACAAATTGCCATAGGAATTACAATGTCAATGGGTTCTACCTCCGGCTCCATAGCTAAACCAAACCCAAAGTTCAAAACAAATGCAAATTCTCCCCTATGGCAGTATGTTGAAATGATAAGACAGCTTCCAGGTGGTGGTGGTTATGTTTGGAAATGCAATGGGTGTGATGTTCAATATTCTAGTTCATACCATAGGGTGAAAGCACATTTGTGTGGCATAACTGGAAAAGGCATCTCACCTTGCCCTGGAAAGAAAGATGCCCCTATTCAACCTGAGACAATTGCAAAATACATTATGGAGCAAGAACTAGCAGATCAACGGGAAGCCCAAAAAGGAAATCACCCTTTGTCAAATAAAAAATCAAAGGGAATGCAGCCCCCATCTAATCCCAATCCCAATATTGTGGTAGAAGACCACCCATTTATGGCCATTCCAAATCTTCAAGCTCAAAGTGCACAACCTTTTGCAAACAAGAGAGCAAAGGGACCTTTGGAAGTTGCATTTCAAAATGAGAGTAGAGCCCTTGCCGACCAATGTGTAGCAAGATGCATATATGCCAATGGACTATCTTTTAATGTTGTTCGTTCTCCATATTGGAAAGAGATGTTGAGAGCGGTTAATGAAGCTCCAAAAGGGTACAAGGGCCCGGGTTATGAGAAGGTGCGTAGCACTTTATTGGAAAAGGAGGTTGAGTTGGTTGAAGATGCATTGAAGCCTATAAGAGATTCATGGGTTGAGATAGGTGTGTCCATTGTTTCAGATGGTTGGAAGGACTCAAAAAATCGGCCTTTGATCAATGTCATAGCGGTGTCCCCTAAAGGGGCAATGTTTTTGAAAGCCGTGGATTGTGAGGGGCAAGTAAAAGATGGGCAATTTATTGCTAATATTCTTATTGCAGCCATTGAGCAAGTGGGAGCCCGCAATGTTGTTCAAGTTGTAACGGACAACGCAAAGAATTGTAGAGCTGCAGGGTTGTTGGTTGAGGAAAGATATTCACATATCTTTTGGACACCTTGTGCGGTCCATTCACTCAATCTTATGCTGCAAAAGATTGGGAATAAAATTGAATGGATCAAACAATTGTATATTGAGGCTGAGGACATTTAGATGTTCGTCACCAACCACCACTTGTCTCAAGGGATCTTTAGAACATTTTCAAAATTGGAGCTATTGAAGGTAAGAGAAGTAATATTTACATTTGTCATTTTCTGATTTTCATAATTTGATTGTTCAATCTAATTTAAATTCTTCTTTAAAGTTTATTTTTAAATATTAATTATTATTTTTAATTTGCAATAGGTTGCAAAACCCGCTTTGCCTCTAATACAATCGTCTTGAGACGACTTGTGAAAGTTAGGCAAGCACTTTCTAGCATGGTAATTAGCACCAATTGGTCTATATGGAGGCAAAGCAGCACTGAAAGAGCAACAAGAATTAAGAGCCTGATATTAGATGACTCATGGTGGGATCGTGTGGAGTATCTCCTTAGCTTCACCGAGCCCATTTTGGGTATGATTCGCTATACTGACATGGACAAGCCATGCATTGGACAAATATATGATGGTATAGACTCAATGCTTGAGAAGATCAAGTGCACCATAAATGCAAGAGAGCAAGACCCTGAAGAGACATTCTTCAAACAAGTGCATACAATTGTTGAAGAAAGATGGAACAAAATGACAACTCCATTACACCTTCTTGCCTTTGCATTGACTCCAAAATACTACAGCTCTCAGGTTCTTTCACAACCAGGAAGGCTTCCTCCATATAGAGATTTAGAAGTGGTTGAAGGGTACAAGGCAGCATTTGTGAGACTCTTCCCTGATCGAGATTTGCGGAGTGTAGTCACGGATGAGTTCACTAATTTTGTGCACTCAAATCATCTAGATGTTGATGCCTCCCGTGATAGGTTCTTAAAGGATGTTCATTCTTGGTGGTACTTCCATGGACAATACTTCCAAAATTTGCAGCCCCTTGCAATCAAAATTTTATCACAAGTAAGTTTAATACATTTTCATATTTTAGTTTTAAAAGTTTCATAATTCCATTTATAAATTTTTAATTGTTTACTTTGTCTTCATAGGTTGCTAGTTCATCCGCATCTGAGAGGAATTGGAGCACATATTCTTTCATCCACTCAGTAAAGCGCAATAAATTGCTGTCAAAAAAAGCGGAGAACTTAGTATATGTGCATTCCAACTTGCGTCTCCTTTCACACAAACAACATAACTACAAAGACGGGGAGACGAAGTTGTGGGATATAGTGCCAGAGGATACTGACTTGGATGCTTGCAATTCCCAACATATTGCATATGAGGATGAGGATATCCAACAGGGGCATGGGCACACTAGTAGTGCTAGTGATGGTGCCATTGGCACTACTTGTGATTCATCTAGTCTTCCTAATGTCAATGTTGACATTGATATGGATGATCTAGAGAATCCATATGATGATTAAAACTTTGAAAGTGTTGTAATATTGAACTTGAAGTTTGAACAATGAATATTTATCATGCATGTTTTAAATGACATTCAAGTTTATGGTGGTTTTGTTGTTTATATGATGTTATCAGTTATGTGATATTCTAATCCTAATTCTGAATTCATGCTTCTAGGCTGCATATATATATATTTACATATTTTGTAATTTGTACTAACGAACCCAAGATGAACCGAACCCACCCCCTAAAAAATTTTGCCGAACCGGCGAACCGAACCCGCGAACCCGAACCCGAACCCAAACCCGAACCGGCTACTTAGTCTGAAATGATTGATATTTTGAATCCAATGAAGCTCAATGATAACCCCTGAATGAGATTATCCAATTAAGTGCCCTTGGGTGATCTTTCACACTGAGGGATTTCATCCTCAAAAAAGCTACAGCTTTCAACCAGCAAACCCTTTGCTCAGTTCTTCTCACAAATTGTGCAAATAACCTAAGTTACCGGGTTCGCCCCTACAGGCCCTGGGTTCGGTTCGGGTTCGATTCGGGTCTGGAATTCGGGTCCGGTCCGCCCAAATTCGCTGAGGGTTCGAAAATCCCTTTGTGGGTTCGGCTAGGGTTCAGACCCCTGACTGTGGGTCTGGACAGGGTTCGAAATTTTCGAACCCGGTTCAAACCCAGGCAGAATTTCACACCTAGGCACACTTTTTCACGCCCGGTTCGAACCTAGGCAGAATTTCACACCCAAGCACACTTTTTCACGCGATTTTACATTTTTTTAATATTTTTTTGACTCTTTTTTGGTGATGCAGATCACTAAAAAACCAAGGATGCTTTTGTATTGAACACCCTAGGTAGAAAAAGATGAGTTCTAGCTCATGAATTTGGAATGAGTTCAACTGACAACTAATCTTTAATGGATTCATCCATGTAGTATTTTTAGTTGCTTTTCCCTTCCACTTGACTAGATATTCTAGTTACTTTTGGTAATCTTTATCTTTTGTCCTCTAATGACTGTGGAGTTGATAATTGAGGCCATTTTCTGTTTTTCACATATGAACCAACATCAACTTCATTTGGTTGACTCTCATAGAAAGGGAACAAGTTTACTACATTAGTCATTAAAGATAGTAACTCATCTCATATGCATTTAATGAAAATTGTTTCAACATCTTATATGATCTAATCTTCTTCCATTTTAGTTAATTGTAGGTCCTTCTCGAAATCTCTCCTTCCTCCAATACATGAGAAGTAGAACCAAGTCACCCACCTAAAATTTTACTTCCCTTATCTTCAAATCAGCATATTGCTTGAATTTGGTGGTACTTTACTTGAGTTGTTCTTATACTTCTTTAATGTATCCTACAAACTCTTCTACACTACACATGTTCACATCAACCATGTCTCACAACTCAGTCACTCCCCTTGGAATATGCCCAGACACAATTTGGAAGGGTCTCATTTCAATGCTCTTATTAATTGAATTGTTTTAGGCAAATTTAGCTTGCATAGGACTAAATCCCAGTTGCTTGGTTTGTCTTCTACAAGACATGTCAATAGTTTTCCAATGCTTCTATTCATAACTTATGTTTGACTATCAATTTGTGGATGGTAGGTTGAGCTGAATTATAACTTAATGTTTTCTTTCTTCCAAAAAGTCCTTAAAAAATGTCCAACAAATTTTGTCTCTATCTAAACTGTTAAACACTATGCTTCTTGATAACAAATGCACGTGAACTACTAATATAAAGTGGTGGTGTATTTTTGCCATGTTATTTGACTATTAATATGGTGGTGTATTCTGAACTTAATTACTGCTGCAAATATGTATATATTTCTGATTTTTATATGTTTTTGTATTACCGAACCCAAAACGAACCCAACCCCAAAAGAAAAATTTCCCGAACCAGCGAACCGGGTTCTCGAACCCGAACCCGAACCCAAAACCAAACCGGTAACTTAGCAAATAACAATAAATGAAGAAAAAGCATTAAGTTTTCTTTTTATATCTACTCCAAATCTCCATGTCCCACTTGGCCAAATAACCTTTTTAATTATTATTTTCTTTTGTTGGCATTTGAATACATTTGCTTTTGATGACATTTCATAAAGTTGACATTAAAATATAATACTTTATTTAAATGCCTATATCACCCTTTAAACACCTTATAACGCCATATTATAAAGTCATCAATAATAAATAATATTATTAAAGTTAAACTTAACTTTAATAATATAAATTAAACCGTTAGCTCCTCAAATAACACCAACGCCAACTCATGGGAGTAAACCATCAATTTTTTCCAGATATAGGCGTGATGACAACTGACTATACCATGACTTACTATAAATAGTAAGTGTGGGGAAAAACCTCCAGAATGGCCTCCAGAAGGCACGCCACAAATAAGTTGAGACATTGAGCTGAAGAGTAATGAAATAAACACCAAAGGGCCTTCTGAAGGACCAAAGATCATCCTCAAAGGGGTCCCCTAAACACCATGTTAGCATACGAGGACCCATTGGTAGACTAACCACTGCATCTGTCAACTGCTTAGGAGAAGGGAACATTACATGAGGCTAGGTTGTTAAGTGGACATTTCTCATGAGAAGCAAACGTTTTAGGCCTTTCCTAGCCCAAGGAATCAGTTCATTGGATTGTGGATCTAACACTAACCAAAATGAAACCACAAACAACATAATTGCATGAATGCACACATTCACAACACATGGCTGCACATATATGTGTCTGTTTTAATAAATATCTACTTTTGAAAAATGAATTAATGTTTATTTTTATTGTATCTTGGTGTTTTGCATGTTCAGGAATGGTTCGCTTCTGAAGCAGCCCATGTATTTGAAACTTTTTTCATGGCCTGTTAGCCTTATCGGGCAACATAACTCTGCATATTGTTTTCAAGATCTTGTGTTTGCAGCACACAGCTCATTAATTTGATCTGCTTTTGATTAATCCTATGTAATGTAGGATCACCATTGGTTGCATCAAAGAAAACTCCATCTCCTAGTTTATACATGTCAGGTGCATAATCTTTTCTCCTAAGTTACCGGTTCGGGTTCGGGGACGGGTTCGGTAAGAACCCGACGGGTACGGGCAAAATTTTTTTAGGGGTTTGGGTACGTATGGGTACGTGTGTGTATATATATATATATATATATAATTTAATATATTATAAATCTATATATATGTATTATATATACAAAAAAATAAGAGAAATATAGATAATTGTAAAACTAAATCATTTCATAGTATGATACTTGATCATTGATCAATGCCAAATGCCAAAGATAAATATTCACGATCATTGATCATTGATTGAACAAGATTCATCATACATTTACCCTGGCAAACACATTCCCAGGTCTGAGATATTTATAAACTCATTGTATTACTTGTAACTGCTGTTCATTCTATTATCTGGTGTTATAAATCAATGTATTTGCTGCTACAAATAGACTGTGAGAAGTTGTAAAAGATTATAACCTTGTCTCAGATTGAGTACAGACTTTCTTCTATCTGCTGTTAATTTTCTGAGGATTAACTTCATACATCAGTTCTAAATAGAACACAGGAAGTTCTTGCAATAAGTCTGAATATGCTTAGTAAACTATGAAATGATCAATGCTGTTTTAGGGTTAGGAGGAAAAAAAATTTTAAAAAAAAGAGTTTTTTAATCAATTTTGCTAAGTTAGCGAATTGGAATCGGAATCAGAATCGGGTACGTGGGTACGATACGGCAAATTTTTTTGGGGGGTTGGGTACGGGTACGGTACGTCTGTACAAAAAACATATAAAAATAATAAATATATACATATTCCTTAATAATATAAAATATAATAATTGTATAATATATTAATAATATAATAATATACAAATTTAGAAATTAATAACATTTTGAAACATATAAATTAATTATAATAATTAATATATGTTACATGTATAATTATTATTTTACTAAAATTAATAAAATTATAAAACAATGAAATATAAAAGTTAATTTAAATTATATTAATTAAATTATTAATGTATTTATATTATTATTTTAGAAATTAATGAAACATTGAACAATGAAATATATAATTTAATATAAATATATTATTTCTAAATTTATAATTTACAATTTGAAATTTCGAATAGTAATAACTAATATTTAATATTTTACATTTTATCATTTATTGTTAATTTATATTTTATATATTTATATATATGATTTAAATATATTTCAAATTTGAAATATAATACAATTGAATGTATTTATTATTAATTCATTTATATATATTAATATATAATTTTTATTATAAATGTAATATTTAAATGTTTTAGTTTTAATCAATAAATTAAAATATTTAAATATTCGAACTGAAGACTAGGTTAAAAATTGCAGAAAAAAACGAATGCCTTCTCTGTCCGTCGCTACTTCTGCTCTGCCCGTCGCACTCTACCCGTCGTGCCCTAGACTCTTCATGACGCGGAATGCAGAAATATCATCGCACTGTTTTGTCTTTTTGCCTGCCCTTTCTTTCGTGCCCCTAATCGCATTGACATCGGTGGCGGAGGGAAAAAGCGATGAGGAAAATGACGCTCAGAATCGATCCAGATTTGCCGCATCATGTTTAAAAATGGCGATTCGGCTACTTAGCAATTTTGGGCTCTTTTTTTTAAACCTGGCCCATGGGTTCGTCTGGGTTGTGTGGCACTTGGCTCAGGGGACCCCGCCCGTGCGCCCTTGAACGCTGGGCGATTAAAATCTCCACACTAACCCAACGGGTTGCAACCAACCGGTTCGAGGCCTGTGGGTAGAATCCGCAACACAGCTTTTCTCCTTATGCTGTTTTTATTTGTAGAAGCAATTTATATTTTTGTAAGCACAATATCTTAGATTGTTGTTTGATTAAAATTATGATTCTCCATATATCTGCTTGCCTATGCTTCATAAACAGTTAAGATATGGGATAGGTTTTGGTGTAATTAATCTTTTTATTAGCTACAGGGACATCATCAGTTTCTCCTACAAACACCCCGTCAATTCCTACAATTGACGAGCAGGACTTTTATTCTACATTTCATAAGACACCTGAAAGGAAACATTTTTCCAAGGAAGAATGGGAAATTTTTACCAAATCTTCCACAAAAAAAGCTTTAAGAGAGTTAGTATCTACATATGAATTTACAAAGTGGGCTCGTGAAAATGCTGACAGACTAATTTTAAGTCCCGAAAAGAACAGAGAGGACTCAGATAATAGTGAAAATGACTCTGAAATTGGAGTAACCCAAGAGAATTCCAGAGGTGGCGGTGGATGGTTTGGTTGGTAGGATGATATACATAAGAGTTATTGTTTATGGCCTCAAAATTTTGAAATGAGACTGCAATTCAATTGGTGCATTCCAGAAACTTAAATTGGATTGTTTGTTTATGAGAATAATGAAACCAAAAGCAAGCATTATACAGTAGAACTGTCAATCTTCAATCTACCTTTCCATTTGACATCTGGATATTAATCTAGTTCGCTTGGGAACTGCAACAGCGTGGATCTTGTAAAATTGCCTTCATGAACAGAACAAAAGCTGTTATTTTATAAGATTAATACTGCAACCAATCAATAGATTTATAGATTTATTTGCTTGGTGACGAGGAATGGTGTATATGGATTCATATGGATTCAAACAATTTAATTTAAAACTAGCTCAAGATGGAGAATGTACAATCTTGTCAATATTTGCATCAATCTTTGTTTCTATTGAAATCTTTTGACAAGACTGAGCATTTGAAACACATTTATTTACCCGTTTGTGAGAAATGTATACTTTGCTTAGTAGGCTTCCCCTAAATTTAACTTGTGATGGAAAATTATCTGTAGTTGTAGGATTTTGATATAGTAATTGTTAATGTTCACAATTATTCTCCAATAATTCTTAAATTTCTTTAACGTTATACACAATGTTATATTAATGTTTGTGTTCACGCAAGCTAAGTGTTTGTCTTCTAGTAATGGAATAACATCTAATGCTACTGCTATATTTCCAACATTTTTTTTGATGAAGTTATAGAGTATTTCATTGCAGTACGTAGTAGGTATAAAGGTTTTTCCCTAGTATGAGGGAATATATAGGGAACTTAGAGTAATTACATTATTAGGGAAATGTATATAGGCTTATAATATATGAAATAATTATTCATGTCACAAGACATCTATCTTTCATTGTATGGTCATTTCTTGGCTTAATATCTTTTATTTGAAGCTGTAAAGAAACAAATGAAGCGATTTGAGAGTCTAGTAGGTGTGACTCAAGATCATACTTCAAAGTAGTATTCTTGTCATTATTTGGACACACAAAAGTAATTCTATCATGCATAGTGCTTTTAGTGTTGTACACAACAGACCCGACCAAGCTAAATGTTAGAAAACCTTTATAACAAAACACCCTAGGAGTTTGACACTCTCTTAGCCACCATTTGCAGTTTGTGCACCACTAAATTGACATGCCTTGGGCCTACACCTGTTAATAGGGTATCAATATATGCTAGACTTAATACCGACATCTACTCTACCTAGCATCATCCTTGTTGGTTTCACATGTTCATCATGATCCTTTCTTGGTCATCTCTATATCCATGCCATCTTATTCCCATAATAGTGCCAACAATCATCTTAAGAAAGCCCACTTTGATTTGCTTATCTTGGATCAATGCCAACTTTGTTGGCAACTTCAATTCACTATCTTCAACCCTATGTTGCATTGCACTACATTGTATCACATGGCACAACAATTTAGCACCACCATTCCAACAAGTCAACGTGAACTTAGAGAATACCTCTGTTGGTGCTTGATTCAAATGACACTACTAGTGTTAGTGTTTGCGTAGGGCTTTTGTGTATGCGAGGCTTAGTGCCAAACCATCATGCAACACGGTGATACTATAGATTTACCTCCCATGACTAGTGCCACATCAAAGGATTACCACATGCAATACATATATAAGACAAAGTGAATTGTTAGCATGAAGGCAAATTGTTATTCATCATAAAACTTGAATCCTTTGTGATCACCTCTCATGATTTAACACATGTAAATGTACTCAATACTGGAAGAAAGAATGTCTTGATCTCACATGTTCCTAGGTACCCCATATTCGTTCTAGCTAGATAAATGAATAAGATTTGTTTCTCCCTAGTCTTCGATCATAAGAATTCTCATTTTTGTCTTGTGGTTCATATTCACCTATGTTTTATATATGTTCATAAGTCAAGTGGAAGAGCAAAATTCTTCTAGTTTTTTATCTTCAAGATTGTGTGATGATTGTTCTACAAGTTTCTTATTGCACGTTTATATTGTAACTTATTAATTTACTAGACAATGAAAAATAGAAATTTCACCCCTTGTGTAATGACTCACTTGGTCATTAATTAAATCCCATCACTCAATATTTTAATATAATCAGTAATAAGGAGAATTCACAATTTTTTAATTTAGTCAACTAATTCTGCTAGATAAAAAGATAAATTGAGATATGTAAATGGGCTCTTTGTCAATACAAGATAGGCAAATGATTCTTTTTACTTATTGAGAACAAACGGGTCTTGAGTTATCTCTATTCTGGTTTGGGACTATGATGTTGGTTTTTTCCTTCTTTGTACTCTTTGCCATTGGGGCCTTTTGTTGTAAGGGTACAACACCCTACAATTGCTACTTAATATATCAAAAACAAATGGTCTTTACTTAGTTATTGAAATACAACAATTCCCAATTGGAAGTGCATCGGGGCATCTATAAATTGAGAGAATAAAAAGTTAATATGGCTTGTGTCTTATTTCAAAATCTAGCCCAAAACTTTAGGGAGAAACAAAATCTATACAATATATTTTTGTTGGTGTGAATATGATATTTTACCTAACTAGTTCACTAGTAGGTTCTATTCACATGTTCAGTTTACTTAGGTCCTAGGAATCCCTGTAGAAGTCTTAGGTGCCATATGATCTTATCTTATCTTATCATGAAATTTAATATTTGTGTCCTAGGTCATTTAATAATTATTGAGGTAGTTGTCTCATTGTACAGGATTAAGACATGTCATGATCTTGTCTAATCCTATCCCTCACCTTGTCTATTTAAGTAAAACTCTTGTACATTTGTAATATATCATATCAAGCAAGCTATTATCTTGCCATACTCTCTTGTGGAAGGTTGTTTTTTGTTTTGCAAGTGATTTTGGGGTGTTAGCTAATTTTTAGCTCCTACATGGTATTAGAGCTTTAATGTTGTAGACTCCTTAGATGTGAGCCATTTGGATTGAAGAATTCGTTGCGTGCATTTTGGGGTTTCAAAGACCTCACATTTGAATCCAAGGAATGAGAGTCAAAATTGTCTTTTTGTTTCGTCAAAATCTAACATATGGGGTTAGGTATACAAGGGTTTCAAGTACAATAAAGGTTGCTAGATCCATGAGGTAGCTAAATTTTTGGAGCACTTTGGGCCAAAACAAACCTTGTTATCGCATTCAGAAGGCTCAAAAACCTAAAGATCACTTGTCAAATCGTCAAAATTAGACACTTTGTCTTGAGGGCATCAAAAACTTTTAGTTCGTCACCATTTTCCATAAGGTTGTATCGTACACTATCATCGTTTGCGGGCGTTAGTAGTCTAGGGGTTGGGCATAATTGAAATCTTCATCAACATATTCTCTGTAGTTGTAGTGCCCATGTCACACTTGCACCAGTTTGCATACTTGTTCTGTATTTTCATTCACGTTTGTACGTTTTTTCATAGTTTATTAATTAAAAATTGTATTTTAAATTTAATCGACTATTTTGTTTTATCATCGATTGGTCATTTTGTTAACCCCCTAGTTGTGGTTTAAAACTATGCATAGTCTGGGCGATGCGACCTTTGGCTCACTACCCCCCAATTTAATATTTTTTAATATTCTCAGTAGGTGGTCATATGGGTGCTCAAGAACCGATTGCCCATAGGCCCAAATTTGGCCTCCAAATGCTCCAATTGGGAATTTTTTTCAAATGACCATAACTTTTCACCACAACATTGGATTTTCGAAAACAAGATATCATTGGAAACTTGGCTCAATGTACTTTACAATGGAGGAGGTTATTTTTCCAGTTTTTAGTGTTTGGTGCCAGTATTTGTTGTTTAAAGTCAAATCTCAAATTTTGGCTCCCAAGCTCATAATTTTTTGTTGCCACTATCTAATTTTCATAATTATTGTGGTGTTGGAAAGGTATTGAGGAACCTTATCAAGCTATCCATTCAATTTTTTCAAATTTAGCCCCAGGTATTTTTTATTCAAATTTGTGCTAATGTGCATTTTGGTTTATCTCTTCGACATGTTGTCACTTGGGAAGGTGTTGTTTTGATCTATTCACTTCATATTAGTTCTTGAACATGTCTCTATCTATTGTTGCTTTAATAAGATTCTAGGCTTGTTCCATATCGAGAGTTTCCTAGTGTTCCTTGGCATTAGGATAATTAATCTTTTTTTTTTGGTTAAAGTACAAAGCTGTCACACTTTTATAAATGAAACGACCAACACTGATCCAACTTTTAAAATTGAATCACTAAAACCTGATATATATATGTATTGAATCTTGAAATGATGTAAACTAATAAAATATTTATTTTTTAGTATATTTAATATTTGTATTTTTTTGAAAAAATTAAAAAAATAAATTTTATTATTTTTCCTTCAATTTTTTTGTGTATTTATAACTTGAAACTTTAAGGCATAGATTTTTTTTTCCAATTTTGATAAATATATATTTTTAAATAAACATTAAAATGTGTGCGTATTAAAACTTAGTTATTTCCAGTCGATGTCAACTTTTATATTAATTATTTATCTAAAATAGAAAAAAAATTATACCATCTTAATATAGATATTGTGTCTAGGGCATCATATTTTTTTCTATTTTTTTTAAGTTTTACTATTTTTTGTTGACATGGTAATCAACCTAATGTTTTGTGTTGATAACCAATATTTATTAAAAATAAAAAGGAAAATATAAATAATGATTAAACTATTAAAATATATACATTTTTGAAAACTAAATGTATAGATTTACAAAAGGATATTTTGATATTTAAAAGAAAATGATTTTTACACGAGTAAGAGTTGTTGAGACATCAAGTTTTTCAAATAATTTTATTTTCTTGGTAAATTGGACTCAAAGTGGTACTAAATATGCATTTAGCCAACAATTTTAGTTGGAAAAGTTGTGGACGTATATAACTTAGCTCGAATGAATCTTACAAGATCATATGTTTGACCAAAATTATTTTTTAGTTAAAACTACTTAAATTCACTTGTGTTGATAAGTTGACCAAAAGTGTGACAACTTTGTGTTGATACCCTTTTGTTGTTTTACTATGATTCTTGAGTTGCTCCAAAAATCTTTTTGTTGGTGTGAATATGGTATTTTACATAACTAGTTCACTAGTAGGCCCTATTCACATTTTAAGTTTACTTAGGTCCTAGGAATTCTTCTAGAAGTCTTAGGTGTCATGTGGTCTTATCTTATCATGACATTTAATACTTGTGTTCTAGGTCATTTAATAATTGTTGAGGTAGTTGTCTTATTGTACAAGTTTAAGACATGTCAAGATCTAGTCTAATACTATCCCTCAAATTGTCTATTTAAGCAGGGCTCTTGTACATTTGTAATATATCATATCAAGCAAGCTATTATCTTGTTATACTCTCTTGCAAAAGGTTATCTTTTGTTTTGCAATTATGGGGGGTGAGCTAATTTTAGCTCCAACAGTTTTGAGTATCAAATTTTAGTTTAATGTCAAGATTCAATTTGTAATTGAAGCTGGAAAATTATTAAATTGTTAGAGTCAAAATGTTTTCATTTGAATGGACATATCGACCACACATTAAACCCTAAGCTTGATAACCTCTTTCATTTACCCACATTACCTACATGTTCGTATATAGAATCAAGGTATAGAAGTATTTAGTTTTGGTCTTATTTTTTAATTTCATGTAAATTGTATAAATAGGTATGCAACCCTTTCTAGGCCACTATTTCCTTAGATAGTCTATCAATGAGTATGTTAAGGGAGATGGGGGGACCAAAAGGGGGTCTTAAGTGGCCACTTTTTCCCTTGAAATCAGGAAAGATTGATCTTGGATGAAAAATTGAAGATAATTACGCTCAAAATTTGAAGATGCGCATTAAGAACAAGAGTTGTAGCGCTTCAAATCTACTTTCTATAATATTAATTTGTTTTGAAAATAGTGGAGATTAAGGGGTTAAAAAGAGGGAGCACACAAAAGCTCTCGTTTATGTCAAAGAACGTAACATAAGTTTTGGTGTGCTCCCTCTAAAATGTTTATTTTTTCAGTATTTAAAAAATTGCTTTAGTGAGAAATTAACTAACACCATGCAATTTATGATCGATGTTTTTGCTATTTTTTTAATGAATATATGATTTTTTACTAATTTTCAAAGTGGACACACCTTGAAAAATAGAAAATTGAGCATCCTCCCCCTTCAATTTTTTTGGAAACTGTTCAAGAATCATTTTTTTTTAATGTGCAAAGAATAGAGTCTAGTTTGTAAAAATGTAATTTGTTTCAAAATTCAACAAATGGGTAAAAAATGATACCAAAAATACCATATATAGGTTTTTGACAAAAAAATGGAGACACTAGCAATAGAAATTAAAGATCAAAACTCTAAAATATTTGAAACATGAAAAAAATTATATGGTTAGAAAACTAAGAAAGAGGTCAATGTTATATTTCACTTTTTTGACCTGACATTGAAACACATTCAAACCTGATGGGGAGCACCTTTGAGATTGTGTCAATGTTTTTTGCAATTTACAAAAAACATGTTTTTGGACATTGAAATGTTAGTCCAATCCTTTGGGTTGGAAGCCCAAGGAAAATCCAACCCCAAGGGTTGGAAATTACCAAGGTAGAAAGTAATGCAAGCATGCACATTATTTTTGTACAAGTTTTTGATAACAAGAGCATGCTATACCACTAGCACATTATAATGTGCTCATGTTATTTTGAAGGAAAAATGACTCCCTCACCTTCTCTCTTTCTCATCTCTACCTCCTACCTTGTCTCTCTATCTCTCTACCTTCTTCCCCTCTCTACCTCCTACCTTCACTCTCTCTCGCCTCTCTACCTCCATTCCCCCTCTCTCTCTACCCCCTGCCCTCCCTTTCTCTCTCACCTCTCTACCTCCCTCCCTTCTTTACCTCCTATCCTCTCTCTCTCTCACCTCTTTATCTTCCTCCCCTCTTTACCTCATACCCTCCCTCTCTCTCACCTCTCTAGCTCCCTACCCCTTCTCTCTAGCTCCCTTGCCTCTCTATCACCTACCCTCTCTCTCTCTCACCTCTCTAACTCCCTCCCTCCCCTCTCTCTCACCTCTCTACCTCCCTCTCCTCTCTCACCTCTCTACCTCTCTCCCCTCTCTACCTCCTAACCCCATCTCTCTCTCCTCTCTACCGGCTCTCTCTACCTCCTACCCCCCCTCTCTCTCTTACACACACACAACTCTACATCCTCCCCTATCTACCTCCCACTCTTTCTCTCCTCTCTACCTCCATCCCCTCTCTACCTCCTACCCTCTCTTACCTCTCTACCCCCCATCTTTCTCACCTCTATTTCCCTCCTCTCTCTACCTCCTACCCTCTCTCTAACTTCTCTACCTCCCTCCCCCCTCTCTCTACCCCCTCCCCTCTCTACCTCCCACCCTCTCTCAACTCTCTACCTCCCTCCCCTTTCTACCACCTACCCTCTCTCACCTATATACATCCCTCCCATCTCTACCTCCTACCATCTCTCTCCCTCTCACCTCTCTACCTCCCTCCCCTCTACCTCCTACTCTCCCCCCCTCTCTCTCCCTCTCCCTCTCTCTCTCCCTCTCTCCCTATTTATCATATAGAGTTTAGAGTTTAGGGCTTAATATTAAAGGTTTAGGGTTTATGATGAAGGGTTCGATCTTTGAGGGTTTAGGGATTAAATTTAATTTTTAAGGTCTTAGTGTGAAATATTATTAATGTTAGGTTTTAGGGTTTAAGGTTTAGTGTTTAGGTTTTAGGGCCTAGGGTTTAGGGTTTATAGTTTAGGGTATTTGGTTTAGAGTTTATGATGGAGGGTCGAACATTAAGGGTTTAGGGATTAAATTAAACTTTAAAGGTTTTAGTGTTAAAGATTATTAATGTTAGCTTCTAGGGTTTAGGGTTTAGAGTTTAGAGACCACAATTTAGGGTATTCAAATTATGGCTTAGGGTTTGTGATGGAGAGTTGCACATTGAGGGTTTAGGGATTACATTTAACTTTAAAGGTTTTGGTGTTAAAAATCATTAATGTTAGGTTTTAAGGTTTAGGGTTTATGGTTTAGGGCCTAGGGGTTAAGGTTTAGAGCCTACAATTTAGGGTATTTGGATTAGAGCACAATTTTCATTTCATGCATCATGGGGCCAAACAAATAGTGCAACACATCTAGATGAGAAGGTGAATAGTAGGAAATGTCATGTTTAGCACCCTAGCTATCCCGATTGTTTCGGCCTACACTATTTCAACACAATCTCTTCAAAACCCTATGTGCAAAAAACTTTTGAACTAGGATAGGTTGTTTCTTGGAATCCATGGCAGCTAAAAACATTCCATTTGAACCTATAGGTGCATGTAGGGTCCCTCCACAATAACCTTTCTCAATTTTTTAATTCTCCAATCCATTCGACCATGGTAACAATGTTTCAAATATTGCAAAAAAGTTAGTTGTATTTAGCGAAAATTTGTAGGAAGCATAATACTCATTTTGTGTATCATGGGGCTAAATACACAACACCAACATGTCCAAGTGTATAGGTGAATGCTAGCCAAGGTCTTGTTTTGCACCCCAACTATTTTGATCATTATGGGCTAACACTATTCCTACATAATTTCTTAAGAGCTCTAAGTGTGCAAAATTGTTGAACTATGATGAGCTATTTATCAGGATTTGTGGCACCTACAATCGTTCTATATGAATTTATAGGTGCATGTAGGGTCCCTCCACAATAATCTCTCTATTTTTAAAAATTTCAAGCTATTTGATCATGGTGAAAATGTTTTAGAAGTTACAAAAAATGTCAGTTGCATTCAAAAAAAACTTGTAGGCAAGAATAATTGGTGTTCTGTACATCGTGGGGCCAAACAAATAGTTCCAACACATTTGAGTGCACAAGTAAATGCTAGGTAGCACCCAACTATCTTGATCATTCCAAGTTACACTATTCCAACATAATCGCTTAAGAGTGTTAAGTGCGAAAAACTACTAAGCTATGATGATTTGTTTCTTGGAATTTGTGGCACTTACAAATGTTCCATATGAACCTATTGTGCACATAGGGTCTCTCCACAATAACATGTCTCTATTTTTAAATCTCCAAGCCCTCTGACCATGGCAACAATGTTTGAGAAGTTGAAAAAAATATAAGTTGAGCTCATTGAAAAGTTGTAGGCAAACATAATTTTTGTTTCATTCATCATAGGGCCAAAAATACAATGCCAACACGTCTGGGTACACAAGTGAATGCTAGGAAATGTTCTGTTTCACACCGTAGTTGTCTCGATTATTTCAGGCTACACTATTTTGACACAATCTCTTAAGAGCCCTAAGTGTGAAAAAATTATCAAACTATGACATACTGTTTCTCAGAATCCGTGGCATCTAAAAATGTTTTGTCTAAACTTGTAGGTTTATATAGGGTATCTCCACAATAACCTCTCAGTTTTTAAATCTCCAAGCTATTTGATCATGGCGATAATGTTTCAAAAGTTTAAAAAAGCACCAGTTGTTTTCAATAAAAGTTTCAAGCATGCATAATTTTTGTTTGGTGCATTGTGGGGCTAAAACAATTGCACAAACATGTTGGAGTGGGTGGGTGAACACTAGGGGATGCCTTGTTTCACACCCCTTCTATCCCATTCATTTTGGGCTGCACTATTATGACTGTCACAATGTGATAATGGATTGTTATGTGGATTAGGTCAAATGTAAACTCTTGAAACTATCAAATTTATGGGTGTCCAAATAGGAAAAAGGAAAAGGTAAACCTAGATATAATTTGATGGGTGTCTAAATAGGAAAAATCAAAAGGAAAATAAGACAAAAAAGGAAAACCTAGATAGTAAAGTGGCATATCCTTGTACCTAGATCTATTATACAAGATAATAAGAATATGGAGAAATAATAGACAAATCCAATTTCATTAATTGAATGAATGATTAATTACAATGAGTGCATCAATTACATAGCAAAAATTAGCCCATTCTTATCTAGAGTAAAGGTGAAGCTATTCAATGCATGAAGAATGGAAGTTAACTAAATTTAATTTAGCATGATAGGTGGAACCTAACTATTGTTGAACTAGAATATTAGGTGGTAGTTAACTAAATCTTATTTAACATGATAGGTGAAAGATAAATAAAACAAAATTAAGATAATATATAGGATATAACTTAAACTAAACTATTTGAGTGTCAATCAAGTGTATAAGACATATGCATATGTTTGAATGACACAACTACCTAAGTGTGCTTAAGAAAATAGAGTGGTTAAATAAATGTAAATAAGAATATTACTAGCCTAGTGAAATGACATGAACACCTAGCCTAGTGTGAACAATCTAGCATTCTTAGATGCAACATTCTCCATATTCTATTATCATGTATCACCTAGAGTGATGTTTTCTCATTCTTCATTGCTTTGTCTTTCTAGTGGTCATTCCTGATGACTCATCTATGTGCATAGTGATATTGATTACTCTTTATGTTCCTCCCTCATTTCTTGATGTCCACAATATCTTCAATGATTAGCCTAAGCCATTTATTTCACATGTCACATAACCTATAATAGGTTTTTCTTTTCTTATGAATTTATTCTTTGTCTTCTTATGTTGCATGTCATACTCAATTGACTTAATCTTAAACCATTGTAGTTGTTGTGACATCTAATTTACAATATTATTAATAAATTGGGCATTACTTGTGAGAGATATGCCAAGGAAAATATTGATATCATACTTATAAGATGTCCCCACTTCTTGATTCCATTTCTAACTTGATTTGATCTAGACTACAAAAAAAGTGACTGACCAAGACCTAAAATATGATAAGACTCACTAGACAATACTAAAAAATAAAATAATTGAGAATTTATTCAATTACTCAAATCAAAATATCTCTATTTTACTTTTGTAATTATTGAGTTTTTGAATTAATCATTTATAGTAAATATGGATAACATTGGCAAAACATTTTTTTTAACCAAAAATCCATATAGGCATACAATGTTATATGTCAGTCAAAGTACAATATGTGTACAAGCAAGCCTTATAGGCTTACAAGAAAGTGATATAGGTGTATAATTTCACATATTTGTAATACAAAATATATTTACAAAAATTCCATATAGGCATACAACAAAAGACTCTAATGTAGATACTTCTCTCTAGGGGAAGGAAATAGATTATAGACCACCTTTGAATGTCGAGTGGATGAAGATGCATGCAATGATGGTTTCTTTTGAATCTATTGATTCAACCTCCTCTCCAAACTTTTCTAGACCTCCACCTAATACGATACAAAGTATACGCATTAATATATAAAAAAATGAATTATAAAATGACATAACAAAATAATCACTTACCAAATACTCATAATCACTTAAAGAATCAATTTTGTCCTCTCTTCATTAGTAACAAGGGCATGTTCATGATTTTAAGTTGCAAATCTTGTGGAAAGCACTAAGATACAAATTAAACTACAAATAAGTATTATTCACATTTTTGCTAGTAGATAGATAAAACAACAAATATAACATAATATTTACTAGTCCAACCTCATACCTCTATCAAAGGAATCAAAGATGATATTGTTGCATCAAAGCCACACTCCATTGTGGTATGAATAGTAAGAGTATCAACTAATTATGTCAATATCTAAAAATGAAACAACATTAAGAAGTTATATGGAGACAACTCATACCCTTGCCATCATTAATGGAGGATCAATCATGTAGGAGGATAGTGCCATACACGAGGGGAATTTTATCATATAGAGCATTTAAAGCAAAAAAAATGGCACAATGAGAAAGGATAGGTAGGTGAGTTCAAACATAGATAATTAGGTGGCATCTAAGTAGAAAGTTAAATGGGTAAAGAAGTGAAAGTTTGATATAAAAGGAACATAAGGAATTTGTGAAATTGTAGGTAGGGAAATTAAGTTGGTGTAAAGGAGATTGAAGGTGTGAGAGAGAAGGTTGCAAGGGAGAGAGAAGCATAGGAAAATATAGGATAGATTTGACTCGATATAGAAGAAGACCATCAACTTGGAGTGATAAAACTATTGAACACACAAATATACTAAGAGGGGGGTTGAATTAATATATCATTAAATTTTAAATTTAATCTTGATATACCAATAATCATCAAAGCATCATTAAGAACATTAGAAGCATAAATGAAAGAAATTACACAAAATAACACTAGATTTACGTGGAAACCCTAGAGGGAAAAACCATGGTGAGAAAATTTGCTTGGATCTATTGCCCAAATCTAGCCTCAAAAGAATAAAGAGATCTTGCAATGATTTTATAGGCACCAACCCAATGGAGACACCAATCCCTAAAACAATTTTATAGGAACCAACCTAAAGGAGACAATAATCCCTCAATCTAAGCATGAAATCAGAGAAAAGGAGGCACCAACCTCACATAAGACAAGAGGAACCAACCTTAAGATACATTGAAATGATTATAATGAAGCTTACAAATAAATCTTTATAAAAAATGCTCAAATAATGAATTTGCACATTTTTGCTCAATCATTTAGACTGCTATGAATACACTCTGCTTTCCTTCACCTAAGTTGACTTTGTTCTAAAAGGTAAAACATGAAATCTCAGATATTTCACACACCTATGTACAATTGCAATTATGTATAGTTCAACACCACATCAAAATTTTGAAAACCACTTGCTTAAATACTGATAAGAAATGATGGATAACATTGTTGTGTCAACCTATATCAATTCATAGAATTTTTGGTGAGGGACTAGTCATCCTATGAAAATTATTCCATATTGCTACCATACTGGCTTGAGAAAAACACATTTCAAACCAAGGACTAGCCATTTAACAAGTTTAATTCTAGAGCACCAATCTTCCTATTTCATGGGAAAATCAAACAGTGTATTTTCAAAACTAAATATGCCTACCCTTAAAATATTCTTCAACTAATAGGAATGAAAATACCACCATTGAAAAGTATTAGACATGTATCATCATCTTGTAGTTCTACAAGAGCTCTATCCTCACCACAGACGTGTAATAGTCATCAGATCATCATTCAAAAGTCATTGGCACTGGAAACACAAAACACAGTAAACTTGACATGGTTCAAATAGGCTCAAAATGACATATGTCCCTTCTAAATAGCTCTCTTTTGGGCCTACCATTACACGTGTCACCTTTTTGCACACTCACAGAGCAACCATAGCTTAACAAATTATTGAGTGTGATTTAGTGAAAACCTTAGGACCCCTCTAGCTCAAACCTCCTGATTGCACATGTCAAAAAATTTCACTGTAACAAAGCAAATGTAACTTATTAAAAACCTTGCACAAACATGTGAGAATAACCTTTGAATTGACCAGGAAAAGCAGTACGTTGGATCAGTAATAGAAAAATATTGAAGTAAGTTATAAATTTAGCAACTTGGAATCATTAGTAGCAATTCAATGACGAAATAGAACATATAGTGTTGGATCAAGAAAAACACTTCAAGTTAGGGTTTGATGGAATTAAGTCTAAAATAATACAAAGATCACAAACCCTAGTAGATACAATCTAGTATAAACCAATAGTGCCATCGACGATAAAAATAATATCACCCATCAAAGACAACTTTTTCGACAATCTCAATCTCTTGACCTCAATCCTTGGCATCAATGTAGAAACCTTGACATCAATTACAACAAGCATATTTCCAACAAAAACAAGAAGAGTGCAAGGTAAAAGACAAATAATATAGAGGAGTCATGAGTGTTTAGTGTGTGGATAGTTTAGAGAGAAGTTATGATTTAGATAAAAATGAAAATGAGTGTGCAGACCATGAAGAGGTTAAGAAATCGATGGGATTGAAAAAAAGTATACATGATATAAAGAGAAAAGGTGCCAATGATGAAGATAGGAAATAATCAATCTAGAGTGATAGTCCTTGAGGGTGTATGATTTCATAGGTTTTTAGTTTGTTGCAAGGAAATCTATAGGAAAAAAGGTAACCGTAATTGGCTTCTACAATATTGTGTGTGGGTCCTCAAGCACCGCAAACAGGGTGACACCATTAAATTGGCATAAAGGTACCCACAACCACCATTAAAACGGTGCACCAAATTGAGTTATAAGTTTGGGAGTTATTTAGAGTGAATGTATTTGTATACACATATTTTAGATGCTACCAATAAGAAGAGTGATAGAAGTTTTAATAGTAGGCCTTCTGGAGAAGTTTAGGGTAGTGTTGAAGACCTTACGATAGAAAAAAAAAAATTATATGAATTAGAGAATGGCCAAAGGAGAGGCCTTGAGCATGCCCCAATTCTCTTAATAATTGAGAAAAAGAGGAAGAGTACACAATAGAAGAGTAGGGAGAAGATTACCTTGAGAGGAAATAAGTGGTTAGAGGTATCATGTGAGAATCCAATAGTTGAAGAAATAGAAAATGTGAAACCCATAGAACACATCATGGATAGTATATTAGATGAGAGAAGGGTTCTTACATATGGTCATGGAAAAGGAGGAGGAAGCAACCCATGGGTTATAAGAGGTTGATAAGAGAACCATGGTGGAGTTGAAAAATGAGGGAAAAAATAAGGCCCTTGTTTTTTAAGACATTTGTGTTTGTAAATCTACAACACAACAATGAGAGAGAAGGATAAATTCTCATAATGGAGGATGAGGATATAAGGGAAAAATTCTAAAGAATAAGGCATGGAGAAGTAGGTGTGCTCACTCAAGGTCAAAGAGATGCTCCAAAAGAAAGAGTGGATCAATGCATCTATGGAAAAGTATGTGGAAGAGGTAGTAATAGAGAAGATACTATAGGTTGTTGGTGAAAAGCAAGGAATATTTCCACTTGAGGAGAAAGGTTAGTAAAGGTATGTGAGAATTCCCAAGGAGCAATAAATAGGTGTAACTAAGGTGGTAAAATTGTGTGCAACAAAGGAGAATTTTGAGAATGCTACATTGAAGATGTTACAATTAGGTTGAATAAAGGATGAATATAGACATAAAGCTACAAGTGGATCTAGACTAGTTTTAGAGATTCTACTATTGGGAGTAGAAAAACATAGTGAATAAATGATATCAATGGATGTAGTGGAAGGGAATAGCTAGAGAATCACATAAGAGATGTTGCAAGTACATGAAACAAAACTATTGCAAGTTTATAAAATGATAAAGAGAGTAGGGAATTGTAAGTGAGATGACACAAGTAGGGGTAGTGAGCAAAAAGGATCCTCTAGGCTGCATAAAGGAAAATCAAGAGAAGATGCAAACTATTAAATTAACAAAATCTACCTAAGATTATTTTACAAAACTCAAATGATTAAAAATAGACACGCTTACCTAAGTGAAAGATGGATGAGGAACTTAAATGGTATGTGTTGATGTTGAAGGCCCAACATTAACCTATTCAACATCCAATTTGAGTTATACTATTATCATTCGTATAAGGTTAAACTATTTACATTTACTATACTCAATATTTGTATTAGTTGCATAACTATGTAATCGAAGTTGATGTAATCGATAGGTCGAGGGTCACCAAATGTAGGGAAAACACTCTAACCCTAAAATTTTATTATAATTGATCTAGTAATTTAGTTAATATTACATTTTAAAATTAAATTTAAGCTTGTTGAAATTTACTTGACTATTAATGGCATATTTTTATTCAACATATCATTTGTCATTACCATATGATCTGCTATAGATGCATCTTGGCCATGTGAATCCTCATCATCCTCATACCCATAAACACAAAGATACCCACAATTTTGACATAATTGAGGTAGACATCAAGCCCTAGAAGACTCACCAACATCATCTTGTGTTAGAGGCCTATTGTGTTGTATACGAGTATGAGCTAGCAAGCTAATGGACTCTAGTGTCTCCACCTCAACACCCTCCTTCACAACAGAAGGGATAGTGACATGCTTGGAGCCTAAGTTCTTGGTTTTAAGAATATTTTACCCCCACTATGTCTTATACGAAGCCCCCACATCTACCTTGGAACTCTCACATGCCAAAGTAATTAGGGATCTCATTGAGGACAAACTCGCAATAGAGTTTCCTCAAAAAATATTGTGGGACCTCATTGTTATTGCAAGAAGGATGGTAAAAAAACTTCCACCACCTATCCCAAAAACTATTCCTTATCCCTCGATGGTGGCATCAATGGATAAGGAACTTCCTGCAAGTATTGTGTATAGGTTAATTGGTTTGTGCATTAATGAATAGTACACAAGTCATATTTTATTATCTTTTGTTTAATTTTCTCATAAGATAGTTTGTATACAGACAACTTTTTTAGTTCTTCCCTCTTGTTGGACCAACTACAAATTTTCCTACTCATTGATACTACGTGAAATACAATGGATTATAGTGATTCAGCGAGGGTGGACCTATGGGATCTTTTTGTTGTCAAATCTTTTAACCTTGCAATTATTGCCTGAAGTTCTCTTTTATTTTTTTCTAGTTGATCTAATATGTTATTTTACTTTCTTAGAGGATTTTGAGGCATTGAAGGATGGATTTGTTGTGTCTTTTCTTTAGAAGGGTTCTGATGAGGAGGTGAATCAAGGTTTTGATCATTTGGGGGTACATTCTCAACTCATAAAAAATAAACAAATTCCACTCAAAAACTGATTGAATCTATCCATTTAATATAAAATTTACACTAAAAAACTAGAAACACTTACCTCTTCAACCTTGGAAATGTCATGGAGGTATTTTAACGATAATTTGGCCAATGAATGGTGAAGAATAGGATCTCCAAGAATGTGAGCATGCTTGAGGATACTTGCAAGCCATGGGTTTGCAGGGAGAAAGGGATTGGAATGAAAATTTTAAATTGTTTTTATTTTTATGGTCAATATACCATAATGTGAGTGTGTTATAACATGCTCATGTTATGGCTTAAATTGATCAAGATTGAGGCTTGATCAATCTAAACCTAAACAAGCTCACATTACTGTCACTAGGGGCTGAAAATTGGGTTGTCCACTTTTTGGTCCCCCCATCTTTGTGCAATTACCCCAATAGCTACCTACCAAGTAGAGAAATGTCTCTAAGATGGATTTAAATTCTTACCAATGTTGTGAATAAACATGAGGTGCAAGATCAAACAATGGAAAAAAATGCCTTCCATGCAAAGAGTTACAAATAATGATTTGCTATATCCTCAACAATAAATTACTTATAGAATGAACCTCAAAAGAATCTTCAAGGAGATCATGAGATAATACAATGAGGGTGAGTGCTTTATAGGAGAAATCCTAAATGATAAAGGTATTATATCATGACAAGTGTTAATATCCCATGTGATGAGACATAATGATCTAATAACATTTCACTCTAGTTAATAAAAAATACACTCCAAAGTTTATTTTAAGTGCATGAGAATAAATTAGCCTAATAATTAATTAAAGATTAATAAATTATTAGCTAATACATGATTACTGTAACACCACCCCTAAGATGAACTTAGGGAGTAGTTGAGAGTTCCCTAAAAATCCAATGCATAGAAAAAAAAAGAATGAATGATAGTTCTTAAAAAAAAGGCCTGATGAGGTACCCATGTACAAACAATATAATATATCACAATTGGAGAAAAAAATTCATTGGAAAAAATCTCTAAAAGAGAGAAAGGTGAATGAAGGACTAAAAATCCTCCAAAGCAATGTCCCATAAAGAATAGGAACATGAAAAATATTGCACAAGCATGAAGAAGTTGTAGACTACTATCAAATGATGACTATTATATTACTAAAATGAAGAACCTCCTCTAAGATAGATGTTGATCAAGATCAAGAAGACAAGATTCTACATGAGTTCCCCAATGACACTACTTGAATCAAATGACAAACAAAGGAAAACATCTATAACTCAAAGATACAAATGACATATATGAATCTATATGAGAAACTCCAAAGAAACTAGTCAACATACAAGATGCAAATTGAAAATACAAGTACTTGTAGTCTAGAGAACACTAATCAAGTGAAAATAGGTCACCTCTAGAAATAGGAATGCAAGAGTGTCCATATGGTAAATTATCTATCTCACTGAAATGCATGGGTAACCATCCATTGTATCTACCTAATACATAGGACAAGAACTAGATACATAGATCACTCCAAAATGAAACCAAGGAAGCATTAGTATGAATAGTAGGAACCTCCCCATAATATGAAAAGAGAGATCCAAGATAGGGGTATGTGTAGGATCATCATGGAAAAAATAGGCCCTTAAGTGGCACAAAATTTAGAAAAATCAAAGTTAGGCAACTTGACATAAACATTTGAATAAGTTATCTATATTATTTCAAAAATATGTAAGAATAGAATTTGTAGCAAATTGAATGTAGTTTCTAAACTACTAGGTTTATTTAAAAAAAATCTATTTAGTGAAAATTTGAAATTTTAATGCAGTAGTACTTAAATTTAAGGGAAAAAATAAGGTGTTTGTCTAACCACCCTAACCACAATAAAATGATAATATATTTTAATAAGATTTTAGATATAAGTAGAGGACTCATGTCCCGATGTGATGCATATTTTTTTGTAATTTTTTTCCAAGTAAATAATTAATTATGAATTTTTTATTACAACTTTTAAAAAATATAAAAACTCGTATGTCTGACCACCTTAACTTGGTCAAAACTTCATGAAATTCATTTTTTTAAAAATCTTATAGTATGCGAAGCATAGTATGTGACACATGTTTCAGATTCAAAAAATGTGATACCGTTTGAAAGCTATAGATGTTTTTCAATCAGCCTATCAATTAGGACTTTAGTCGTAATTCAAATAGAAAACGAATAATAATTATTTATTAAATTCAAAGTAAAGCATAATTATATTGGTGGAAAGTTGAGAATCTCTTTTAAAATCTCTTTTCATTTCATCAATTTTGGGTAAAAAAAAGTCGTCAGCGACATACCCTACACATACCCATCATATCGCCACTTTTTGGCCCATCATGATCCTGCACATACCCATAGGTCTAATGAAATTGTGTGTCACCAAGAAGTGAATGCAAGAGAATGAAGTACATCTAAACGTGCAATTGAAAGTACCTACAAATAAAAAGGGTGTGCAAAAAAAGGCACACATATGAGGCAATAATCATTGGGATTCAATGTTGTCATGGAAGGAACACTCACTTGATAAGGTGTGATAGAAAAAAAGGCACTCACAACCTACCCATGACACTTTATATCATAGTAGGAGTACAAAAGGCACAACACGATTTGCAAAATCCCAAAAATGATACATCATAGTGGCACTTTATCTCATTGCATATATAAAAAATAAATTGCATGCAAAAGAAGCTCAAAATACTCAAATAGGATAAAATTTTAGAAATACATATAGAACAACCAAAAACAAGTCATCCCACACAAACAATTTTTTTCTAGGAGCTAAAATGTTCAAGTAATTCACCAAAATGTAAAAACACAAAAAATAAAAATAAAATATACCTAGAGAAAAATATAGAAAATTTCATGGATGGCTATGGAGAGCTCTGAAAGATTGACCCAATGTTGCTGAAATCATAAAATATGGAGAACTGGGTTAAAATTTGTGAGCTTGGGAGTGAAAACAAAAAATATAACTTTGATAGATGATAACATGTACCAATAGCAAAATTTGAGAAAAAAACTACCACAATTGGATAGTTCTCAAAACTAGCTTTCTGATGATATCTCATTTTCCCAATTTTGATAATCGAGCAAAAAAAAATTGCAATTCTTCCCAATCTTGCTAAAATTGCAAAAATAAAAATTAGCCAACCAGGGGTTGGGTGTTGGTCACCCATATGACCCTAGGGTAGCTAATTTCTTTTATTATTTTGAAAAAAAAACAAAAGAAAAGCAATGAAGTTCTTGTAACCCTAGTTGAGAAAAAAACTCAAAAATTGAGAAGGGGTTCACTGAATCCACGCTTTGATACCATGTTAAAATTGTGAATGAACATGAGACACAAGATCAAACAATGAATAAAAAACACTTTCCATGCAAAGAGAGTTGCAAATAATGATTTGTTATATCCTCAACTAGAAAGTACTTACAAAATGAACTTCAAAAGAATTTTCAAGGAGATCATGATATAATAAAATGAGGGTGAGTGCTTCATAAGAGCAATTGTAAATGATAAATGGATTAGATCATGACAAGTATCAACATCTTATGTGATGAAAAAAAAGATCTAATAAAATATCTCTAGTTAATAAAAAAACATTCCTAAATTTAGCTTAAGTGCATGAGAATAAATTATTCTAATAATAAATTAATTTTTTTAATGTGTGATTCCTCATATAATTGCTTTATAAAAGAGATCTTGATTAGTTTTGTAAAACTGGATAAGATGAAGTTAACATTTTGCTAACAAATTGTTAGCTTCCTCAATCAATTGGATTTCAATATAACATAATTCTTAAAAGGATAAATATATTTTTCTAATTTGTGACAAGAAATTTAATGATTATAATTAACACACAAGACATGGTTGCTATAGGATTAGTTTTTAGGAGTTTCTATAAGGACTACTTGAATTCAATTTAATATAATTTCAACACAAAACTGTTATTGATTTGACTCTATAAAGGCAACATAAAACATTATAGTCAAACTTGATGTAAAGGTGACAAGATATATGGTATTATAAAATTATGAGTGATAATAAATTTAATAAAAAAATGATAGTAATTGAACAAGTGTTACTATAGTAATAGACATTTCCCATGAAAAGAAAATTCTGCTAAGTAAAATATAAATTTTATTATTTCAAATAGGGGCATGTCTCCATTATTGTCTTTATTTCATATTGTGTCTTACATTTTACATGCAATAATCTATCCAAGGAACTATCTAAATTTCCCAAGACACTCTACAAATGTGATTTCATTTAAGAAATTAGAGATATGGTCATCCTTCTAAGCAAAGTCTTTGGACTACCACACTCTCCTATAATTGAGGACTAGATGTACCTATGCATTGATACCATCCAATTAGGTCAATAAATTCTACATTGGTCCCAATTTATAAGAAACAACTTATATAAACAAATAACAAATTTTGAGGAACAATGATTGTATATTACATCCTAACTTGTGTATGCATTGGCTTCTAGAGGAACATTAAATTGGATTGGAGAAAGTAGTTCGTGGGACTAAACCTAGACACAAATGGTATATGACCATTATGTTGAAAAGTGCAAGACAACTGAGAGGGGGGGTGAATCAGTTGTCACCAAAATCAATCTCAAATCTCAAAAACTTATCAACTTCACAACTACTTTAATTCTATTATTAAGTATGAACATGAAATGTAGATAACAGAGAGCAATACCAACACAAGATACACTAGATTTACGTGGAAAATCCGATAAGGGAAAAACCATAGTGAGGAATAACTCACAATATAAATTAATTCCAAAACTGAATACAAAGAGGTTCACTGCCAAGGGATCATTGCCAGGATACAAGGCTCATTGCCTACAAAAAGGACTCACTGTCCAACAAGGAGGATCATTGCCTATAGATACAAAAGATAACATAAAAGATCTACCACTACAAGTAACACACATCTGTAGCCTGATCAGAAGAATTGTAGACATTGTCAGCTCACTGCTTTCAGGAATCTAACACATTAAAGTATTGTTGCCTCATTTTACTTTCATACACTCTTGCTTCTCAAACTCGTGGAATTCTTGATCAATTTCAATTCATAACATCTTGACTTGCATTTATACCAACATCAACCTTAGAAACTTTCTCCAAGGTCGGCTACACACGCTTCAATTTACAAATTCAAATTAGGTTGGCAACTCAACATTCTCACAGTGGAAAGGAATGCGAGTGGACCAAATAAACACTTAAACAAGACCCAAAAGAATGTCTCAGATCAATCACATGCTTCCTTAATTGATACTTAATCTTTCGTATGAAGTGTAAACACCAGGTTGGCCAAACCTGATGAAAACACCAATGAACTTTTAAGTACTATATGCTTCCGCAACAAGAAGATAACACGCGGGGGTAAAAGCACAAACCTATGTCACACTTTATAAAGGAATCGACCAACAACAAAAAAAATTCTGAACTTTGACCACATAAAAGTGGTCTTTATGTTTTGAATTTTGAAATGGCGTAAACTAATGAAATGTAGAACTTTTGGTGAAGTTTATTGTTGTAATTTTAAAAAACATTTAAAAAATTGTTTTCATTATGTTTTTATCAATTTAAGGTCAAATTTTGGAATGCTGAAAATTTCAGAAAAGAGTAACTTCACGGGCCGTCAAGAAACAAATTGAAAAAAACTTCATTTCCCCCTAATTTTTTTTCTCCAAATAGGTAACTTCAATATCTTGTGCTTGGAAAAAAATAATCAAATTTTGATGTATATTTTTCTTGTAATAACGTTTTAAAGTCAAACATGTAAGAATTTGACATTTTTCACGGGCCGTCAACTATTTTCAAAATTTCAAATCATTTTCAAAAAAAAATTATACCCTTTTGAAGAAGACTCTCTCCTCTTGTGCCCCATATAAGATTTAAATTTTTTTAATAAGTTTTACTATCTTTTTTTTTATTTCTAATCAACCTCTTTTTTCATTTTAAAACCTACTTGCATTATTTTAAAAATAAAATATATTAAAACTAATCAAAATATTAAAAAAATTATATATTTGGATTCTCCACTCTGAGCTCTACATTTTTTTTTTTTTTCTTCAGAAAAATCATTCTGACTAAAGAAATACCTAGCTAAAGTCGAAAGTTTCAAATTTTTTTGAAAAAAGCTGAGTTGGCTGCCAACTAGGATGCCACATAGACAATTTCGGTAGAAATAGTTTCTATAGAAAGGGTTTCGGCCGAAACCCTTTTTATTAAAACCTCGTACATTAAAAAATGCAATTTCAAAGCCAATTTCAAAGCGGGAAACGAAAAAAATTAATTTTTTGGGATTCGGGCAAAACTTATGTGCCATGTAAGAGGCCATGTGGTTTTGTTCGAAACCTAGTCGAGCGAAACCTTCCCAGCCGAAAATATTTCGCTCGAAACTATTTATTTGGCTGAAACTATGACACAACTTTGTGCTTTTACCCGTAGACGACACAACATGCTTCGCCAATCAATAAAACACATCTTAGATGCCTTCAGATTCATCCATAGTAAATGCAACAACCTTCATGCATAAAACACTCATCATCAGTCCATCCAGATTGTACAAACACACACAACTCTGAAACTGGTCTACCGGATCATCAAACCACAAACACCTTTGCTAGGACACAGACAACACCTTTACAAGCCATCTTGCAAATTCACAAGACTTGAAACAACCAATAGAGGACTGCGAAGCATAAACATTTCTCCCAGTCATAGACAAACAACTATACCAAACTAGTTCAAACACCATTGAACACAACTTTCACTCTTCATCAAACCAGAAGCTACAATCTAGAATATATCATCAATAGATTCCCATAAACAACACTTCAGATCCAAACAAGCATAGGATCAACACAGAAGAAATGTGAAGCACATACCAGAGCACATTTTGAACACACACAACTCTGTCTTCACTATTTCTCTAGCAACTCATCATATCGGCACACCTGCAACACCATAAAGATAGCTCCATTTACTCACAATATCTCAACTATACATGCACAACTTGCAACATCCTATACCGTGTTGACATCAATGACAACACAACCAAACTTACTCATACTTGCAATAGTCTCCCCCTTTGTCATTGATGGCAACACATGATGTGAAAAACCATCAAAGACAGCATCCATTCCATTCCTCCACACTCCTTTATTTTTTAGATTAGACAACCTACACAACATTCCTGCACTCTCAATACTCTCTCTTTTTCGGCTTTTTTTTTCTCTCTCCCTTTTACTATTTTTCACATGACTCTCTCTCCCCCTTTGACATCAATGGAAAATACCAAAAATTCTAATCACTCTCCCTAAGGAGTGCACCACACAACTCATACTACAACAATGAAACTTCCTACTCCCCCTGCAGAGTAGACCCATTCATCAGTCCAGACAAATGAAGAATCTGTAGATTCACTAGACTGATGCAAGTCCATGTGCACCTAGTTCAAAGGAGGTCCAATGACCCCCAACTTCTCCCTGAGATACTCAAAAGTATCCTTCAGAAGATCCTTAGTAAATATATCTGCAATTTGATCCTTTGTAGACACATACTCTAGCCTGAATTCATTCTCCAATACCTTTTCTCTCAAGAAATGATAACTAATAGATATATGCTTTTTCCTCAAGAATGCATTACCAGATTCTTTGAAATGTTTATAGCACTTGTACTATCACAGAAGATAGGGATAGCATTATCACATATCACACCTATATCCTTCAATGTTTGCTTCATCTAGAAAATCTATGTGTAACAATGTACTCAACTTTTGCAATGGATAAAGAAACCAAATCCTATTTCTTGCTTAGCCATGAAACCAATCTTCCTCCAAGAAAGAATGCACCACCACTTGTACTCTTCTGGTCATCTACTCAACCAACCCAATTTGCAGAAGCACTCAAAGTGAAATCAATATACTTAGGATACCACAAGCCATAATTCAGAGTGCCCTTAAGATATCTGAATATTCTCTTCGCAGCTGTAACATGTGCTTATTTTGGTTTCTTTTGCATATTCAAGCTATCTACTCATTCTCTACAACATATCCTCGTGCCAACATCTGACACACCATATATCTAGGGGGTTCGAACAATTTTTTGTTAATGCTCCCCATAAGACCATGCTAGGTCTAATTCCTAGAGGAAATTCTGACTTTAATGTTGATTGGGACTCATACGCCAAACTGGGCGAATCAGTCCCATATCTGGATTTCTGTGCAAAAACAGGGATCTAGCAAATGGATATCCGAATCTATAAAAACCTAAATTTTAACCTAAACTGGGACTCATACGCCAGAACTAGCAAATCAGTCTAGTTAGGGTTTTTTGAAGCTTCAAAGTCTTAATCAGGTCTTCAAGGTCTGGTCTATGCTTCCCAATTGATTTCCAGATTTGAAACCCCGATTAGGAACATGTAGAAGTCTTCCAAGTATCTCTAATGCAAGATGACAACTTTGAAAACTTTAGGCACTTTGACAACTTTCTCCAAACTTGTTCTTTAATGTTTCTTCAACCTAAATCTACAAATCACAAACTAAAGAGAGGGAATTTTTTTTTTGTTAGTGGATAGGGGTTTGCTTTTGTCAAACCCCATTTTGGTAATCAAAACTTGAAATGCAATGAAATAGGAATAGAGAATGATGAATGAACAAAATAAGATGTTACAACTGACCAAACCCTAACAATGAAGTGTTGCAAACATGTATGAAATGGCTCCAATGGATGTAGATCTTGACTCTTGCTTGAATGTGATAGATCTTGAATGAAATGCTAGCTTGAATCATAAAACCCTACATCACAATTGTTAGCTCAAAACAAACATGATGCATGAAGACTTTGACATGATGCTTGATGCTTGAATAATGCTCTAAAATGCTTGATAATCTGCTCTTGAAGACTCTTAAATACTCTTGTAGACACTTGAATGCTTTTTTGAACTCAAATTTTCTATAAGGATGCTCATTTAATGTGCTAGGTGTAAAATGAGTGAAAGAAACTTGTATTTATACTTAATTATGCAAGAATTCTTGAAAATACAACACTACAAACCGACATCAGATCTAGGAGGATAAAAATCCTGCCAAAATTTTGAATTAATTTTAATTTTGGGCCACATGGGACTCATTCACCCAAGGTGGCGAATGAGTCCCATTAGGCATAATTTATGGGATCAAATTCAAAAATGCTTAGAAAGATGTAAAAATAGGATCGAGACCCAAAACCCTAGGTGGGACTCATATGCCCAAGGTGGCGAATGAGTCCTAAACCACCAAATCTAGGCCACACAACCTGAAAATACTTGAATTATGATTAGATGTTGATTTTTGTTGAGATTATCCTCAAAAAGATGCATTGAATGAGGCTTGTGGATGCAAAATAAGGCCAATTAAAGCATAAAGAAGCCTAATTATTAATGACAACCCTAGAAAAGTGTGAAAGTGTGTTACAACGCTTTACAACACTCCAAATAAGGTAGGATTAGGTTTATTTAATTCACAAGGTCCCAAGACCTAATGTGAGTGTGTTAATCATATTACAACACTAAGTCAAGGCAATATTAAGCTCAATTTTACAAGGAGGGCCCATACAAGTGTGAAAATGTTACCGATGAGATTTTTTGACACTACACTAGGGAAAGATGGTGATGACCTCAAAACACAAGCTTCTATTATTACAAGTGAAGGTATTAAACAAATATCCCTTTTGAATTGAATGGTATATATCATGATTGAATTTGAATTAGAACTATCTGTAAAGGAGAGATAAGGTGTCAAATTTTATGAGAAATTAGAATTCCAATAAAGCCCCAATTTCTTAGGAATTTCATATAGTACCAAACAAGATGAAGTTAAAATACGTGGGTTATGAGAATTTTTCATGTTTAACCAACTTTGTATCAAAAATTGGGGACAAAAAATTTGAACATGCTAATTTACAAGAATTTTGGGAAAGAATTAGAAAGAGAGATCGACCTCCTATCGCTCAAAGACTTATAGAAAGTGGGTTTTTTATAAGAATTTGTGTTCCCTATAGTAGTGCAATGCATAGATTTGGTTCTCGAGTGTATAAATCACTATAACCCATAAACTCAAGAAGTGAGAACTAATGATAACATGTAGTCAAACTAAATGATGAAACCTTCAACAATTTTCTATATTTACCCCAAATAAATGCCTTTTCCACAATTGACTTCATGATAGCCTATCAAAATTACACTAAGAAAAAAGGGGCAATATAGAAACATAATTGCTTGATAGTGATTCAAGGTTACCAAGAAAGATAAATCACAACTACCTAAGAAAATTCATCAATCTAATTTCATGGAAGATATTTTAGATATTATAGTACTTCTCCATAGGCTTAAGGGAAATGAAACCATGCATGATTTTGAGTGGATGTATCTGTTCATAGTAGTGATGATCCACAAACAACAATTCATTGATTGGGGCAGGGTCAAACCACAATAGTGGTTTACAAATTTTATGAGGAAGGAAATTTGATTTTTCTTCCTTTCCCCAAACTCAAGGGGTTTGGTCGAACTCTATGGTTTGAATGAACCACCATTTATGTTCGACCAAACATATGTGCTCGGTTGAACTATTCATTCGACTAAACCCTAAAATGATCACAAAAAAATTTAATATTTTAAGGGGTTCGGTCGAACATGGGTTCGACCGAACCCCCTCAAATAAGGAAAAAAACAAACAAACTTGTCACTGTCATTTTGTGCCTTTTTCTGCTTTCCCTGTGCTTTGTGCGTGCGGTGAATGACGAACGTGAACCCGAACGTGAACAGCGAATGGCAAACGACAAAATCGACTTCATCTCTCCACAGTTCATCAACCTGACTTACATATCTCACCAAGTTTGTCAAATTCAAATTTCATAAACTTCAAAATGCGTTGGTTTGTTAAATTTCTAAACCCTAAATAAGAATTTTTTCAAATTTGTTGATTTGAAACTGCATTTTTTTTTTGAAAGTTTCTAGAGCCTTTTCAACAAACACTATTTCTATGATACTCTGTCAAAAACACTATTTGAATCTGCAGTGTTGCAATTGCTTGACATACATTTCTACTCTGTCAAAAAATTAACATGCCCTATCTATGCTTCCACATTTTGCATACATTTCTACCAGGGAACCTCCAATTTATTTGAGGCATTATATCAAACAGTTCATGGTAATTTTTGACGGAGTATGATAGAAATAGTGTTTCCATTGTATGCACCCTATATCAAACAGTTCATTAACAAATTTATTTGAGGCATTATATCAAAAACACTATTTCTATCATACTCCATCAAAAAATCTATTGGAAATTTATTTGAGGCATTATATCAAACAGTTCATGATATAAAGTTTAGGGTGCATACAATGGAAACTTGGATAAAATTCTTCATATTTTTCCTTTGATTCTTATGGCATTACTCCAAAAATGGTTGGTGAACTAAATTTATGAATCGAATAATAAATTTAGAGGAAAGAAACTAGATTGTTTGAATGAAATATATAATAAAATAGTTCTATTAGGATTAGAAGGAATGAAGGTATTATTAAATTTTCTATTTTACAACTCAAAGGAGAATAAAGAAAGGGGTGTGCCTTGTTTGTTGTTAATTTTTATTTAGTAAAAGTGAATGAGAACCATTCAAATGAAAATAAACCTCCATTACAAAATTCTTAGGATGTCTAAATCCTAGAATGAACTCCTCATGTTTCCTCCTAAATGGGTGTTTTATTTTTTAATAGAGTTCATGCATGAATTAGCCCCTATATCTAGAGATCCCTATCAAACAAACACTTCATATTTGCATGAATTAAAGGATTGAACCTAAATGACATTTTAAAGAAAGGATTTATATGTTCTAGTGTCTTGTCATGGGATGCTCCAACTATTTTTATGAAAAAGAAAGATAAGACACTTTTCCAAGTTGTTTTGATTATGTATGTTCAATAAATAAACAATTAACATTAATATCCACCACCTAAAATAGATGACTTATTTTACTAATTGAGAGGGGTGGCCATATTTTAAAAAATAGGTCTAATATTCAATTACAATTAGCAAAGAATAAAGGAGGAATACATTCATAAAACTACATTTAGAACTAGGTATAGGACATCAAAATTATATGTTTGAGGCAATGCATATAAGACACCCATATACAAAATAGTACAAAAGAAAGAGAAAAAATGTAAAGAATGTGTGCTTGTAATCTATACTTGAGAGCATTAAAATTTTGAAATTAAACATAAAGAATAATAGGATTTATAAATTAAATACATGAGGCTATTATATAATATCAAAAAAGACTATTTTAAAGTTTAAATTATTTATATTTTAATTTTAGGGTAAATACTTTTGGTTGAATTTATGAATTAGAAATAGAAATTTTGAAAGGGCCCCACCCTTTTACAAAGACCAATAAAGAGACAAAAAATGATCAATCATATTGGCATGGAACAACAACAAGAAAAATATAGTTGTAAGTTAGAAAAATAACATCCAATTAGAAATACTCCACCAATAGTGGCAATGTATCTAATAAAGAGGGTCGTTTTCCCAAAAACATTAGTAGATCTATCATTTCACAACTTGAATCCAAAATTCTTCAAGGAACTATATCTTATTGTGAACCTTACCCTTTTCCATGAATTCAAACCTAGTTCAGGTTTGTAATGGAGTTTCCATCTTCAGTTTCCAAACTTGAGACCAAAGGGAATAAAGGGTTCCTATAATCTTCTAAACTTGAACCTTCTTCATATTTTTAAATTATTAGAAGAAATGCAAAGAGGTGAATGTTGCAATTCAAGAGAATGGTAGAGGCAATAAAATCCAACCAATCCATTTGGAACATGATTCTTGTCTCTACCAATCTCCTCTAAATTTCTCTTGACAAGACCTTCTAAATTAGTCATGTCTACAAGAGGACCAACCACCCCTCGATTGTGCTCAAGGGAGACTCAACCAAATCCTAAGGTAAATGAGTCTCCATCTCATCCTTATGCATTTTTTTCAACCTTTCCTTCCTCTAAAATTCCTAAACCTATAAAATACATAGCTATCTACGCATGACAACATGGTGAAAACACAAGAAAATCCTATAGCATGACATGTTGAACCCAAATAACCAAATTCAAAAATAATTTAATCTATAAGTATAAATAGTTTGATGGTAGAAACTTTATACATATAAAAATATGATAAATGTGTGATTATTTTTCTTTCCACTCTATAAATTTTTGATGTGCTTGGCTATATAATTGAGATGATTCACTCATAATGTAATGATAAAAATTTAGTATGTATGAAAGAAATATTTTCAGACATCAAACCATTCTACATAACTCTCACATGGAAATAAGAATATTATTTTATTTTAACTAAAGAAATTGTGTGTACTCTATCTTGAAAATTACTAATTAATTTTGAATTATATACTTATAATTTAAAATAAGAGCATCATTTGTAACATGGAATAGATAGATTAATTTTAATGAAATAAAATATGTTTTTATATTAAGAAAAAATTACAAATATATGGAACTCATACATTGAGAAATTGAATAAGATGTAACTCTGCGTGAGAATCAAGATGCTCGAATAATTTATATACCTTCTTTCAATAATTAACATTAGAAATTAATACTTGGCTCATATTGTATACCCACCTCCCAATGGTCTTGGAATGGATGCATTTAGATGGAGAAGGATTTCAAAAGGCTCATGGTACTTGTGGACCCCTCAAAGGCATGATATATAACACATGGACTTTATTTATGAAATTGGGTCTTTATTTGTTGGCTTCTAGTATGAATGTTATCTATAAGGTGGAATTCTTAGTTGAGACTCTCAATCTTCCATTGTTGGTTTCTAGTGTGATTATGCAATATGAGCCAAGTATTAATTTCTAATGTTAATTATTCAAAGAAGGTTTTGTTTCATAAGAAGAGACCTAAGTTGACATATTCCAAGGTATGCTATTATCCACATTGCATGACACTTCTTCACATCTCTACCAAGTTCTAAACAGATACAGATCTGTCATTTCCATGGAGGATATTGATGATTTAAGAAAGAAAATATCATGCCATTTCTTTCTTGAGAAGTCATGTTTGCATTCATGATTTGCAACTTCCATCTTCATCCAAAAATAAATTATGTTATTGTTATGTGCCTGATATTAACAAATCAAAACCTTCTTTTGAGCATGATCATGAACACAAAGGTAAATGAATGGAAACAAAAGAAAGCTCGGTTAATGGCTTTCAGCATGTTGGTGGAAAATCTATATCTTTTTGAAAGTGGCTTCCTAGCTTATCAGTCTTATGTTTAGTAAAGTTTTGTAATCTCCACTGTGTTATGTATTCGGGTCATAGGTATATCTAGTATGATGTCTTCTTTTGAGTATTTTGGGTGCATAAGAGAATGTGCATATGTACTGATGTATTCAACCAATGTGCTTTTGTAACGTTGTAATAAGACAATTGGTCATTTGTACTAGGACCTCACTAGTCTTTTTGATATTTTGTAAAATTTGTTACTCAGACTGCAGTTGGGGGTTTTCTTGTTGGTTCTTTCCCACCAGTATGTCTGCCTAAACCAGCTATATGTAAAATATTATATATAAATAAAATTATTAGTGGTCCCCCACTTTTTCTTAAAAAAAAAAGTTCTTGTAAATGTCCACATCTTTTTCCTTGACACAATTACTATTTCTTAAAAGATTTCTTATGATTTTTCATAATGTTGGTAAATACTTTACTATAAATATTCTATAGTCATGCTCTTAAATGTCATAAGAATATGTCATAAGAGGGTTTCATCTTATAAATCTATACTGATATTATATGCTCTTAGAACATCTTAGACACCTCCCTTGAAGCATTCAACAAATGACAAATAACTACCAACACAAAGTGAGATGCCTCATTTCCTAATATGAGGACAAAATAAAAAATCAAAATATTAGGATGCAAGGTTGACCCACCTTTCCCAATACTTGGCTAAGTTTATCATCTATTGAGGAGTGGATCCCAACAACAATTGTGCTTAGTGCTTACTACTAATCCAAGGAATACCTATTCATTTTTTCTTTATTGTATGCCTAATGACTTCTCATCTCAAGTTAAATTGGGGGAATGGATTTTTATGCCCTCCCTATGACTAAATGGCTACAAGGAGGTGAATATGATATGGTGGAAAAAACCAAGATATAAGTTGGTTTAGTTCTCATAAACTCTCTAAAAAATAATTGAATTCCTACATCCTAACTAGAAATACCATGAGGGGTTTAGATCCCATTTTAGACAAAAAATATTCTTATACTCATCACTAGTTCACTTGGACCAACTAAAGAGATGGTGAACTAAGGGAAACTTAGTTGTATTGATAGATTAAAACTTAGTTATTTCTCTTTCCATTGTCCCCTCTCCACAAAACACCCTTATTTAAGTAGATTCTATTAAACCTATCTCACATATCACCTCCCAATTCTTTAAACTTTTCAAACTTCTTATTCCTCATACCTAATAATCTATCCTTCAAGCTCAACACTTCCCACCTCAATCAAATTGATCACCTTTATTCCCTAATATCCCTTTGGTTGATGTTCCTAGATCTCATCAAGATGGTAAGTGGATACAATTGTGGAATGATGCGATTAAATCTATTTCACTACCTTACTATGATCTTACAATAAGAATATGGCTAGAAAGAGATCTAGAATGGAAAAAAAATATGGATCCAAATAGGAAAAAAAAAACTTGTTTTGGCTTTAGCACTTTCTAATAACTTTTCTACAATGAGTGGTTGCTTCCGTTGAAATAGAACTGAGAAGATTTGAACTTAATTGTGGTAGAGGATCTCAATTAAGAGATAGGCTACATTGGATGAAAGGATATAAGGGATACAAATTATTTTTTGGTTATCTCAAACATATTTACATTCTCAAGAGTGAATAATATCTATCGTTGATCAAGAGAGGTAGTTCCATGACAACTCTAATGATATTAAATCCATTTTCCTCCAACATTACAAATAATTTTTAATTGATCTAGTTGAAGGAGATCCACTTCAAGATATAGTTGAGGAATTGATTGGCACTTGCATACCCAAAATAATTGGTCTCAAAAAATAGGCACATTTAGATAATTTATTCACCCTTGAGGAGGTTGATATTTCCTTGAAGGATTTGAATACTTAAAAGTTTTGGAATAGATGGTTTAGCTACATAATTCCTTAAAACAATATGTCCAGTCAACAAGGAGGACTCTATGAGGTATGAAAAGTAGCTTTATCAAAGGGATCCATCATTTAAATTCTATTAATCAAGGGTTGATAAATTAATTCCTAAAGGATTTTTTTATTTTTTATCTGAGGGTGGATACTAATTACTCTTCTTAATACCTCCTACAAGATTGCAACTAAATCCATAGCTAAAATAATTGAACAAACGACACAAGAAATTGTAAGACTAGAAAAAACTATATTTATAAGAGGGAGATTTAAATTATAAAACTTGAATCTTTTTAAGGTATCTCATTACATTCTACGTACTCTAACTTAAATTTAAAAAACAACATTAAAATCCACAAAACAAATTTCAAAGACATAATAAATTATTACAATATTATTTACAAATCTAATTGTAATGAACATGTTATAGTAATAAATATTCAAATTTTAAATCTATGAAAATATATATAACCAAATGATCCTTAGTTTTCATATATAATTTGTGATGAGAATGTTGAATATTATAATTTTTTAGGCCAATCTTTAGGCACTAATTCACCATTGTTAAAATGATCCTTAGTTTATTCATTTTTTTTCTTATGATTATATTTTTTTTCAATTTCTGTTAAACCAAACTCAAAATAATGGTATAGATTAAGATTCTTGTCTTTATCATAATTAGAAGTTGTATAAATTATTAAATTATATATTTTTTAACATATATAAAATGTATGGTTGGATTAGTGAGATATTTATAACAAGTATGCAATATATTTAATCATATAATTATTTTTGTAATAGAGATGAATAATTAAATAAATGTTATAACAATATATAAGAGTTAGATAAAGGAATTAAAATTAGATATATTAATAACAAATAGTGATACTATTATCGAGGGTAATATAAAGGGGGATCGTCATACTAAAATAAGTCGCAAATAAAATCACCCGAGTAAGAATAGTATTTTATTGATAATCTTATTAGGGATGCTAAGATGGTAATAAAAGTTTTGCAAGCAACAATGAGCTGACAAATAATAGAGTTTATGCGCTATTGTAAATTATATATATATATATATATACATTATTAATATTATTAATAAAATTTATTATAGTATTGATATGGGTATTAATGGATGGTATTTGTAATAGTATAAATGAGGGTATATGTAAACATGATATCACTATCACATTAACATTTCTATTATGAGTAAAGTTTAATATTATTTGTGAGTAATAAAATTGATAGAATGTTTGTATTAATTGTAGAGGGAGCCTTAATATCATCGAGTATTGTTAATACTCTTATCAATATTCATATCGATAGTTACCTTAATACTAATGTTAGCATACTTAACCTTATTAATGCTCATCGATAATTGGATAGCATTTTTGGCAAAACCTTTTATAGATGTTGAAATATGAGAGGAAAATAAATAAATAAATGCAAACCATATAATTATTCATGTTGTTATTACCATCAAAAGTTACATATTTAGTACTTTAAATGCCATCATTGGGTCATGAGGAACTATCCTAATAATCATAATACCATATTGACCTTACTGTCAACAAGAAATAGAAGTAGGAACAACTCATTGTGGGTTACGATGACATAACCATTATAATGAGAATATTATTAGTGTAACCATTAAATTGTGATATTTGAAAATTTAATATTTAAAGTATAGTTAATAGTGAGAGATGCATTAATAATAGTATCGCATTAGCAAGTTAAACCAACAAATTAATTAAAGAAAGGATGTTAATTCTATTGGATATGGTTATTGTTGCATCATAAACACTTAAAGCATTAATTAGCGTAATTAAAGGATTCAAAAAAAAAATTATTGGGTTTTTCTAGTGAAAAATTATGGGCATAACAATTATATATTTTTAAACTTATATAAAATGTATGGTTGGATTAATGAGATATTTATAACAAGTATGCAATATGAAGTCAAACTTTATTAGATTTGGTTCTTAATAAATTAGTTTTAACGATTCAATTTATAGCTTTATGCAATCTATAAGTTTAAATAGTTTGATGGTATCTAAACTTTATACATATAAAATTATGATAAATGTCTGATTATTTTGCTTTCCAACCTATAATTTTTTGATATTCTTGGCTATATAATTGAGATGATTCACTCATAATGTAATGATAAAATTGATCCTCATATGGAGGATTTTATATTATCTTCCATTAAATTCATCCTCTTTATGAGATTCTTATGGAATATTGATATTCTAGTGTGAATTCTTTATTTTAGACATATCTTAACTAGATAAATTTAGGTTCAATGAAGGCAATAGAACTTATTTTTCACTTACATAATCCTATTTTGAAGTTCATTTATGTTAACAACTATTAGATTAGATATTTTTATCCCCAATTATTTTCAAATAATTTTACACTAATCTTTGTTTTCTTATTCTTTCTTTCATTGTTTCATTTAAAATTTGAACCATTTAAGGATGCTATGTTATAGATTATAGTTGTCTTCCAATTCTTTTTAAATTGTTAATGGTATGAAAATATTATTGATGAGTAGATGAATTATTAGAACTGTTTTAGATAAATATATTCTCTATATCTAGATATATTATTTACCAAGGTCTCATTGCTCCTTTAGGTGTACATACATATATAACATGGAAAATGAAGATGTTCCACCTACATAAAATTTGTTTGGAAATACCACTAATGAGATTAAAAAATTGAGAGATTCATTAGCATAGGGTGCAAACCTAGGGATATATACTGAACCATGCATGTTAATATTGCATAGTCTAGAAAAATTAAAAGATGAACTTGAGAGGACTAGTGCATATTCCCTAAATAGAGTAGCTGCTATTCTTTCCCGCATGTGGGAAGAAGTACATGGTGATGTTCCCATTAAGCAAATACAGGATAGTGTGGCCAAAGAAATGATAAAAGCCACTTGTTTTCCATTTTAATCAGGTCACTAGATGTGTCAATCATGTTATGGCCTCATTGATCTACCCACGATTTCTCACAACACATGGTCTATACCCAAACAATGACCAGATTCCATTGTATTTTGTTCAATAGTTGTATGTTGAGGTCCATTTGGGCCTCAAAGTCAACTACCTAGACATTCCACCATATGCTGGTCAGGGCTGGTTAGGGGTGTGGTAGGATTGTTGATAGTCCCACCTATCATCGAGTAGATAGACCACCCCTAGTGTTTAAGGTATTGGTTGGTGAGAGGTCTCCTGCTTTCACCCTAGCTCTAGCCCCCATAGCAGATGAGGTTGTCGTTGCTTCCCAAAAGGAAGCAATTGACACTGTAGGTGACATTGTGGCTGCCACCACTAGGATATCTGATGATCGTGTAGGTCAGTATTTGATGTCCAGACATTCCTGATCCATGCCATTTTCAGCATAATAGACCACCATGGATCCTTTTATAGTGGTCAACATCCCTACTCCTACACAACTTGATGCACTTATAGGAGATATGGCATGCATGACTCTGCATTGTTTGGTTGAGGACTTGTTGGAGGCATATGCTCACATTGCATCAGACAATAGGATCAATATAGAGCATGTTAGAGATCATTTGAGATAAAGAGGTCGTTCAGTTCCAGGATCCCATCACTCTCAACCCAACACTAGTGCACATCAGGATCCACCTACAGATCATTCAACAGCTACACAAACTATGGGTTTTACTGATATGTTGATTGGTTCTAGTTCATCATTGCTGATGCCATCTCACCTTCATAATCCTCTACATTCATCATTTATGGCACAACATAGGATAGATTAGATGGATGTAGATGTTGATTCGTCACTTGAACGTGTGGTGGATATGGTGGAGGCGGCCCTTGCAGAGGACTTAGGTCATCCAATATTAGATGATGTGCATGTATGTGTGCATGTGCATGTTTCAATTCTTTTTTCATTATTATTATTTTTTTTTTAACTAGATATTCATGTAAGTTGATATATATATATGTATATATATTGTTATAGGTGGACATACCTCATATCACTCCTAGCCTTGGTCCAGATCATGTGCATGATCGACGTGACTCTATGGATGAATATGCTGCTAGTGGACATGTGAGTTTTACATTTTTATATAATCCCACGTGTATATTTACATGCAATATTTATGTATGCATAGATCTAGATTGATATTTAAAAATACAAATTCATTTAAAAATAACTTTCATAAAATTTATTTAATATAAATTATATGTATTTAACACATCTTGTACACAATTTTATTTGCAGGGCTCAACACATCCATCAAAGCATGACCGTTCTCATTCAGATGGTCGTTCGACTAGGAGTAGACATTTATATTAGGCCTTGCACACTAGATTTATGATCTTTACCACATGTATTTTCTCATATGATGATCTTTAGTATTTGAGATTTGATGATCTCTAACTTACATTTGCTTATATGATATACATACATTTACTTATTTGTTGGTCTTTAGTATTCAACATTTGATGATCTTTAATTTACATTTTGCTTATATGATATGTACATATATTTTCTTATATGATATATACATACAAATTTGCCTCTTTGCTTATATTATGTGTTATGTTTATACATTGAATCCCTTTACAAGTATGTACATGTGTTTGCTTATGGTTTAAACATGTTTACACATAATATATGTATGCATTTGATTAAATAAATATTCAATATACATACATGTTTTCTTATTTTATGATCTCTTACAAATTACATTTCCTTATATTCAACATACATTTGATCTCTAGTAGAATTTTAGGGAAATCAATGCCACTTTATAATTAAGTTCATTCATGTTGATCACAATAAATATTTTTTAAAAAATGACTTAAGCAACATGAACCATTGAGTTGAGAACAAGATATAATATTTTTGACAACAAGTAACTTGAAATTCAATTCAAATATAATTAAGAAAATTCAATTCAAATTATACCTCTAGATTATACATTTTTGACAAGTAACTTGAAATTCAATTCAAATATAATTAAGAAAATTTAATTCAAATTATACCTCTATTATAAATTTTTGACAAGTAACTTGAAATTCAATTCAAATATAATTAAGAAAATTCAATTCAAATTATAACCTAATATATATTTTTGACACTTTAACAAAATTCTAAAATTACTAGATATGTTGTGCATACCTATGAATTAAATAACAACAAACTCCACAATGAAATAACTTGTTTGTTTACTACTTGATTCATTTAAACTAGGATCTAGTTATTCCATGTACACTAGAATAATTTTTTCCCATCCCATATGCATATAAATAGAAGCTTATTTTTAATTATTTTGGATATCAAATTGCAAGATTAATTCTCATTTATATCACTTGGAGCGCATTTTGGAGAAGTTTTGCACATTTATCATGAGGAAAATATTAGAGCTCAAAAACTTTTCATTTTTATCAATCAAGGCAAAATTTGGAGGAGAATTTAACTAAGTTGGTAGAGGACTTGTTTTGAGTCATCTTTAAGTTGAAGAAGAAAATGGGACAACAAAGAAAAAGAAAAAATGCATCTCAATGAAAATTTTCAAAAGAAGAAAAAAAGAGGTGTGAACAAAACTTGGAAAATTATCATAGAAAGAAACAAGGTACATGCTTGTTTCTTCTCTCTCTCACTCTCAAGTGTGTGTTTAGGACTTTTATTTTGAAAAAACATGAGTATTCATTTGATGGGATGGAATGCATAATGTGCATTACTTCACCCAATAATTTGGTTAGTACACCTAAACATAAATTTGTATGTGCATACATTTTGCATTGGCTTTCTTATTAAAATTATAAATGTTTAATATATGACCATTTTTCAACTTACAATACCCCAACTTAAAATGTACTCTTAAACTAAAATATTGTACATTAAATCCTTCCCTACAAACCTTACACTTATCTTTTACCAATACCTTTGTTTAATGTTTTTGTCATCACATTATCATTGTTGAGTGTTGCATCTACAAAATTTTCTCTTTACTTTGTTCATGAAGAAAATGATAGTGTACTTCAATACATGCTTAGTTCTCCAATGAAACCTTAAATTTTGTGTCCCTCACTATGCCACTTTTATTTTCATATTTTTTTCAACCACATTAATTATTTTATGGCTTTGCAAATTCCTATATATTCTAACTTTGCACTTTGAAAGAAGCCATTATTTTTTCTTAATTATTCATGAAACTACACCTTCATACAATGAAGTAGCATTCTAATGTTGATATTTTGTGATCAATATCCCCTATCCAATCTACATTGCAACATATAATTAGCTTAATATTTTTCTAAACTCCCATTGAATTTAATCTAATGATCAATAGTTCCTTAAAAATATTTTTTAAATATTTTAATAAATGCCCAATTCTAAGCTCTAGAATTATTTGAAAATTAGAACTCAAATTATACTTAAAGCCAATGTAATGTGAGGTTTTCTAGAGAATAACACATGTATACATCAAAACTCAAGCTATATGGTGCCAAGGAATAATAGTTATATGATAGATTATTCTTTTTATGTCTTAACACACATTTGTTTTGAAGGTTTATTACCATCATTTATTGGAGTACTTATTAGTTTACAATTATCCATCTTGAATTTTTTGTAAGATTTCACTGTGGAGATATACATCCAAGACCAAGAAATTCTAATTGAAAGAATAGGAGAGATTTGTTGTCCTTGCACATATGTCTCATTTTTCTTGGACAATATAAAGACTCCCCTTTAAATTTTTTGTTTCTTTGTTTCCTTTTCATTTTTATTAGGTCTTGTTTTTATATTGTCTTTCTTTTCTTCTTCATTTTGAATTTATTTTGTGTTTTTTCAAACTTTCAAGTTTTATTGCACTTGAATGACTATAAATACTTTTAAATGTCCTCAAGTCATCTTGGTCATGCAAGTTGCAATGTTTATCTGATCCTTGACTCCAATTCCTTAAGCCAATTCTTTTTGTTTCAATATTTGTGTTTGGTTTTAGTTGATTATTTGGGTTGTGTTTTATGTCCCATAAATTTTTAACTTTTTTCATCTTAGCATGATATTGGAAATTTATTTGAAACCTTGAAACATCTTATAGCCCAATTTTGTTGGGGTTCTTTGGATCACCTTGTTATACTCTAAGGGTTTCCTTTGCTATATCACTAGCCTAAAAGTTCTAAGTCACTTGTATGCATAATCCTCAAACTTTGATGCTTGGCATGGAATTTGACCTATGTGTATCCTATCCTTGGCTATGCATTTATGGATTTGTTTTCATACATGTGCATGTAGTTGTTTTGTGTCTTTGGTCTTTTCTTTTCATCACTTCAATGTTCTCATTATTTTTATGTTTTATGCTCTAGGGATTCCTCAAGCTGGAGTCGAGCCAAATCTAGATATTGGATCAAATGAATCCATTGAAGAACACATGGACCTTGAAGTTAGGGAGGAGACCCAAGTTCAAACAATGCTTGTTGGAGAGGGGTCAAGATCACTTCCTTCTACTGGTATGGATGAGCATATAAAACTAGCAAAAACTTCTCTCACTTATAGCATCATGTTTTATCAGTTTGTTTGCTTGCATACATAAACTTCACTTATATAACATCATCTCTCACTTTTGTTTGCAAAATATTTTGTGACATGTAGGAAGGGCTCAACAAGCAAGAATTTTTCATGCTCAGAGTCGAGGCCAAATCTAGACATTGGATCAAATGAATCATCCAGAGCATATGGTCCTTGAGATAGGGAGGAGAACAAGTTCAAACAATGCATGTTGGAGAGGGTCGAGGGATCACTTCCCTCCTACTTGGTATGGATGAGCATATAAAACTAGGCGAGAAGGTGAAACAAATTTCTTATAGAAATTTAGATCATTTACTTGAAATGGATATGGAGAAAGCTGAAATATTATGCCAACCAACCTTATAATAAGAAAGAGGTCAATGAATAAATCTGTAAAATGGAATGATCAATCATCACATTTCAATCATCTTTGATACACTTGAAAAAAACCCAATTGTTATCACGTTTACTTGTTCGTGATGAGCTCAAAGACTCATTAAAATTGTTGGGTGTACATTCAACATCAAATAAGAAGAAACACATGGGATTACAAAAGGATATTGTTCAAAATGTTAAAAAGGGTTTAGATTCCATTGGGAAAGGATCTCGATCAGTGGATAAGGCCACTACAAGAAGAGTGATGTTGACATCTATTGTACATCAATATATAGCAAGAAAAAGAAAAATGTCTACACTTTCAACTAAAATTGGTTATATTAGAACCACATTGATAAAATATGAGAAAGAAAGGATTTTTGGATGAGAGTTTAGAAGGAAATTTGGGCAATTATGTGGAAGCTCCCCGTTTGGCCGAGGATTGAAGAAGATGTTGTTAGGAACTTGGTCTCGGGTTTTTGGCATGATTGAATTTCGTCCATCATCAAATGCCTTGAGATGTTATGAGACACACAAGATTGGACCTAGTATTTATGAAAATCTTATCAAATTGAAATTTAGACATAACACAATTTGAGATGTATATGAACTTTTGGCAATGCGCATATCCTCATATAAATATTGGGAAAACAATATTTGAAAGGTTAAAGCCATATTATGTGAAGATAAACAAGTTTTTTGAAACTTCTTGTTGCCGTTATCATATTGAATTTGATCTCTACTATTAGGTGTTTCAAAAGATGAGAGAAGAAAGTTGTGGGTTTCAAAATGCACCTCCTAAACATGCAAGTTTGTTCATAAAGGCTATTTTATGTGATCATGAAAATGGATCTCAATGGCTATAAAAGGAATTTGTGAGATGTGGAAATTTGGCTAAATTTCCTTGAAATGGAGGATCTTACGACCTAACAAAGACAATAAATTGCAAAAGGTAAGTACTATTTTTAGAGAGTTTATTTGTTTCAATTTCTCATGGGTGGTATTTGGATTCTCTTTGATGTAATGTTTCATTGATTGTGTGGTTTATTAGTTATTCACATATTTTACGTGGGGTACAAGTATGTAAAGTTCCAAACAAATTTTGGGAAAGATTCCACAAGGTTGAACTATGTAGAAGAGGAGATTCCCATTGGAAAATTTATGGAAGATTTTCAAAAATTGATACAACCATACATATAGCATTCCTCTTTTGCTAAGTGGAAAGCACAACAATTCAAACATTGAGAGATACTTTCCCACATGGAACAGTTCTATCAGTAGTTGACTTTGCAGAAAATTACTCCTTTGTACATCAAAGGAGATTCAATCAGAGTATTAATTTTCAAAGTAGATCACTATTATGGTTCATGTGTGTTATCGACATGCACAATCAGAATTGGATGGTGTTGAGAGTACAGATGAAGAACGAGTCATTAAAAAAGAATATCACTTTTATATTAGTGATGATAAAGAGCATGGCACACTTTTTGTCCAACATTGCTTTACAATATTTTTTGAGAATTTGAGAAGCAGGGGTGTAAAATTTGAAAATCATTTTGTATGGTCAGATGGATGTGCGACACAATTCAAATCTTCACGGCCATTCTATGCACTTTGTAGATATCATGAAATCTACAAAATACCACATGTTTGGAGTTTTTTTGAGAGTGGGCATGGAAAGGGTGAGCATGATGGAGCAGGAGCTTGCATCAAATGAGCTTTAAGAAAGCATCAAATGAGTTATCCAGAAGATCGTCTAGACAATGCACATGATGTTGTTGAATGGTGCAAGAAACACTTTGCATCAAATGTGGTGCGGCACATCTTCAAGAACAAACCAACACATTCCACACTTGGTGTTTTGGGAAATATGTCGGTACATGTGTATAAATTACATTAAATAATTTTTTATTTATTTAAATTTAAAATATATATATATACTCTATATATATACATATTGTTCACATAAGTTTTTGTTGTACATATGTATCTAGGTGTGGATAGAAGATCAATGCATGGATGCAGAGGTGAAAAATAAGATCTTTGCATTGTGTTAGGAGTTCAGATAGTCGCCATGGATGGATATTAGACACAAGGGATTACTCTTGTTTTTGCACTGAGTGCATTGAGGGAAACTCTGATTATGCATGAAACAATCAAGAACTTGGATATGTTGGTAAATGGGATCTGAGGTGCCACTAGTTGTTTTGAAACATATGATAGCTTGAGGAAGAAAGGTGAAAGTATTCCTTTTGATTTCAATTGATTATGACCATATTTAGGGATTGGTTTAGAAAGGTACATGTGGATTTTCAATAATTTAAATATTATATATATCTAGTTAATGATCTTTAGAGACATTTCTAATTTTTTAGAGGCCTTAGCCAAATTTGGTGTACAAGAATGTTTTGCAGTCATAGCGAGCACAGGAAACATCAAAGGTGTTAGCTATTATTTGTGCGCGTTGCCTGAGAAGAGAGGAATAAGCTAACACAACCTAAAGCAGTGATGGAATGTCATTTCCATGAGGTGAGTTTGAATTTAAAATTTTATATACATTGTATTCACATGTGCACACTACATTATAAACATTAAATATATATTGTGCAAACCTTGAGCATGAAAATGTTGCACACGTTCATATGTCTTACCTTAGGTTCATGTTTACCATGCAGGTTCTGTTGTAGTGCAAGGGACATATATAAAACAAGTCAAAGTTGTTCAACATGGGATTCATTTTGTTGACTATCAACCTAATAACAAGGTATATCAATACAGTCACTTAATAATTGCT